>CM069904.1:168058508-168658508 GCA_036172215.1 Camellia granthamiana
GAAAAAAAAAACCAATATCAAAACATCACATCACATCATCAAAGTGGGTGATACCACAGCCAAGCTTTAGAGGTCAAGAATTAGAGCTCAAAACATTTTTCAATAACATAACAGTAAAAATTCATTAGAATCACAGTAGGTAGGTATACATATTCCAAATCCCAACTACAGTATTATACATTAAAACAATATTATGTTCATGAAAACAAAGTTTCTAGATTTGAAAACAAAACTCTGATGATTTTAGATAGCAGAAACCCAATTTCCTTGGAATTTTGCTCAATTGGGCAAGCAGGTTAACTTTTTCTGCTGGATTATTATTGGTTTAGGGCTTTAAATACCCCACACCCAAAGTTCAAAGCCTGAGTTTTTTTCTCTGATCATGAAATGGAAGGAAAATGAACACTTTTTTTCCTGTTGAAGAGAGAGAGAGAGAAAGATTACCTAAAAGTGACTGCTACTGGTCTTCTTCTTCTTCGCTGATCGCAGTGCCTACTTCAGCTTCTCTTGTTTTTATTCTCCATTATTACTTCGGCTTTTTGTTCGAACAAATTTGGATATATTTACTTTTTAATTAAAATTGCACTTTAATGCTTATTATTTTGATCTGAAAAATATCAACCTTAAATTTTTAGTCAACTTTTTATTTATGGGCGCTGCTTCATCCTCCGAAAGGGGCCCCCCGAATCCCCCGTTTTTCCGTTTTAAGTAAAAAAAAAAAGAAAAAGAAAAAGAAAATAGAAAAAAAAAAAAAAAACAGTTTACCAAAAATAGAAATTAGGGGGATTAGGGGAGATTTTTTTAGGGGGATTATTCATTTCCCTTTATTTAATTACGGGAATTTTTTTTTTAAGACTCTTGATGTTAAAATTTTATTGGATAAATGATATGTAATATTTTCCATAATAATTGGAGTTCCTCACATTTTTCTAAAGAAATTTCAATTTAGAGAAATTTCAAACTCGAAAAAATTTCTCTAATTTTTTTTTCATATTTTCAAATTTTCTTTGTGTTTTGAAATTTCTTTGATTTACTCACAAATTTATCTAATTTATTCATAATTTTCACTGTATTTTGACCAATTTTCTCTGACTTATTCACAATTTTCTATGTTTTGACCAAATGGAAATATGTGCCGTTTTGAGAACTTTCGAAAAAAGTCACGTTTTTTATCCAATGTCCAAAAACGCAACAAATTGGTTTAGAAAGTTATAAAAACGCAAGTGTAAAATTACAAATTAGGGCTGTGTGAGTGAAATTCCGATCACACTGCCCACCTTAGTGAATCAGCTGTAGAACACAGGCAGAATAGATGGCTCCCTGCAATCTGCACAGAAAGAAAAGGCTCCGGCGGTGGTTCTTCCACCCGGGGGCACTCCGACGATCAAGTCAGTCTCTCTCAAAGATAATACCAATGCTTAAATTAATGCTCAAGACTAAAAATTGCGTACCTTAGACCCGCCGGGGGTGCCCTTCTTTTATAGTCTTTCTCTGTCCTAGTCCCACTAGAAGTCTCACTTCTATGGACTCTCATTCAGTACTTACTCTGGACTCTACAAGAGATAAGGATAGACTCCCTAAGAATACTATCCTTATCCATCTTGAAATCTTTCTTCATTCTAGGACTCTTGCCCCTTATCTGATCATCTCGGATTCCGATATCTTCGGCGGTAACCCCGGACTCCTGTATTCTCGCAGATAACCTCGGCAACTCTGAGATAACCTCGGCGTAACTACCACGACACGTGGCACCTCGGCTGACACTTCGGTGTCATCTCGGCCACGTGTTGGTATTCAGAAAATACATCCCCACAACTGCCCCCTAGGTTCTATCACCTCGGTATTCTGAGATGATGGAACCTACATTTGAACTTCTGTTTCGTACGTCGGCTTAGAAACTTTCAAGCCGATGTCATTCACTTCAGGCCGATATGTCTTCTTTTCAGGAATAAGAATTCACACGAACTCTCCCAATGTGTATGAGCTGTCATGCACCGTTTTCCAACCGTTCCATTGACGTGTTTTTCCCTTATTGGTCCATGCTGGTGACGCGCCTGTTGGCCGTCTTTTCTCTGCTTGCGCCGTCTGACGCATGCGTTAACCCAGGCGCAATAATTGCTTTTGTTTTGCCGCCGTTTCATGTTTTGGACAAAAAACGTTTGCCTCTCTCTTTCTCTTCACTTTTACGTTTGAATATTTTACATTTTCTCTCTCTAAAGCTTTCTCTTCTTCGAATCTGCCATTGCCCCAAGCTCTGAGCTCTGCAACCATCTCCATCTACCATTTCTGCGAAGCTTTCGCCACTGTTGCCCCCGTCGTCTGATCTCGGCGAAGCTCATTCCGGCCTCACATTTTTTGGTAAGCAACTGGCTTCTCTTCTCCAGTTCTTGATTGTTTCTGGAACTTCTTGCTACTTGACTGTTCTGCTCACTATTTGGTTTGTGAATCGTTCATCTGAATGCGTATTATTCCCTGGTTCTTGCATATGTTCTGAACACTTGCACTGTTGCACCTCTTGTTCTTGATCTTCCACCCTTTGTGTTCTTGAATCTGAGGCTTCGTTTTTCCTTTTCTGTTTCCCAGATTTCTGTCCTTTATACTCGTTCTTCGTAGATTTAGGTTTGGGATTTGTTTATCGAACCTTTAATTCTTAGGGAAAACTGCAACAATCTTTTGCCAGTATACACCTAGGTTTAAGCCGAGGTACTAGTAACCCTTCAAGATCACACTGTTTCTGCAGCCAAGTGCCTTTGCTCCAAAAGCCATGGGTATGTGGAGCGATAGGGTTAACAACCCAACCAAACTAGAATTTTTTAGGCAAGAGTTCTCCATCCCTGAAGATGTTCACCTCAGGCTAGCTGGGGAGAACGACTCTATTATGCCCGAGGATGATAACATGCATTTTCCTATAGTAGCCTTTGTCCAGTGTGGACTCCGATTCCCTTTAGATCCCCTTTTTCGCGAGGTCCTTCACTACTATTCTTTGAACCCTATGCAACTCGCAATCAACGCCTATAGGACGCTTAATGGTATCATAGCCTTAGCTCGGCAGGAGAGTGTCAGGATCACTCTTGCCGACATCCAATACTGTTACACCATGTGTGCCCTCAACTTAAAGGATAAAGGTTATGTGTACTACCTTAAGCCGAGGTCCACCGAGTTTAAAATTGTAGCCGATCTTCCTGACTCCAACAAAGGTGCTGGGGATGACTACCTTATTGCATCTGGTAACTGGGAGTTTGGCCCAGATGAGGAAGTCCATCTTTTCCTTCTCCCCCGAATAGTAAAAGAGGGCAAGGGTAAGAGCCCAACGTCAACTGTTTAGCTGTTGCTTTCTTCAAGTTTTTTTCCAAAAACTTTATCTGTTTCTGATGTTATGTTCTGTTTTGCAGACGTTCGCAAGCCTCCCAAGGACTTTCGCCAGTCCTATTACCCTGGGAAAGGCCTGAAGAAGCTCCTAGATCTTCCCATCCACAAACGCAGAGCTCCACTGCTGTTAAATTTCATCCCCACCTATAAGTCAACTTTGCCCGACGTTCCAAGAAAGAAGAAGAAGAGCCTCTCTCCATCTATCACCATAACCCAGACTGCATCAACATCTCGGGCTGATCAAGGGTCAACCTTCGATCCAGCTGATCTACCATCGACTTCTGCCCAATTCCTGATCCCAGTAACAGAAAGAAAACGTCGGCGACGACTTGTCAAAACAGCCGAGATGGTGCGCCCGAAGCCAGTGGTGCTGGACCTTCTAGCCGATCTGCCAACTGATGTGGATGCTGTACCATCCCAAACAGCGCCCCCACCGAAGCCGAAAAAGGCCAAGAAGCCCCCACCAAAATCCAAGGCTATTGAGGCCGAAGTTGAAGATGCTTTGCCCATCTCCCAACTAACCTCAACTGTGAAGACCACTTCTGCACCTGCCAAGAGATCTGCTGAGGCCCAGCCGTCGGGGTCAACTCAGCCAAAAAGGCCGAGGTTGTCGTCTGCGACGACTTCGGGGTCCAGGGTTCCCAAAGTTCCCTGGGAGCCCAAAATTACACTTGAAAACAGGCCTGTCTATGCCAACGAAAGCGCCGCCAATGTCACTATCGGCGTAGCGCTCAGTACTGCAGTTCTCCTTGAAGGCGATCTTGAGCGCAATGCCAAGATGAGCGAGTACGAGAATTATGCCTTTATGCTGCAGCGTTCTGTCCAAGTAAGTCTTTGAATTTGATAATTTTTTTCACTGCCACTTTCTTCATACTATATAAAGTCTTGTAATATTTTGTGATAACCTTTGCCTTGTATTCTTTCAGGCCATGCAACATGCCCACTCCTTCTCCTTGCAAGCATTTGAAACGAAGGAGAGACTATCCGAGATGGAGAAGGAGTGTGGTGCCCTTCAGAAACAGAACAAGAGTCTTAAAAATAAAATGAAGACTCTGGAAGACCAAGCTGAGGCAGCAACTAAAGATAAACAAATAGCTGATGAGAAAGCCGAGGCTGCTGAAGCCATTAAAATAGTTGCTGTGGCTCAGCAGAAAGAGGCCGAGGAAAAAGCGGCCCAAGCCGAAAGGGAACTACAAGATGCCCTGGCCACCAAAGAAGCCGAAATCAAGGCGGCCGACGACAAAGCGTATGCCCAAGGCATGGCCGATGTTGCAGAAGATTGCAAGTTACAAGTTAAGGAGGCGTGCAACAGGGGATTTTCCCTAGGTTGGAACTCTTTGGCCAAAAAGCTTGATCTTCCCGCCGACTCGCCCTGGCGCAAGACCGAAGCCATTCGTCTTCCCTTTCCTCTTCCTCTACCTCCAACTCAGGTTGAAGAAGGGGCTGATTCTGAAGCCGAGGCTGAAGATGAGGACGAAAGCATTAATGATGAAGAGGCCTTGGTGAGAAAATCCAAAGATGCCATTGAGACCAAGTCACCTCCTCAGGGTGATCAAGTCTTGGACTTAACCCAAGAGGAGGATGAGGAGGCTGAGAAGGTGCCCAAGGAAGCGGACTCAGTTCACTTATCATCTGACCTTCTTTTGGCTGAGAGAAGTGTTGAAACAACTCTTGCCGAGATTGATGCCGAGATAGCGGCAGACAAGGAGGGCGAAGTTGCGGTTCAAAAAGATGCCGAGGTCGTGCTCCTAGAGACTACCGAGGTCCAGATCCAGAATGTTCCTGAAGTTGAAGAATCATAGCTTTTTTTCCTTTATCTTTTGTACTTTGTTTCTTTTCTTTGCTCTTGTTAATGTTCCCTGAACAATGTAAGCTTCTTCTTTATGGCCGATGTGCCTTTTTTTGTGGCTTTAGAACAATTTACTTCTGCCAGGCCATTGTGCCTCCTTTATATACAACTGTTTCTCTTTGAATGCTGTAGTTTTTAATTTATCTTCTTTGCTTCTGTTTGATTCTATACTTAGAATATTTTGCATGATTTATATAAATCTTCCTTCGCTTAATCTCCTCGGGGTTACATACCTCGGGCATGTTTACCTGAAGATTTACCTCGGCTAGGACTTCACCTGTGAACTTTTCATAAACTTGAACAAGTATAAAGCGTATAAACTTAATTCAACTTCATCTTGTAAATTGCTACAAATTTCAACAAGTGAAGGTAAACAATTATATCGGCTTAGCTTTAACTTGTAAATTGCTACAAATTTCAACAAGTAAAGATAAGGAATTTATCTCGGCTTAACTTTAACTTGTAAATTGCTACAAATTTTAACAAGTAAAGATAAGGAATTTATCTGCTTAACTTTAACTTGTAAATTGCTACAAATTTCAACAAGTAAAGATAAGGAATTATCGGCTTAACTTTAACTTGTAAATTGCTACAAATTTCAACAAGTAAAGATAAGGAATTTATCTCGGCTTAACTTTGACTTATAAATTGCTACAAATTTCAACAAGTAAAGATAAGGAATTATCTTCTTAACTTTAACTTGTAAATTGCTACAAATTTCAACAAGTAAAGATAAGGAATTATCTCGGCTTAACTTCGGTGTTAAACATCTCGGCTTAACTTCGGTTAGGCATTACTGTCTTCTATCTGCCCCCAATGTGAACCTAAGTTCCACTTGGGTTCTCATTATTCAAAAGACAACGTTATGCATAATTTAATAAGTTCTGGAAAATTCGGGAAAGATTTCATTGATCTTATCGGCAAAAAGTCAAACAACATCTAATGATAAAAAAAAACTTTAAATTACAAGTGTTCCAAGGTCTAGGCAATGCTTTGCCTTCACTATCTTCGAGTCGATATGCCCCATTTCCTAACACCGAAGTAATTCTGTAGGGTCCTTCCCAGTTTGGGCCAAGCTTGCCCTCTCTGGGATCCTTCTTATTGCCGACGACTTGTCTCAAGACTAAGTCGTTGACTTGAAAATCCCTTGGATTGACCTTCTTGTTGTAAGCTTTGGCAAGCTGTTGCTGGTATGCTGCAAGCTGGATTGCAGCTTTCTCTCTTCTTTCCTCCACCGCTTCGACGTGCATCAACGTCGGTCTTCTGGCTTGTTGTGTTACAGGTTTGGCCGACCTGTCAACGTTGAGTCTGTGACATGTGACCTCGGGGTCAATGCCAGGCATTTCATAAGGTGTCCAGGCGAACACCTCAATATTCTTCCTCAGAAAGGCTTCCAGCTCCCTTTCCTCTTCTTTGGCTAATCCTGTGCCGAGAAGAAAGAAACGTTCTTCATCGCCCTCCTGGACGAAGATCTTCTTCAATGCTTCTTCACTTTTCTCGGTCGGCTCCTTGCCGACATCATCTAGGACCTTCATGTCCTCTTTTTCAACTTCTGCCTTCTCTGGTTCCCGAATGCTGCAGGTTAACTTCATTGCTGCCATGGAGCAATTTTTCGCCTGCAACTGATCTCCTCTAACTTCCTCAATCCCATGTTCTGTTGGGAACCGTAGCAGTTGATGCAATGTTGAGGGAACTGCCCCCATTGCATGCAACCACGGCCTCCCTAAAATGATGTTGTAAGGCGAGGGCGTGTCAATCACAATGAATTCCGTCTTGATCTTCTTCGTGCCAGCCTGTACTTCCAAGCTTGTTGCGCCCAATGGCCATGTCGGCGTTCCATTGAAGCCGACCATCGGGCCGTTCGACTGATTCATGTCATCAGGGTGAAGGCCTAGCTCCTTGTAACATCTGACATACATGATGTCACAGGAGCTGCCTTGATCAATCAAGATGCGTTTCACCTGGCACTCCCCAACCTGGAGGGATACTACCAAGGCATCATTGTGCGGGTGCTGAACCATATCTAGGTCGGCTTCTGTGAAAGCTATCATCTGTCCTTGGCATTCTTCAGGCCGAGGTCTTTTTAGTCCGACCTGGTTGACGTGCTGCAGGTGTCTTACCCTCTGTGTCTCCCCCCGTATGTCGTTTTCATTCACCTTTGAGTGGATCACATTAACCACCCGAGGTCCGCCTGCCTGTGGTTGCTGTGCTGGCGGTGACGGGGCTGCTGGTGCTTGAGGCAATCGTGCCTGTTCCTCCCTCGTTTTGGCCTCATCCACAAGGTCTCTCAGATGGCCTTGCCTCACCAAATCTTCTAAGTGTGCCTTAAGGGCTCTGCAACCCTGAGTTGGGTGCCCCTCCTCATTGTGGTAGGCGTTGTGCCTACCAAGGTTTCTCCCTATAAATTCTCCTGGTGCTCTTGCCAGTGCCCTGAAGTAGGGCTGATTCCGAATTTGATCAAGCACTTTGTGGAGCGGAATTCGGAACACCGTTGTCACTGCTTGCTTGGCCCTCAACTCTGTCTCCTGTTTGTTGGGTCCGTTGTTACCTCGGCCTCGCTTCGGCGAGCCGTTGACTTTTTCTGTCTTTGTCTCCTTATTCCCCGAGGTATCTTCCTCGGCTCGTGCATATTTCTCAATTCTCGCCATGAGTTCCTCCATGCTCTTTGGCGGGGTTTTCGCCAAAGACTTCCGCAGCGGACAGTCATCCTTCAGGCCGTTCTTGAAAGACACGACGGCCACCTCCTGGTTGCATTCAGGTATTCTGTTGAACACCTCATAGTACCTCTTTGCATAAGCCCTAAGGCTTTCATCTTTGCTGATCTTCAGAGCCATCAATGCATCCACCCTCAATGGCTGAAGTTTGTTTGTTATGAACCTGGCCACAAACATCTCGGCCAGGCCTTCCCAATTCTTCACGCTCCCCTTCGGTAATTTGTGGAACCAATCCGATGCAATCTCCCTGAAGGATGAAGGGAACACTTTGCAGAGCAGCGGCTCGTTCCCACTATATAATGCCATTGAATTCAAAAATAATCCAACATGGAAGTTAGGGTCTGACTTACCATCATATATTTGGAACCTCGGCATACTGAATCTTTTCGGCGCGACGAATTTGTCCAATTCCACCGAGAATGGTGTCCTCAGCTTAACCGAGGAGGTCACTTCGACTCCGGCATTCTCTTGTTTCCTCTTGAGGTAATCTCTCAAGTCTTCTTTACTTCTCCCTGGAGCCCGGCTGTCTTTGGACTTCAGCCTTTTCGGCGCACTACTCTCGGCCTCATGGTGGCCTCTTTTCGATCCTTCCCCGCAGGATGCATCGAAACACAATACCCGCCCCTGAACATGCCGATGTTCCTTGGGGTTTGCCTCCTTCTCGTGATATGTCCTTCGGGACTCTTCTCTTCTTGGTTTTTCTCGGCCAACTTCCCTGGAAGGTCGGTGAGAGTGTCTTCCACTCCTCGTGTGCTGAGGGGCTTCGGGGATTACTTTCTGCCCCTTCTTCTGGGCGTTTGCTGCTGGTATTGGTGTGTCCTGTAGCGGGTAGGGCGGCTGCATTACGTTATTTTGCATCATGAAGTTGACGATCGATTGAAGGTCTGCCAACTTGTTTGCCATCTCCTTTACTTCTTCGTCCCTCCTCAGGCATCTGTCTTTCCAGGTCTGAAGGTCGTCCTCATTATAGTATTTTCCCCGATCCGCTTTCTTTGCTGTGTCGCCATCTCGGCCGACGCTTTTCTCTGCGTGATTCTGATCACGAGTTTCTTCGTTGTGGTTGTCTCCTTCGACATCAAGGTCGATAGGCCTGTCACTCCCGGCGGGAGCGTCGTCCCCAATCTTTTCCTTCTGCGTGTTACTGGCCATCTACTCTTCTTTCGTTCCCACAGACGGCGCCAAATTGTGTGAGTGAAATTCCGATCACACTGCCCACCTTAGTGAATCAGCTGTAGAACACAGGCAGAATAGATGGCTCCCTGCAATCTGCACAGAAAGAAAAGGCTCCGGCGGTGGTTCTTCCACCCGGGGGCACTCCGACGATCAAGTCAGTCTCTCTCAAAGATAATACCAATGCTTAAATTAATGCTTAAGACTAAAAATTGCGTACCTTAGACCCGCCGGGGGTGCCCTTCTTTTATAGTCTTTCTCTGTCCTAGTCCCACTAGAAGTCTCACTTCTATGGACTCTCATTCAGTACTTACTCTGGACTCTACAAGAGATAAGGATAGACTCCCTAAGAATACTATCCTTATCCATCTTGAAGTCTTTCTTCATTCTAGGACTCTTGCCCCTTATCTGATCATCTCGGATTCCGATATCTTCGGCGGTAACCCCGGACTCCTGTATTCTCGCAGATAACCTCGGCAACTCTGAGATAACCTCGGCGTAACTACCACGACACGTGGCACCTCGGCTGACACTTCGGTGTCATCTCGGCCACGTGTTGGTATTCAAAAAATACATCCCCACAAGGGCTTATAACAAAAAAAATGAATTTTTTTTTTCTTATGTTGAGTAAGAGTATTTTGGTCATTTTAATTTGATTTGACATTATAAACAAATATTAAACTAAAAAATCAAAAGTCAATTTTTTACCAACTTTCTAAATTACTTTTCAAAAAACTAAAAAACTTTAAAAAATTAAAAGCCAACTTTCTCCTAAAAACCGTCAGTCTTAAAATCATCGACTCTCTACACAGCTTCCATGGCTACAATTACAGGAGCGTCACCACCTCTTTAATCAAACGTTCATTTCTCTCCATTTTCATCACCTTCGCACGTTTCTCTCTTTAACCCCACTTTCACTACACCTAGAATCCAAACCCAACCCTACCTTAACCACCACCACTCTTTTCTCTTCAACCATTTTCAAATCCGCCATAGTGTCATCATCAAAACTCTCCAACAGTGGATATCGATCTCTTACCGTTCGCATAGCAAAAGACAAATTTGAGCAAAAGAAGCCTCACGTCAACATCAGAACAATCGACCATGTCGATCACGACAAGACCACTCTCACCGTTGCCATGACCATGGCGTTGGCTTCCATGGGAAACAATGCTCCCAAGAAGTATGACGAAATCGACGCTGTGCCGGAGAAGCGAGCAAGAAGAATCACGATCAATACCGCAACGATTGAGTATGAGACGAAGAATCGGCATTGCGCTCACATCAATTGCCTTGGCCTTGCTAGCTATGTCAAGAACATGATCACCGGTGCCGCCCAAATGTTAGACAATCATGGGGGGAGAGTGATGAGAGGGGAGAGGGAGAAGAGATGAGAGAGTGGGTGTGATATACAAGTAAGGGCCCTTAGGTTACCAAAAAAAAAAAAAAAAAAAAAAAAAAAAATTGTGAACTTTCCTATTATTAAAAGTTAGAAAGGAATATTAAATTAAATACCTATGCAAAGTTTCATGTATACTGCTCATGTGACTAGCATGTGTTCAAGTTTAATTTAAATGAAAATATAAAATTAAAATTTAAGATATTATTATTTAAATTAAAATAATAATAATTAAAGTGAAATTTACAACAGCGAGAGGCAAAAATTATATAGTCTATCTCCAAACACCACAATATAGCCAAATTAATAATAATTTTGTGATTTTCTTAAATTATTACGACATGCTGCCGAATAGTTGGGGGCAAAAAGCAGTTTAGATCACTTTAGGGTTGTCTGTTTTCAATTTCGGATTATTATTATTATTTATTTAATTTGGATGTACTCCACCCTCTAGCATTTCATGTCAAAAATGGGGAAAAAGTTTAAATGAATTATATGCGCATGAATCTATCATGAATCTAAAAGAGAATCAAGGCCTTTTCATACAAAAGAGACGAGAATAGTTTCTCTCTAATCTGGATATAAACAAGTGAATCTAGTCTGAATTTATAAATTATGCGGCATCAGTATTTTTTTTAAGAGTCCAGCTCAAGCTTACATATTGTGCCATGTGAAAGAATATTGAGTATAACAATGACACCATTTACTAATAAAAAGCTGCAAATGAGATTAGTAAGTATTCTCTCTCAGTAACATAACAAAATTATGATCTCTACAACAAAATAAGATTGCTTATTACTGTTACATCTAAAATTTACTCGTGCCATGTTGGCATTTTTTTGTAGACTAAAGGTTCATCTCTTTTTGTAAACAATAATTGTAGACACGGCACAATCTGAAAGCACAAATTGAACTCTCTCCAAACAGCAAACTCAAAAAGAGAGATAACCCAGGAACAAAACTATACCTAGCAGTGACAATGAAGGTCATCATCCGACAGGTTTTGCAAGCAAAGGTAACAATCACAAGCGCCAAGTGAACAATGTGAGTAGAAACCATAGCACAAGGACTCCCAGAGAAATGGGGCCATGAAGCATATCCTCATCAACAAGGAGCATCATGCTCTTCAACTCTGCTCATCAGAAACCCAAATTATCAGAAAATGGAGAAATAGAGATGAAGTAAAAAGAATTTCTTCATAAAATTTTGGGACATTTTGAGCTTCCTTGTACACCACTGAAAATCAAAACCAAAATCCAAATCGTGTCACTCGTGCCAATCAAGCTCAAATTCAAAAAATTGTGCCAATGTAATAAAACTCTATGACACCAACTTCACACCGTGTATCTTGAGGTATGACCAACAAGCCTTGTAGATATGACATCAAGTGTTTGACCCTTAAAGAATTTGGTTCAGTTGCTAGGGGATGAACATTGGACTCAAAGAACAATGCCAATCCAATAGTTTGAGTGACTATTCAATCTCTTGTATTTGACCATCTGCAGCAACATTGAGATCTCATCAGCATTGCTGAATTGATTGAATCGGAAAAAAAAGAAAAAAAAAAATGGAAAAAAAAAAGCAGATTCAATAGGATACAGTGAAGGTCTCACCAGCAAGACAAGCACCAAAGTTTGCTTCAGCATCAGCCTCGGAGTTCAAATCCTTTTGAAAATTATACAAAAAAAATTAGAGTGTTGTGAAGAGTAAACGTGGCGAAAGAAACAGCCACAAGGAACTATGGCAAAGCAAGTAATTTACCACTCTACTGGTATCCTAATAAAAAGTTCTGGATGGATAGAATTGCATAATCACATACAAAAAACCGTATGGCCAAAAGCTATCATGCATTTGGGGAAGAAATTTACTTTAACATACCCGCAGAACATGATTGATCTCGAAAGAAAGAAACTTGTCCTTCAGTTGCTTTGCCTCCTCATACAATTTGGACATGTTTTGATGTCTTACCCTCCATAGACCCTGAAGCTGTTCCATAAAGTATTCATAGTAGGAAAAGTTAAGGAAATGATAAATTTGACTAATTAACAACATGAAAAGGACCATCATGGATAAGAAAGCAAATATCATTGAAGACAAATGCAATTTGCACTAAATGGCTTTAAGCATGGAACATTGCGATCAGAAGTTGAAGTGTAAGACTAAAGTCCCGGGTTTCCCAGCTAGAATTGTTTCTATGATAATCATAAAGCTTTATTCTCCAATCAAGTCGTTGCATTAGAATTTTTTTTGAAAAATAAAATAAGTAAATAAATAAAACTAAATAAGTAAATAAATACAACTTCCAACAAACAAAAGTAAATAGAATGCATTGTTAATTTGAATCATAGATCAACCTTGACACCCAAACCCAGTTTCTTCCTACCTTCTTGTTCTTGTAGCACCGTCAACTTGCATGATGTATCAGGCAACACATTACAACTAGACAGTTGAACATGGTTGACATGACAAAACTATTTTAACAATTCTTTTCTCACCTTGAATTGTTCAATGCTACCTTTAGTTTCTCATAAATGCTTATATATATTTTTTCATTATTGGTTATTCAATTGCCCATCAACATCCATAACACCAACCTACCTTTTTGAGGTTGTGCTCATTTTACGAACACACAGTTTCTTTACCAGCTAACAATATCACAATGAAGTAAACAAATAACCAATACATGGAAATTAAAAATGAACCTGCATACAAACAAGTTTGGAGTCCCCCAAAACACGTATATTTGTAAACCCTTTCTTGAGTGCATATTTCAGCCCTAAAATCAAGGCTCGATATTCAGCAGCATTATTGGTTGCTATGCCCAAACCTTCACGCAATCTACAGATCTATACAAAATGCAGAATTACAGACAGCAAATGTGGAAAAGAATAGAAAAATTAACTAGAAACCCCCAAAGGTTCGACTATGTACCAAACTTCCATCATCAGCTCGCAGGACAGCTCCTGCACCAGCTTGTCCAGGATTTCCTTTTGAAGCACCATCAAACTCAAGAATACAAGAGCGCTGCACGGAATCACAGAAATCATGTCAAACCACAAATTCATGACAAGTATCAGAATATAACTGTACTCATCAACTGATCCTGACAATACATTTTTAGAAATTTATTGTCTTACCAAAATAAATAAATAGGCAAAGAAGGAAATAAGAATTCCCTCCATTAATTAATTTTATCAAAATTACAAGAAATTTGTGATATGTAGCTCTATCCCAATGAAACTCAGAGACTTTAACTAACAAGGAAAAAGAAAAACAAAGGTATTGTTTGGTAGAGTTTTAGAATTATGATTTGAGAATAGAGATGTATTTTGAGTTTGTGAGTTTTGAAATTATGATTTGAGTGTGGAAAATTTGTTTGGTTATGAGTTTTAAATTGAGTTTGGAATTTTTGATGTGGCATATGATATTTGATTAAAAAACTTACAACTCGTAACCAAACACACAACTCAAAATTCTATTCAAAGCTCATAAAAAATTTTAAAAAAAATTTGAAAATATTTTTTATTTAAAATATAAAAAATAACCGGTGCCAATTGCCTTTCCCCCCCCCCCCCCCCCCAAAAAAAAAAAAAAAAAAAACACTGTTCCGGTCAACCGGGAGGATCACCGGCCGGACGTTCGGGAGGACGACCGGGTAGGCCAAATTTCAAAATTCAAAACCCTGCCTAGAACGAGTTTTCAAAAGTGGGTGTGGAATTAATTTTTGAAAGTTGTAGCCAAACACCACACTTAAATATGGGTGTGGAGTCATGATTAGAACTCCACACCAAATACAGCCAAAGTATTTTGTGTTAGTTACTGTATCCATTAGGAATCATCATAACATCCACTCACACCAGAAGATAGAACTTGGGCCATGATTTGAGGATCTTCCTTGAAATGCTTTCTCAAGGGATCATATACAGATGTTGATCCAACTGCTTCCTGCAAAATAAAAAACACATAACCAAAAAACATGCAGAACAGCATCAAGCCAACAAATCTCCTCCAAGGCATATAACCCAATATACCTGCAACTATGGCAAGTCTGAGTCATCTTATATGCAAACCCACACTATAAAATAGGCTACAACAAGGTCAACAACAGTGACCCTTACTAGTTCATTAGTGGTTGAAAGAAAAAAGAAAATGGGGCAATTACAGCTGTGAAGAAATCTTCTAAGCATGTGCAAATGCTACGAGCAGTCCAAAACAGGAAATCACTCAACTTCTGCTGAAGTTTGTCATAAATCTAAAATATAATCTGAGGTTAGAGAACCCAACTCAACATTCTGCCCTGCTGATTTCAATTTTTATTCGTTTATCACATGGATTGAACTGGCTACAACTTCTACCAAAGTTAGAACTGATTTTTGTTTATGTCTTATTTTTTGGGGGAGGGGTTGTATTCTACCGCAAAGGGACCTTCACAAAAGCTACTACCATTTCCTCTTTCATTTTCAATTTTGGTTCTCTAGTTTACATGCCTTTTCTTTTTACTATTATAGAGAAGCTTTTCTTCTTTCATTGTTGAGCTGGCATCTCACAACAATGAAGATCTCAATTTACAATATCAAAGATAATTTAAACTTTAAATGACTACTTAATCTATGACTGCGAAATAGTGAATAGAGTAATTGAGCAATTATCTGATACAACAGATAAATAGCTACGACTGCAAAATAATACTTGCAGTCAGATAAGAGACATACATAACAGATAATTACAGATAATAGTTCCCTGAATGATAATTAAGAAAATTGATGGCTATGAATCTTATGATAATATGCAGCTGAACTTCAGGCGTACGAAAGGGAATAACAACATTCTCAAAGTAAATTCTTATGGTACACTAATGTCACTTCTTGATTATGTTCTTGAAAATACATGTTTCCACTTCAGAAGTTTCTGATTTGGAACTTACCACACTTTCTGCTCCCAGTACCTCGTGTGACCTCTTTTTTTGCATATCCTTGTTGGATGCTTCACCTTTTGAAGAAGATGGTTGCTGAAAGAAAAATGACAACTCTCTTAAACATGTGACCAGTTAGAGAGAGAGAGAGAGAGAGAGAGAGAGAGAATAATCATTCATCATCAGCTAAATTCCAGCAGTTTTGACTAGAGTTTAATATTTCAAGGATTAGTCCCAAGCCCAAGAAAGGATGGAGAGAAAAGATTTGTCTTCGGAAGAAAGAAAACATAAGACACTAATTCAAACTTTCATGAATATGATACAAAAATAGGAAAAGCACTTCAGTTAATGTGAAAATTTGCAATAACTTTAGAGTTTTTAATTACTATGCAGATTTTTTTTTTTCACGGCAAAATGTATGGTCACCAAGAAAGACAAATTAATAACTGCAAACTTGATAAAAAATATGTCCAACAAGGTTTCCAACTCTATAGCAGCCACTGTAAATGCAATATTATTAACCATGTGACAACTTCAGGGGCTATTCCTCCAGTTTCTTGGTGGCTATAATGAAGTCAAATGCACAATTTCATGGTTGTAAGATAAGGGTAAAACTCCAACATTTGATATTTGATATCATCATCTTCAAACAGAATTCCAAATCGATGCAAAATCATTTATGCAATCAAAGTTCACAATCACATCAAATGAACGAAGACAATTACTTCTCAAATAATGACAAAGTTTCTATTAAGAAATCTATACAAATCACTCACCTGAAATGGGCAAGGTATGAGAGGGCCAAAAATATCCTCTTTTAGATCTGCAGCTCTGATGGAATATAGAGCATTCTTAAGTCCACAAGAAAGAAGATATTCCTCAGTGTCCTTAGGCATACAGTGTCCTTTGTACACACTGACAGGAGGATCACATATCTATCAGGAAAAGAAAAGGGCTCATCATCTGTTTGTTCCATTTCAACAATCAATGAAAAACAGTACATCTTCTATCCTAAACTTTCTAATATAGCCTATGATGATCAATTTAGCAAAGAAGCAAGCAACATATATTCAAAAATACCACCAGAGAACATATTAGCACACTGGCATCTTCCAACAAACTTCTCTTTACTTCACTTTTTTTAAACAAAGACCACAGCACCCATGGATGCATTTCCAATATAATGCAATCAAACAAGAGTGAAATCACAAAACAAGATGGAAGCTTCTTAAAACAAAGAGGTTGCCTGATATCCCCCATCAAGTACTACAGAGTTAAATATTAAAAGCACATCTATTATTTGATTTAGATGAAGCTTGATCAATTCACTTAAAATTTAAAATGCACTTAAAATGATCTTAATTTTAAGTTAGGACTCAACATATCACTGAATCCTTAAAGACTCATCATCATGTAGTTTTAGATTTCAATTTTAATTTAAAAAAAAAAATCCCTAAATCACTGAAATTCAAAATTCAGAACTTAAATATTTCAGGCTGTCCATAAAACAATTTTAGAATAACTAGTTTAACCAATGAAATTTCAAATGGACTAAGTTCAGACATCAGTAAAAATCATAAATATGCCCACACAATCTGAAGCTCTTCTGCAACTTTAAACATTCAATAAATGTCAAATCCCAAATAAGAATAAAAAAATTATACCATCAAAACCTAAGAAGTACGAAAACAGATACGTGACACGACACGAACATGCGGACATGTAAATTCTCAAAAAATAAAGGACATGACACGTTAGGACACGTTCAAAACATATATTTTTATATTTTTATTATATGTATATTTTAAAAATATTTAATATATACTTTATGTTAAATATTTAATTTTATCAAATTAATCAACCTTAGGTATGCTATTTTAGTAAAAAAAAAATTTTAAAAAAATTAATTTTTTCAAAAAAAAATACTCAGCGTGTCCTAGAGTGTCCTCAGCGTGTCCTAGAGTGTCCTCAGCGTGTCCTCAACGTGTCCCTTGCATGTCCTCATTGTGTCTCAACGTGTCCGTGGCGTGTCCAAAGTGTCTTAGTGTGTCCGGTGCGTGTCCGTGTCTAACACGTGTCGGACACTGTACGCGACCTCCGGAGAGGCGTCCGTATCAAAACCACAATAAAAACACATTAGTTCATATATACACACAGAATAGAAATCCAGACAACAGAAAATATGGTGCGAAAAAGGATTACCGAAGATCCAACTTGAGCCTGACATTCACTAAGACTCTTGTAAACACCAACAATATCCCCCTTCCGCACAACAAAGAACGCAGCCTTCTCTTTCTCCATCACTGGTTTTGGTTCCAACTTTTGCGAACGAGACTTTCTTCCACCTCCCTTTCCAGATGAATAGCACTGAACGCGCAATTGAGTCAACAAAAGCTCCAAACGAACCGTTCTAATACTAGCATGCTCAAAGCTAATTTTCCATGGGGGAGTTGAGAATCCACACAATGAACTCCTACCAACAAAATCACCAGTCCTTGAAAGTATAGCCGCAGAACATGCACGAAACAAGCAGTTCATCACAGAGTATTTTTCCCCAAAATTTCCAGATTTCTGGCATATCAAATTTTCTCAAATGAATACCATTCTGATAAACAGGGTTCAATATTTCATTTTGAAGGTAGAAGATTTTTCGGTAACAATCTTAACCCTTTGTTTGTTTCCCAAGAAACAGAGTAAGTGAAATTTGAGTCATGAGTCTCATCTCGACTAACTGAATTGTTGAATTTGAGGTTTTAAATTTTTTGATTTTCAATGTCCTAAATTCCAACGATTGTAAGATTGAAAAATTGAATTTTGTTTTATTTTCCTACATTTTCTTAGCAACCAAACGGAGAACTTATAGGTGAAAATGGTTTAATCAGGTTTGGGATCAAAACTGGTCCGTTTGGTTGCTGAGAAAGAACAAGAAAAAAAGAACCCTAGCTAAGTAACAAACACTGAGCAACGAATAAAAACATACCACTTGAGATTAGGAGATGAAGCTGTGCCTACTGCCCAGTCTGCGAAACTCTCTTCGCGGCCTCAACTGTTTAGAGAGAGAAGAAGAAGAAGAGAGAGAGAGAGAGAGAGAGAGAGAGAGGAGAGGAGTTTTATGCCGGGTGGGGTTTTTACCGGGTCGAACCGGGAGGGTTTTGGTTCCTTTCAAGTTTTATTTATTAAAAAAAAAAAACTGATTAAAATTTTCAAAACAAATTAAAAATGAAATAAAAACTAACCTTCTTTTATCTTTGTTTTAGTACTAAAATTAACCCCATTTTATATTAAAAAAAGAAAAATAATTTACTTGAGTAGGAGAAGGGGAGGATGATGTCGCATAGGTTGTAAAATGATCTATAAATTACTTAAGTTTTAGGAAAATAACTCGTAACTCGAATTCGGTGGCTCGAATTCGGCTCGAAACCCAAAACGACGTCATTCTGGGTTTTGAATTTTTTTAATTTTTTTAATTTTTTATTTTTTCCTGGCCTTTTCTTTCTCTTACTTTTCTTTCTTTCTTTTCTTCTTCTTCTTCGTTGAACATAAGAGAAGAGCAAAGGAAGAAGAGAGGAGAAGAGAAAGAGGAGAAGAGAGGAAGAAAGAGAGAGGAGGAGAGGAGATCGTCGCAGCACCACCGCCGTCGCCTCCGCCTCCTCCTCCCCCTGTGATTATGCCCCCTCCAGTCCTCCTCCTTCCTCATTCTCTTCTTCTTCTTCTTCCTTCTTCTTCTTCTCTTCTTCTTCTTCTTCTCCGAATTCGACCCAAATTCGAGCCTCCAAATTCGAGCCTCCAAATTCGAGCTACCTATCGGAACCGTAAGTTTTATTCTTATTCGACTCATTAAAAATTTATTTACAATCAACTTGTTATTTAATTAAATAAAAGTTTTTAAGTCAAAATTATATAATGTATTACTCAACTCAATAATTTTATATATAGTTTATAAAGTCAATTACTCGAGTTCAACTTATTATTAACTCGGATTTGTTTGAGATCGGTTCAAAAAGTTAAAAAATCAAATTTAAACACATTTTAAAAATCATTAAATTATCAATTTAAATTTGAACAACCTATTACTTGATTTAATTCAACTCATTTATAAACCTAATTTATAAAATATTATGTAAAATTACTAAGAAAGTATATAAGACACCAGCAAAAATAAATCCAAAAAAAAATTATTTAGAGAAATAGGTTTGTGAGAGAACATGTTAGGCTTTGTATTAATTCTTTAACCAATTCAAATGCCTTATGATTCCTAAAGGTAAAATACTCCATAGTGCAGTTAGATAGTTGCACATTATCTTTGCAATGACCTGTAATTTCATGCATTAGTTTTTATATTTTATTTTCATTTTTTCCATTACTGCTCCGTTGACATTAGAATTGAATCTACTGATTACTAGTCCTGTATTGGTTTGAAGATAACTACCGACGCATCAAAACCCTCAGTCTTTTCCACAACACTTCAAAAGAAAAACAAACAAACAAACAAACAAAAACTGTTATTGGGTAAAATCTGAACTAGGGGGGGGGGGGGGGTTTAAAGTACGGCCAGAATGGTTTTCATTAAAGAAAAACAGTTCATCAGACAACAAATAACGGGAAGAGAACAAAAAATTAATTGACATTCATAACCATCATCTCTCTGGTATACTTGAGCCAGCAATCTCGTGTTTGCAGTAATGTTCATAGCCATATCAATCTCGAGGAGAAATAAAAAACTACAGATCAGCTCTGTTCTTTTGAAGCTGAAGAGGCTTGTACTGCATACTTGGAGAGCACACCAGTTAGCAAAGCCTTCTCCTTTATTTTCAACCTGCAATTTGGAGTATTTACAAGGATAAAAAGAGTGGAAAGAAAGAAAAAAAAAATTGAAGAAAAAATTGCGTGTAATCCGTATATAGCATACCTATTTGCAGATCCAGGAATGTTCAATTTTGGATCCTTTGTTCCCTTTCTTTTAGCTACCAACTTTTTCTCATTTCTCCGGACTTTTGCTTGCTTCTTTGAGATTAATGCATCAGAAGCAGACTCAGTTCTTGCTTCCATGCTATCAACAGCATTGTCATCTGATGAACTGAAAGATCCCAAATTTTCACCATCATCTTCCCATTGTGCTTGTACAAATTCATCATCTGCAGCCTTGGATTCATCAGAGGCAGCTACCTCCCACGAATCTGGGGAAGTATCATCAATGTCAAAATCAGCATCCGAGCCTTCCCCCAAACAGCGAAACACTAGTTGAGGAGCACTGTAACTTCTGTCTGATGACTGTTCATATGCTGAGGTGGGAGATTTTGAATACATAATCTCACATTTTATCTGCTTCTGAATCTTACCAAAGCTAATACTTTGTCTTGAAAATGTTTTAACAAACCTGTCAATACATAATATCAATGTAAGCATGCAACAATTGCAAAGATCTGACAAATGATCTCGACGTGCGAGTGTGTGTGCATGCGTACATGTATGTGAACTTGTAATTTGATTTTGAGAAGTTTGAATATAAACCTATTCGCATCCTCCTCGGATTTTAGATCAACGAATGCAAAGCCCTTGCATATGGGATCCCTCGTCTTTTTGTTTCCAGAAACAGCTGGAGCTATGTTAACAACCCCAGGGACACCTTTAAAAGCTAGCTGCAGATCCCTTTGGATGTTCTTTTTCTTAGGAAGATTGACCAAACGTACACGAAATCCACTTGGAGGTGGAACAACTTCAGGGGCTGCAAAACTCCAGCATTATGATCCAAAATTAGACTCAAGTTGCCATGGAAGGGTAACATGATAGCAGTGGTAGATATAATAATATATATATCTATATATGTATATTTATTTATTTCATACAAATTAGCTTGAGAACAAATTCCAATTCAATCAAAGACCCATTTCAAACCAAGCAGAGTTGACACTGAAAAGCATCAAATTACGTGATCCTTCATAGACTAGAAAATTATGATTCCCATAAGCCCATGAGGAAACTGTTAAGTCACCAATTATCCAAAAAGTTTTAAGTTGTTCGGAAATAGACCCAACAATGTATATCAAGTTATCCAACATCCTCCTCCCTCATGTGCAACCTCGTCTTGCATGTGCACATGGAGATGCAAGTGTCCATACATACATAGAAGAAAGAATATGAAGGAGAAAAGAAAGAATGCAAAAAGAGAAATTTGAACCCAAGATCACCCCCCAACCTGAGCTCTAATACCATGTTAAATCACCAATTATTCCAAAAGCTTTAGTTACTAGGAAATGGAACTGATATTGTGACTTCAAATCACTTTCTATAGCCATTAAAACATAGAAGACACATGCCAAGAGCTAATTTTACAAACATGTAATAGTGAACAGCTACGAGATATGTTCATCTCTGCACGCAACCTTCATCTCTTTCACATTCATGCACAAGATATTTGGCATATGAAAATGTCTCCGGTAAAATTTTGGCATAGAGCAAAGTTGTACCTTCTTTGACAACTCTCTCTCTCTCTTCTTTTGCTTTTGATTGCTCTGGTGCTTCATCTAAAGGTTCAAGTCAAATGACTCAAATCCAAACAAGTATCTTAACTTAGGCCCTATTTGGTAATTGCTTAAATAGCTACTTTTTTCCTATTTCAGCCAAAACAAATTTACCATTTGCCAAAAGTTTAAGCTTTTTTAACTAACTATTTTTTCCTAAAAAGCCAAAAAAGCCAGTGAAGCTTACTGGTTAGGAAGCAATGTGTATTCAGTACTATGGCAAATTCCACTGTCAATCAAAAGGAAAGCAATAACTTCTTGATTTTATCAGTTCCTAGTTATTAAAAAAATTTGGGCAAATGGGAAAAACCAATCAGAAATCAATAGACTATGGAAGATATAGCAAAGTGAAATTCAAGAAGAAACCAAAAACAAACCTCTCTGTTTCTGAGTAATTTCTTTCTTGGAATTAGGGTTTTCAGGGCTGTTCTTGAGCTTATTGATATTAGCAAGCTGAGCTTCCCTACTCTGCAGCATTTCTTCGAGCAGGTTGTCTTCAATTGAAGTATCATACACTTTCCCTTCACCAAACCCAGAAGGCTTGTTCTCAATCCACTTCTTCATATTCATCAAAGGCACAAACATCTCTTCATCTTCTTCATCATCATCACCATCTTCATTTTCATCTTCATCGTCAAAGTCATCATCGAAATCTTCCATTTCCAAGAGCCTATTATTGTCTCCTCTTCCTCCACTTCGACCCTTCAAAGCAGAAACACAAAATTTAGTAGGAATTTGGTGAAGAACAGGACAGAAATGGAGATGGGTCAATCCATCTGAGAGAAAAGCGAGATGGGTTTGGTGGGTTTTGGATGGAAAAGGAAGAAATTGAGAGATGGTGTGGTGATGGGTGGTGTTGCATGGTGGTGGAAACCCTCCTAGGCTGAGCATTGTTGGGGGCTATGTCTCTCTCTAAGCTCTGCTATACTGCTTAATTGGTGGTGTAAGTATATGTATGCATATGGATATGTATACCCCCAAGGTTAGTGCTGTAACTGAGGAGTTTGCTTCTCCTCAAGGCCCTTCACACCTAGAACGGAAGTGAAGGTTGGTGAAAGTATTGTTGATTAAGAAAAATTGGGTGCGTGTGATTTGCGTTTTGAAACATACGTTTAGAAGAAAATTTTTAAAAATATGTTTGGTTATAAATTTTTTTTAAAAAATTTTATAATTTTTTTTTATTACACATTAATCAATCATTGTTTTTCTTTTTTCTTTCATTTTCAATCACTTTTTTTCTCATACACATTTACTTAACTATAACAAAATATTAAATTATTCCAAACTCCCAAACCTAAAAATTATTTTCAAAATGTACAATTGAATAAACTAAAAAAATTTCTAAACTCTCTCTCCAAATTTTTTTTTGAAAATTTATCTCAAAATACAAACCAAACACACCCATTGTGTTTATTTGATAACCAGTGAATTACTAACAATTCATATTTGTTTTGAGAGACAAAAATAGGATTAACCATATAAAATTTCACAAATACCCTTTATATTATTATTAAATTTGGACTTATACCAACTAAAGAATAAATAAATTTTTACTCAATGTTATTCTTCTTCTTCTTCTCTTTTTCTTTTTCTTTTTTTTAATATTAAAGAATCTAACTATCAAATTTTTTTTACTCGATATTATTCTTTTTTTTTTTTCCTTCTTTTTTGTTGTTGTTGTTGTTATAAATATTAAAGAATCCAACTATCAATAAAATTTTACTAAATTATTTATGTTTAATATTACATGAGCTATATTATGAGGGGACTAAGAAAAATTATATTTGTTTGTAATATATTTTAGTGAGAGTATTAAATATATAAAATATCATAAATACCCTTTGCTGTTTTTGATATATTTTAATATTAAAAATTATATTTTTGTACTAGATTTTTTTTGTTGATATATTTTTTTTGGGTATAAATATATTATTATACTATTTTGTTTTAATATTAAATTAATTTTATAAAATTAGAGACAAAATAATATTTTTATCTCTAACTTTATGGGATTAAATATCAACACCACCTTTCCCATGGGATTGCTAGTCTCTTCCTTGGAGGCAATTCATAGTCCCATGGACTCTTAATCCCATGACCACTTTCCAAAACAAATATAATTTTTTGAATCCCACCTCACTATTAGTCCCAATTCCATCCTCCAACTTTAGAAACAAACAGGGCCTAAAAACTTTTAAGTGTTACAAATTCTTGTAATTTTATTTTAGTTTTAGACCTCACTAATGAATGATAGAATTTTAAAAATTAATCAAAATAAGTGTAAACTAAATATATAAAATATCAACGTGTATATATATATATATATAATAAGGGAAGAGGATTTTTAAATTTATCCTAGAGACAATTGTCCTACTAGGACATTTTAACGGTCATGATTCATTTCTACTTGAAGATGGACGGTACAGATGAAAACCTTCTCACTCACAACTTCCCGTCCAAGAGCTACAAACTTTGCACCCACCCAACCTCATCTGTCGCACCTCACTTTTCCAAATTTCAAATTTCAAAACACACCCATCCACTCCCTACAAAAGAAAGACCCACGCTCATCGAACTCTATCCTCTTTCATCTTTGGCCAAATCCTCTCTCTTTCATACGCTTTTCTCTCTCTCCCCCTCTTTTCTCACGACGACACTGCCACTTACCGACTACTGACCACCTCTCCTTGCCTCTTGCTGTCATCGCTCCTCTCGACTACCGACCACTGACTCTCTTCTCTCGCCTTCCTGTTTCGCCTCTCTCCTCTTGCGACGACATTGTAACCATTTAGAGGTAAACTACAACTTACAAATTTGCAATCCATGATATTTTTGTGGGTTTCTCTCCTCTTGGATTTGGGTTACAGTATTTTTGGTTCTTGCTTGAGTTTGGTGATGGGTTTGATATTTTTGGGTTTTAGAATTTTAGGCTTAGTTTGGTAAGCCTCTCAAAATATAATTCTATCCATTGATTTGAGTGTGTTGTTTGTTTGGAGCTTTCAAATCATAATTTTACACCAATTTCTCAAAACTCAATTCAAAATATAATCATTACTTTTCAAAACTTATAACCAAACATATAATTCAAAACTTTTTTCAAAACTCAATTCAAATCAATATTTTAATATTTTTAATATTTTAAATATTTACATATTTTAAAAATATTTTAATTTTGTTAAGATTTTAAATATTTTAATATTTAAATATGTTACGATTTTTTTTAATTTTTTAAATATTTTAATTTCAAAATATTACGATTTTAATTTTTAAAATTTTAAAATATTTTATAAAAATAAATTCAAACTCTATTTTATAAAAATATTTTTAAATATTTTAAATTTTTTGTTATGTATTTGGTTACGATTTGAGTGTAGAGTTGTGAAAGTAATATGGAGTTTCGAGTTATGTGTTTGGTTATGAGTTTTAAAAATAATTTCTTAATTGAGTTTTGTTTTATATGTTTGGTTACGATTTGAGTGTAGAGTTGTTTTTAAATTTAAAATATTAACATTTTAAATTATTTAAAATTATTTAATATTTAAATTATTTAAATTTTTACGATTTAAATTTTTTGAATATTTATTTTAATTTTTTACTTATTAAATTTTTTAGATTATTTAAATTATTTAAATATTTATGATTTAAATTTTTTGAATATTTATTTTGAAAAAAAATTATTTCCTTTGTAGTATTTTCAATTAAAAAATTGATTAATGTTATTTTCTATTAATAATAAATTTTTTAAATTAAATTTTAAAAAGAGTTTGGTTATGAGTGTTGATCAGAATTTTCTATAGTGTGAAAGTAGCGTGTTTTGTTATTAGTTATAATAACAACAATGATTCATCCCCCCTTTTCCTCCCACCCCCTTTGACCCCCTCTCTCTCTCATTGGTTACTTTTTCTTTTTCTTTTTCTTTTTCTTTTTTTTCCTGCTCCTCCAATCACCCCCCGCCACGTGGCAAAGGGGGGTGAGGGGGTGACCCCCAAAAGGGGGTCCCAAGCATTATTCTTATAATAATTTGAATTAAGTTTTGAAAATTCTTTCCAAAACTCATAACCAAACAAATTTTCTTAATTCACATGTCAAATCAAACTTTTAAAACTCAATTCCACACTCAATTCAAAACTCAATTCAGCACTCTATTCAAAAACCATAACCAAACAAATTTTCTACACTCAAATCATAATTCCACAACTCACAAACTCAAAATACAACTCATACTCTCAAATCATATTTACAAAACTCTACCAAACGTAACCTTAGTGTTTCTTTTTGAATTATTTTTCATATGGGTTACAGTACTGGATGTGTTTGAAATGTTACAATACTAGATGTGTTTAAAGTGTTTGAAATTCTAGATTGGTTTTGTCTGCTAGAGAATTAAGGAAATGTTTGAAATTCTAGATATGTTTTTGGTGAAGTGTTTGACTTGAGTTGTTATTGCTATTGATTTCTACATCTTTGGTGAATGTGGGTTTTGTTATTGACTTAAGTTTTGTTTACTAGATGAGTTTACAGTACTAGATGGGTTTTGTTATTGCTATTGCTATTGACTTGAGTTTGGTGAAGGTTTTGTCTGCTATTGATTTCTACATCTTAGAAATTCTATTGATTTCTATTTCTACATCTGGGATAGATAGCATTGGAAATTTTTCATCACCCTTATACATATGTACATACGGTTACATCCCATCTCTCTCTCTCTCAAGCCAGTATCTGTAGAAAGGAATCTTTGACACCAGTATATTACTACTATCTGTCAATTGTTAATATTCTGCAATTGTTAATGACACCAGTATATTACTACTAGTTGTCAAAGAAAATAGACAGTATATTACTACTATCTGTCAAATAGTTTATAAATACTATTTGTATTTTCCAACCAGAATATCACTTTGAAAACACAGAAAATTAAATACAATGAAGACACCAAAAATGGTCTGTCTTAAGATTATAGGACAATCTTCACTGTATTTAAATTAAATAATTCTGTTTGGGTACTAAATGACAAACAGAATATAAAAGGAAAAATAGGAAAGGAGAATGAATGTTTGATTACAAAAATAAACTAGAAAAAGAATTAAATAAATAAAAAAGATTTTATTTTGTTACAAAAACAAAATTAAAATCTGATTTAAATAAATAATAATAAAACAGAAAATAAATAAATAACTTACTTAATTAATATCTTGAATATTATTCTGATCAAGTCCAGTGTTCGACACTGTGTCCTTAAGGCATATTCGTCCTCTCTATGGTGCTTTCAGAATATGAACGTCTATCTCCCAGGATAAAATGATCAATCAACGAAAAATAGCAGCGCTACAAATTTTTAGTATGACGAACACACTAAGTGTTTATACTCTCTCTTATAAGAAAATAATACAGCAATATGAAGAGAATAGATGCAGAATTATTTTGGACGAAATTAGTGAATGAATCATCAAATGAGGGCTAGTCTATTTATAAATGTAGTGGTACCCTTTAATTTTGAATTGAACAGGTAGCATACTGTAGACGCGCCCTTGGGGCCTCACTCTACAGTTCGGACTCCCTTTTGTTTGTTGCGGTTCTTAATCTTGAACCAAAGAGTCCAGCTCTGGCAAATCGTTTTGAGAAAAAACAGATTTTGAAAAGAAGTGCCAAACATGGACTGCTTTGCCAGATACAGAGTCGCCACCTAAATATTTTTAAAATGGGAAATTTAGGAAACCCTGACTCGGTGCCGAAGGCCACGTGTCCGTCATCACCAAAGTTGTCTTGGCTCGGGAGCTTGGGTACGATCGGGGAAGGTCAGCTATGAGCACCCCCTTTCGCCCGGTCCGAAGACCGGCCTCTACTAACCGTGATATCCCATTTTGAAAATGTTATGTGTTCTTATTCCGGTTATTAGCCTAGAATTACTATGTTATGCGCACAGCAAACAAGTATAGACTAGATTGCCTAATTTGGAAACAAGCATTGCATATCCGTTTGTTTTGAAAATGCTTTGGAATTTGCTACTCTCAAGTAGGCTAAAACACGGATTTCAACGAGTCTTTCCAACTCAAGCAATCCAACCTCCACCCACAGGCATTCAAGCAGTTATATCACATAAGCAGCTAGTCTCATGGTAATCATGCAATTATGGCAACACTCACACGCATGCGGTATGCTAAAGCATAAAAGCTCACCTAGTACTCCAAGCCAAAACAGAAACTAGTTAGTAATCATATGCATGATCCTAGTTCATGTTAAGATGGCTAATGCAACACATGCAAAGATGCAATCTAGGCAGGCTCGACTATCCTAAACATGGCATGTGAAATGCAACAGATAACATGTATTCAATTTGGAATTGAAATACAATGCAGTTAGCATGATGCGCCGAGCCCGATGTATGTGAGACAAATGTATGGATGCACGGATGCATAGCATAAGGTATGCTAATTTAAACATGCCCTAATCTACTATCATAAGCAGGTAAATAAAAGGGAAAGAAAGACGTGGGGTTGGAAGACATACACACACCCACGCACACTTATTACAAATTCGCCCTCGCTCGGAGGGACCAAAAGAATAATACAGTCCGAATACTAAATTAATTATTACAGAATTTCTAATTAATTAACAGATTGAATGCAGAAAGGAGGTGGCCACAGCCCTGCCTCGGGATGCGTGAATGATGCATGCTCGATCCATCTTGCCCGGAAACCCGTTGCCATAGCACTGTTGCCTCTGTTTACACTGCCATGCTCCTCTGAAAATTTGCACAAGTCTCAAGGAGGCCTCTCTGAACGCTGGGGAGCACCACCGGCTGAAGAGAAACACCACCGGCCGAAGGATATGATCACCGGCTACATATTATGCTATCGACCAATCATTCTTTGCCGGTCGGCACTTAACAGTGCCGGTCGGCCAAAAATTGCTACAGAACCTGCAATCGACAGCAGCAGAGGGCAAGCAGTGTATGGCATGGAATTTCAAGCAAATGTGTGAATGGACACACTCCCTATCATGCAATGGACTCAAGGGAGCATGGCCCTTGACCCCCGGACCATCAATCACGCATTTCAATGCATGATGGCCCAAAAGCCAAGTTAGCAACTTTGATATCAAATGGAATGCAAACACAAAACACATCAAAGGCCCCAACCTCTATCATCCTTGATCAAGAGGCAAGTGATGCATGCCAAATGCAACCTAAGCATGCGAGCTAAGTATGCAATATGAGTATGCGAACAAACATGCAAGGCATGACGCAATGCAACAACATAACATGCACAACGCATTGTAACATGGCATGCACAATGCAAGATGGGCTTACACCAATACAAGTAGGCCTCGGCCACACTCACATAGGAGGCCATGATGATGAAAATGAGACTCTCGAAGTGCGTGCACGTGTGCACGTAAACCGAGGACCGACCCTAAGGCACGGAATGCCACTCTAACAAGACATGACAGAACATGGAATAAGGCATAATAGCATGCAAATATTAGAGGCAAAATGATATGCAAAACAGCCCCGAAACATAGCAATAAGGCACCCGATACATGAGACGCATCCCGAAACTCAAAATTAATCGCATGGAATGACTTATAGCTATACAAAGCATGCATTATTTGAACATGAAGTGTAAAAACAGAAGCTAGGCAGACCCAAAATGAGCATTTTTACAGTTCAAAGCAAGGCCAAACAGCGGGCATAGATAGGACAAAATTAGCATGCAAAAATGGCTCCGCAAGGGAGGCAATGAGGCAAGTGGTAGATGCAAAGTCCAAACAGAAAAAGACCCTTCTACAACACTGAAGAGGGACCCAAAATATGATGTTTTTCAGTAGATGACAAGCCCCAAATCAGTATACAAACATGCTCAAAATGCAACGCAAGATTAAGGCCACAAGAAGGCTATAACACAAAGTATACAAAATACTCATCAAACAGCCAAAGACCCTTAATGAAACATGACAAGGGGGGAAAAATATGGCCACTTTCATCTCTGATCATGGCCGAAAAACAGAAGCTAAATAGGCTAACAAAACATGCAAAAATGGGGACCAAAGAGGGGTATAATGGCAAGTGCTACATGGAGGTCCCCAACAGTGTTGAGCCCTTCTTCAATATTGAAGAAGGGCTCAAAATAAGCCTCTTTACAGTTTACATCGAAGCTCAAAAATACTTTTAAATAAGGCTAACCAATGAAGCTAAAAAATGCAAGTTTAAGGGAAATGGGTGCTTACCCTTGAAGAGCAGCAAACCAGTAGCCCTTGGTCCAAGTTTCTGAGCTTCTAACCTCTGCAAATGGCCTCCAAAGTGCTGGAATGGAGGATGGAGGTGTTGTGCTAGGTGTTGTAGGGCAAATGATGCAAGAACCAAGGTGTTTGGAGGCTTGGATAAGATAGATATGGAGGGTTGTAGATATATATGTTAGATATATATGTCTACTCTCTGGTTTTTTACTCAAAAACTCCAACCCACACAAAGGAAGAGGAAGGCTCTTTATATAGGCAAAGACCAAGCTTCTAAGACAAGCTACAAAGGGTCAAGGGGGGCAAAGGGGAGGTCAAGGCTTATCAAGGAAGCTTGGACAGCTGGTAGGCTTCTTGAGGAAGCCAAGACAAGGGGTCAAGGCTTCCTCAAGAAGCCTTGAGCAAAGGGTGCACAAAAGAGGGGTCCAAGGCTCAAAATAGGCACAAATGTGTGTGGGGGGGACGGGTTTGTGCATCCCAGCTGGCACAGCTGGCATGCACTATGCTTGGGAGAGTCAAAGGGGTCAGATCGGCCAAGAAAAAGGGTCATCGGCCAAATAAATTGCCGGTCGGCACAATACATTGCCGACCTGCACTTTGTACTGGCCGGTCGGCTAAATAGAGTGCCGATGGGTGGCCAATGAGGTCAAAAAGTGCCGGTGGATGGCTAGATTGAAGCCCCGGAAGTTATCTTTCCAATGGCGCAAACCTTGCATTAAAATTCCTCCTGTGCAAAAAGTTATGCCCTTTTTGGTGAAGCCGCGCAGATTCGATCCAACCGGGATGATGCCCAACTTCAACCAATCATACCTCCCCCATCCGGACTTGGTTTTGAGAGATTCTTGAGTGCAAAATGAAGCCCCGGAAGTCTTCTTTCCAATGGTTATGGCCTCATAGCTTAACTCCAAGTGCATAGATAGATGAGCTTGATTTAGCGAGGACTGCTCGACTCTCTTCTATCCGAATTCATGCCGAACCTCTTCTCCAACTTGTTTCTCCCCTCTTTTCCTTTTTCTTCAACTCCAAACCCCTTAGCAAGGTGTTTTGAAAGATTTTCCAAATATTTCATCTCTTTTTCATTCATCTCCACTTTGCCCTTGCTCGGTTTACCGAAAAGCGCAACATTTACCGAAATGCGAGCGTCGGAACATCGTGGGAATTTAATTTCAAAAATGTTTTGAAAGAGAGGGTTTTAAGGTCTAAAACCATCCAAAATAATTTTGTCCAGAATGGGGTGTGAAGTTGAGATTTCTCTCTCTCATTGCTGAAGAAATTGAACCTTTCCCCTGCACACCTTTCACCACCGAGCAAACCATCAGTAACGCCCAAGTCTCGAGGGCGGTCAAAAATGAGGTGTCTACACATACCTGTTGGTTTGAAATTGGCACTGTTTGGGCTTGTATTCAAACAAATATGAATATGTTTGGGTTTAAAATTTGAACAAGACCAGTTCTGCGTTTATAACAGATTCGGATCTGTTAGACAGAGGGCAAACTGATTTGAATTTCAAAAAATTAAAATTAACCTGGACAGAAATTTGGAATTTAATTTTGAATTCATTGAACAGATTTTATTTCAAAAATAAAATTAAATTTCAAATGTTTTTGGCCCAAAAAGATTAGAATTGGGCCGGACAAGCCCAACCCAACCTCACACCACGCCCAGCCCAGCTCGTCCGACCGGACAGACGGTGCGCATGTGTGGTGATTTTTGGGTCCAATGGGTCTAGCCCATTTTGCCCATAACCTCCCTCTCTACAAAACTTGGGTACCCCTTGGGGCACACCCCAAGGTTCAATCTCATGCCTTATAAACCAACTCAAAACTTCCCACCAAATCAATATGGGACAAATCATTTTCCAACCTTAAGGAATTTCCACCAAAACTCCATTTCCATGGAGCTCACTTTGGCTTCAATTTCTCATTCACTCGATAATGGTTTTGAGCAACCAAATATACCACGTGAATCACAACGCGACATAGAACGCGTTACCACTTAAACCCACCAAATTTGACGTACGGGTCCCACCTAAATAATAGACCAAAGTTAGGAAAAAATTCTATTTTTTTACCCATTCCAAACCATTTCTAACAATTCCCCACATGAATAGAATTTGATGACAACGGAAATGCAACAATATGCAGACTTTGTCAAAAGAGTATAAGTCGAAAATATTTTGCATCAGGATAGGTTGCTTTCGGCCTTGAACTTTCCCTAGTGATAACCTATCGGACTTACTAGCTAACCAATGGACGCGATGTCTTGAATTATTTAGCCGTTTGTGTAAGCCAAGACAATAGATTTCACACAAAAATATCTTTTAACACATCGTGGTTCTTACTGTTGTGTTAATTTTGGCCTTGACTGCTCCTGGTTTTCATGAGTGTTTCTATAGAATTTAGCCTTTTTCATTCTCATAGAACCGGCCCCAGTTCGACACTCATATAGGTGATTCTTATTGTGAGTATCTCCTTATACTCGTTTTGATTTTATGCCTTAATCAAGATATAAGTAATCATTAAAAGCAAAGCTTATCCTTATACCCCTACAGACAACACATGTTGCAGATATCACTCTCACCATAGGAATGGGTAGGGAAATTTTAATCCATTGGTGATTTCTGGCGAGCCACACATAACTTAGTTGTCCTTTGAACTTAGTTCTTGGAATCTCCAGTCATATAAGTAGGGTTACCATTATGATGACTCTTATGTAATAGGCTTTAATCCCATCCCCTTCGATGAACTATACACTTGCTCTTTTGTCAAACCTTTTGTTAACGGATCCGCAATATTCTCTTTAGATTTTATATAATCTATTAAGATTATTCTATTTGACAACAATTGCCTTATGGTATTATGTCGACAACGAATATGTCGTGACTTACCGTTATACATATGATTTTGTGCCCTACCTATTGCAGATTAACTATCACAATGAATGCAAATAGCTGGCACAGGTTTTGGCCACATTGGAATGTCTTCTAAGAAGTGACGAAGCCATTCTGCTTCTTCTCCTACTTTGTCTAAAGCAATGAACTCAGATTCCATTGCGGATCGTGCGATGCATGTTTGTTTTATGGATTTCCAAGAAACAGTAGCGCCTCCCAGAGTAAAGACATATCCACTAGTGGATTTTGAATATTTAGTATTCGATATCCAATTGGTATCACAATAACCTTCAAGTACTGCTGGATATCGAGTAAAGTTCAAACCATGATCACGAGTAAATCTTAGATATCTAAGAACCTGAATGATCGCTTTCCAATGGTCTTCTCCGAGATTACTAGTGTACCTACTTAATTTACTGACTGCATAAGCTATGTCAGGACTAGTACAATTCATTAGGTACATTAGGCTTTCAATGATTTGGGAGTATTTTAATTGAGACACTGCATCACCTTTATTTTTCGATAAATAAAGACTGATGTCTACAGGTGTTCTAGCTACATTCATATCATCCTTGATAAATTTATCAAGAATTTTTCCAATATAATGTGATTGAGATAATGCATAACCGTCAGATGTTTTAGTAATTTTCATTCCTAATATAACATCTGCGACCCTCATATCTTTCATATCAAATCTTTTGTTAAGCATTTGCTTAGTTGATTTAATCATGTTTTGATTGCTTCCAATGATAAGCATGTCATCCACATAAAGACAAACTATGACATATCCTTGGTCAGTGTTTTTAACATAGACGTACTTGTCACATTCGTTTATCTTAAACCCATTAGTAAGCATTGCATGATCAAATTTTTCATGTCATTGCTTAGGTGCTTGTTTTAATCCATAAAGAGACTTTAGAAGCCGACAAACTTTCTTTTCTTGCCCCGACACTACAAACCTTTCGGGTTGCTCCATATAGATCTCTTCATTTAGATTGCCATTTAAGAAAGCTGTCTTAACATCCATTTGATGTATTTCTAAATTAAACAACGCTGCTATAGCAATAAGCATACGAATGGATGTTATTCTTGTCATAGGGGAATATGTGTCAAAATAATCCAGACCTTCCTTTTGTCTGTAACCTTTTACTACAAGTCTTGCTTTACACTTGTCTATTGAACCATCTGTGTAGACACCCCATTTTTGACCGACCTTAAGACTCAGACGTCACCGATTGAGCACTCGGTGATGTTGCATGCTGTGCTCGTTCAGAAGTCTCAGAGTTGCGGCCGTGCGCCCTGCCTCCAGACTTCCGAACTTTCTTCTCTACCTTGTCTCGGTTTGCGAACCAGGCTCGGTTTTCTCTGTTTTCTTTCCTAAGGGAAGGGAGTGGTCCCGTAGACTATCTCCCGGTGGCCGTGAGCTACTTTTCGTGGCCGTAGGCCATATTGCCCGTTTCGGAGCCCGGTTCCCGGTTTTCGGAGCCGTCAGGCCGTGTGCCTCAGTTCGGGACCGCCCAACCATCTCCGATTTCTCCGGTTTTTGGCATGCATCTCATTTACTCCCATTTAAGGGACACTGGGGGCTCAAAAACCCACTTCGCAGCCGAACACCACTTCCGGTGCCTGGCAGCCCATTTTCGGGATCCCGAACCACGCGGTTTTGGCCCCGAGCATTCATTTTGCATCAATGTCTGTTCATTTTTGGCAGACACCTCTGTTTGGTCATTCCGAGGAACACTGGGGTCTCTGAAACCCACTTCGCAGCCGAACACCACTTCCGGTGCCTGGCAGCCCATTTTCGGGACCCCGAACCGCGCGGTTTTGGTCCCGAGCATTCATTTCGCATCCGTTTTCTCCGGTTTTTGGCAGAGACCTCTATTTTAGCATTCCGAGGAACACTGGGGTCTCAGAAACCCACTTCGAAGCCGAACACCACTTCCGGTGCCTACAGCCCATTTTCGGGACCCTGCGCGGTTTTGGTCCCGAGCTTTCGTTTTGCATCGGTTTTTGTTCAATTTTGGCAGGTACCTCTGTTTCAGCATTCCGAGGAACACTGCGGTCTCAGATGCCCACTTCGTGGCCGAAAAAAATCCTTTTCTTTTGCCCTCAAAATATCTAGATATTTTGCCCTCAAAGTATCTAGATATTTGAGGAGAGATATTTCCATCTTTTTGGCCTTTAAAACCAGCAACTTCCAGCTGGGGGAAGGGTTAGAAAAATCCTTGGAGAGCTCCATACACACCTCTCCTCTCCCTCTCCATTTCCAAGCTTCAAACATCCAAGTTCTAGGCCATTTCTTCATCAACTCCAAGCTCTATCATCACCATACCATTTCCAGCAGCAAGGGAAGAATTCCAGCAGCTAGGAAACATCCATTCTTCAAGCAAAAGGCAGCCAAGAAGTTGTTTACAAGGGTAAGTCCTCTTTCCCTCTTTTCTAGCCCTATTTTGGCTCATTTCTTAGACCTATTTGCTTGTAGTTTTGAGTTCCGAGATTAACTGGAAATGTCACTATTTTGAGGTGTTCTTCATGTTTGTTTAAGGTCTCAACATCATTTGAGGCCCCTATCTAATGCTTGTTTCAATATCTCATCATATGCCATTGTTTTTGCAAGCTTTTTTTGACTCATGAGTAATCTGATTTTGAGCATGACATAAACTGTAAAAGTGCATATTTTGGACTCCTCTTCAATGTTGTAGAAGGAAATTTTGCTGTTTGAATTTTCTATATACTACTTGTCTCAAGACCTCTCTTTGGTTCATTATTTTGCATGCTTTGCTAGACTCATTTGGCTCCGGATTTTGGCCTTCATCAGGCCTAGATAAAGCCTTATTTTTGTCTCCTTGTCTTGCTTTGTTAAGGGCCTTAAGCCATTTGGTGGATATTTTTGGAACTTACTTTGAAATCCATCTTATTTACCGTAAAATTGCATGCTTGTTTAGGCCATCTTAGCCTCTTATTTCAGCCTTCATCAGGCTTATAAAATGTCTTGTTTTGGGCTATTATTCAAGTTTTATTAAGGGTATTTTCTGGTTTGGTGCATCCATTTGGTACCTCTCTTTATAACCCTCTTTTGGCCCTTATTTTGCATGCTATGTATAGTATGTCTACACACTGAATTGGGGGATGTCATCTTCTGTAAATATGCATATTTTTGACCCCTCTTTAATGTTGTAGAACTGTGTTTTTGGGTTTGAGCATTGTAGATATCACTTTCTTTGTAAATCCTCTCTTTTACCGTATTCTTGCATGCTAATGTTGACCCATCTATGCTTACAATTTGGCCATGTTTGTAACTGAAAAATGCCATTTTTGGGACTGCCTTGCTACTGGTTTGCATGTCATGTGCCATTTTTGCATGTTTGGCATAGCCGTAGGCCATTTCGGGTGCATTTCATCGCATTTTGGGCATCGGTTGCAATTTTATCATAATTTGGGGGCTGTTTTTGTATTATTTTAGTTGCTGAATTTTGCATCTTCCTTATGCCATTCGCCACATCTCATTCGCATGTCATTTTGGTGCTTTAGAGCCTCGCCTCGGTTTGCGTGCCCGTGTGCGCGCATTTCGAGGCAGCCTCGTTTTATCCGCCGGCAGCCTATGTGAGTGTGGTTGAGGCCCTCTCCTGTTGACGTAAGCCCAATTTGCATTTTCATGCTTGTATGCCATTGCCTCGGTTTGTGTGCCCGTGTGCACGCATTTCGAGGCAACTTTGTTTTTACCCGACGGCAGCTTATGTGAGTGCGGCTGAGGTCCTCTCATGTTGGCGTAAGCCCAATTTGCATTCCGCATGCCATTTCATGCATTCCTCGGTTTGCGTGCCCGTGTGCACGCATTTCGAGACATTCTATTTTATCCGATTGGCATTGCGTATGCCTCCGCCTCGGTTTGCGTGCCCGTGTGCACGCATTTCGAGACATTCTGTTTTATCCGGTTTGCATTGCGTATGCCTCTGCCTCGGTTTGCGTGCCCGCGTGCACGCATTTCGAGGCACTCTGTTTTATCCGATTTGCATTTCATCATTGCCTCGGTTTGCGTGCCAGTGGGCACGCATTTTGAGGCACCTCATTCTTGTCATTCCGGCATCCTATGTGAGTGTGGCTGAGGCTCCCTCATGTTGGTATAAGCCCATCATTGCATTTCGCATGTCATTCCGCATCGCCTCGGTTTGCGTGCCCGTGGACACGCATTTCGAGGCATCTCCTTTTCATAGCATTGCGCATGCTAGGATTGTATGTTAGTTGCATTTCATGCATATCATGCATATTGCACGGGAAACGAGGTACGTTTCGCACTCCGAGTGGCGGAACGGGTCTCAATTCCCAAGTCGCCGATACTCCGGATTACCCATGATGGGGTTAGGCTCTTGTTGTAGCATCCATCCGCGTTCATCCCATATTGAGTTGTGCAATCCGATTCCTCGGCCATCATGCATCGGTATGCGTGATTGGTGGCACGAGGATCGGGACATGCATATATTTGTGAAATACACTGCTGTGCCCTTTTCCTGCTCTCTGTTGCAGCAAAATCAAGGATCAGCAACTTTTCGGAGTCCGGCACGCATTTCGAGAAACATTGCGAACAGAGGCTAATCGGGGCATCCCAGTGGATTTCCGCGCCAGGCAGCCCAACATGCATCATCCGTCAGAAGCAAGGCAGTCCCTGGCTTGCACGCCAGTTTTACAGCTTTTCTTAGTTAATCTGTTAATTAATTAGGAATTTGTGTATTTCTTATCTCGGACTGTATTATTCTTTTATTCGGACATTCGGACTGTATATTTATTCGGACCCTCTGCGCGAGGGCATAATTGTAATAAGTGTGGGTGAGTGTGTTGTATGTCCTCCAACCCCCATTTCTTTCTCCCTTTTATTTACCTGCTTTCGATGGTTAGATATAGGGCATATTTCAATTAGCATACAGTATGACAGTATGTTTGCATCATTCATCTGTTTTGCATGCACCAGGCTCGGCGCATCATACAAACTGCATTTGTATTTCAATTCTAAGTTGAATACATGTTAGCTGTAGCATTTCATATACCATGTTTAGAATAGCCGAGCCTGCTATAGTTGCATTCTGCATGTGTTGCATTAGGCATCTCTGCATTCTTAGGATCATGCATGATTTCTAATGTAGTTTCTGTTTTGGCTTGGAGTACTCGGTAAGTTTTATGCTTTAGCATCCTTGCATGCGTGTGAGTGTTGCCATGATAGCATGCTTGCCATGAGGCTATGTGCTTATGTGATATAACTGCCTTGAATGCCTGTGGGTGGAGGTTGTGTTATTTGGGTTGGGACAGTGCATCGATTGTTTGTTTTAAGCCCACTAGATAGTGGCAAAATCATTGTTTTCTTAAGCCCACCCGAGGGTGGCAAATCCGCATTTTAGCCTACCTGCGGGTAGCACCATCACACCATTTTCAAACAAACAAACATGAAATGTTTTGTTCCAATTCAGACGGCCCAGTCTATACTTGTTTGCTGCGAGCATCACATAGTAATCTAGGCTAATAACCGGAATGAGAACTCACAATGTTTTCAAAAACAGATATCATGGTTAGTAGAGGCCGGTCTTTGATCGGGCGAGAGGGGGTGCTCACGATGTGACCTTCCCTAATCGTACCCAAGTTCCCGAGCCAACTTTGGTGATGACGGACACGTGGCCTTTTGGCACCGAGTCAGGGTTTCCTAAATTTCCCATTTTAAAATATTTAGGTGGCGACTCTGTTATCTGGCAAAGCAGTCCATGTTTGGCACTTCTTTCAAAAATCTGTTTTTCTCAAAAACGATTTGCCGGATTTGGACTCTTTGGTTCGAGATTTGGAACCGCAACAAAATCGAGTCCGAACTGTAGCGAGGTCCCTCGCGGGCTTGTTACAGTTTCTGGCGACTCCGCTGGGGATTTAGAGAACTTGACTCGAACTCGTGATATCTGTTTTGACTACACTTGTGTGTTTCTTTGCATTGCATTTGCATTGGTGTGCCTAGGACACCGTGTTTGCCATATGCCATTCCCGAACGATTTGCCGGAGGCTTGTCTTGTTAAGTCATGTCCGTAAGGCTGATCGGCTCTGGGCTCTGACAGCATGGGAACACAAACCCCGGTTTTACCGGGGCACCCTTTTTGACCATTCGACCTAGTGCATATTCGGATCCATAGTGACCATTCCAAACTAAGACAGGTTGCTTACCCGTTTATAGGTTGTTTGAAGCCGCTGCGTGCGTAGTGAAACCCTAGCTCCTGACAAAATAGGACAGGGAAAACCCTACCCCAACATAGGGGTGTTTTGGCTCTCACTTATCTGTTATGTGCTTGTTAGAATGCGCCTTTACAGGGAATGCATGTATCAGTTTATGAGTTTGAGCATCAGGCCCGCGGGCACCAATTCAGTATTTTGGGTATCAGGCCTGCGGGCATCAGTATTTGGTGGAATCAGTTTTACCTGAGGGTATCAGCTTACAGGCAGAATTTTGGGGCAGAATTCAGTAGAGAGCACACTCATTCAGCTTTGTTCGTATCTGTTCTGGTGAAATCAGGCTGAGATGCTACATGTTTTCTTTTTTGCTAGGGTAGTCCTGGAACCATAGCTTCAGAAGGCTCCACTATCCCCCAGGTACATTGGACTAGTGCTGATAGACTGGATTAGGTCAGAAATTCAATTCAAGGGAAACCAGTGTTCTTTCGCTGAGGCAAGGCAAAGAAAGGCCAGTCAGGGCTCTCCGGTTCATCTGATCCGTCAGTCACCAGTCACATCACCTTTGTTCGGACTCAACAGACCGTGATGGCACAAGGTTCGGAAGAATTTGTGGCCGTGGTAACAGCGTTGAATCAGGGAACTGCCATGCAGGTTGAGACCAGCATTGAAACGCAGCGCCCATCTGAGGCGTCTGCCTCACATCCAGCTTTGGGACCCCAACCGAACTTTGACCCAATTCCGCCAACTGAAAATTTGCAGTGTCCAAATCCTCGAGAAGGGTTGACTCAAACCCAAGTTTTCATACCCTCGGTGCAGCCTAATAAGAGGCGTTATCCCCTTGATGCTAATGACCTCGATCTGACCGCAGTGAAAATTGCGAACCTTGAGAAGCAATTCAAAATGGCACATGGCCTTAACTCCATTCCCGACATTGAGGATGGGCACACCGAGTCTGCTGTACAGCTCCCAGACGGATTCAAAATGCCATATATTGACCGTTTCGACGGGTCTGGGGATCCAATGATACATATCCGACTTTTCTTGGATGTCCTAAAGCCGATGGGTCTGACTAAGCCACAAAAACTCTCCCTGTATGGAAGAACCCTGTCGGGTGTAGCAGCCACTTGGTACACTAGGTTGGAGGACAGAGTGAAGCAAAACTGGGAAGAATTAGCTGAGGCCTTTGTCGATCAATATTCCTACAATACCCAGGTTGAAATGACCATCCAAGAGCTTGAAGCAACCCGCCAGAACCCAACAGAGTCTTTTGTGAAATTTGTTGCGAGATGGAGAGCAAAGGCAGCACAGATGACAGATCGCCGCCCTTCTGAGAGGGATCAAGTGCAGATGATGGTGCGGAACCTCGAGCATGATATGTTGCAGAAATTGATAGTCGCTCCGGTATTCACTTTCAAAAGTTTGCATGAACTGGGGGTTCAGGTCGAGAATGCGTTCAACAGCGGGATCATTCCCAGAACAAGTGAACCAACAAGGAGGGTGATTTCAAGGAGTACCAATGTCGGAAGTAGCACTATTCCCGAACGCACTGAAACCAATACAGTCACCACAGCCAACCCTTTTGCCAATTCAAGCTTGCAAATAGCCGACCCAGCCCGAGCTCAGGGCAGAACTTTCACCCCCCTCTATATGAGCTTGACTAGCGCACTAAAAGTCCTGATGGAAAAAAGCCACCTCAAACCCCTTAATCCTCAACCTTTGCCAAATCCACTCCCTGCCAGACATAACCCCTCCAAGTACTGTATGTACCATCAGCAGCGCGGTCATGGCACCGACCGTTGCTACCGCCTTCGTCATGAGGTCCAAAATCTCATCGATAACCGGACGATAGCTCCACCTTCAGACCCCAATGACCAAACATCTCCTGCCTACCTCAATCTCATCCATATACTGCCATCCACCTATGACCCCAGCATATACATCACCCCGGCCCACCTACCCAAGCCTGAGGTGTTTATCCCAGAAAGCATGGACATATGCATGATGGATGCACCTGAATCCCAATCATCTCAAACCTGTGAACCCACTACTTCCGAGCTGATGAGGATGATTGAAGATCTTCAGAGAACAGTGGCGGATTTAGCCTTTGGAGTTTTGGCTCCATCATTGACCACATCGCCTACCAGGGAGTTCATGTCAAAAGGCTCCCCAAGCTTGGGGCGGGCTGCATTTGAGGGAGGCAAATCCCTTGGCAAAGTGGGGGTGAGTGGAAAGAACAAGGCAGGGGCGGGCATGGATCCCCATGAACATCTTATGTTTGCTGTTGAGGCTTTGAAAGCCGAGGGACTGAACAAAGAGCAAGTGCTCGCGGTTGTCGCAAAAGCTGTGAATGACACTTTCGCTACTCAAGTTGGGGGCAGTTTGACTCAAGGGGCAAGCCGGGAGAAGGGCCGTTGTACCAAGAATGTTCCTTTCAGGTCTAATCCCACGCTTGGAAGAAATCAGCAAACTAGGCCAGCACCTGCCAATCCCTTTGCTGGTGCGCCCAGCAAAAATCCACAAACCCAGAAGTACCAACCCCGAGGTCAGAGGGTCTTCCATGCCCTCCACATGCCTTTATCCAAAGCTTTCCAAATCCTTGTTGGACAAGGCCATCTCAAACCCCTTGAGCCTCGGTCTCTCCCGAACCCTCTTCCGGCTACACATGATGCTACCCAGTACTGCGCATACCATCAGCAAACTGGCCATGCTACCAACAACTGCTTCCGTCTTCGCCATGAAGTACAGGATCTATTTGATGACGGGGTCATCCTCCCGCCGAGCTCAGCAAAGTCTATCGGCATTGGGTCAGTGAACTTGGGGGATAATGTTATGTGATCGAGGGATGAACCACCTGCAAATGGCGCTCAGATTACTCCAGCTGTGGTGAATGGCATGCACTGTTTTGAGCAATGTACAAGTGCTGTTAATTTTGCATTCTGACTTGGGTATTGGGTCAGTTTTGTTGTTTTGAGTCTGTCTTTTGTTTTGAGTCAGTTTCTTTTGTTTTAGGTCTGTCTTGTTGTATCGAGTCAGTCCTGTTGTATAGGAGTCGGGTGATTCCGGGGGTGTTACCTCGGGCGTCACCATTTTGTTTTGCGTTTGTCTTTTTGTTTTGTTTTGAGTCTGTTTCTGCCAGGGAGCCAGTTATGCCAACAGATCTTGAATGAAACAGCAGTGATTTCCATACTCTCGCATTTGTTTATGCCGTGTGCTAATTGTGCCGGGATTTGAATGAAATGACAGTGCATTCCACCTGCTCTCTTGTGCCTTGAAGCCATTGTATTGACCTAAGTTTTTCAAAACCTTTTGAACACTGCGGTAAAAACAAAGAGGGAGGAATTCCTCAGGATTTGCAAAACTTTGATCAAATTGAGAGAAAGAGAGGCGTGCTGAGCCCTTAATGAATGAAATCATGCTTGTTGGAATGAGTACTGAGAAGGACCCTGGCTTGATCCAGACTGGTTTCACACTATCTTCAGCGCGAGCGATTTTGTCGCTTTCTTAAAAATTTTCAAAAACAAAATGTTTTGTGCGGTCCTGCGAAGACCTGTGTGGAATCGCTCTTGAGATTGTGCAGCCTAGGATCGCTCTCAGCCTCGAGACTTAACCCCTTCGCTCCCAAACCTTGAACTTGAATTCAGAAGGTTCAACGGTCAACTACGATGTGAGGCCTGTGTGGCCAGATTTGAAGCAGCCCTCGAACAAGAGGCACCAAAGTTAGATCAAGAGGATCAGACCTCGTCAAAAGAAGCTTGCAAAGCTAGATCAGAAGCACCCCTCGAACTAGGGGCAAAAAACATCCGATGTGCTCGGAGAGCCAAAGGTGGATCTTTTTGTAAATCAATACAACAGCCACTCTCCTGGATACAGAGGGCTTCAATCTCAGAATCATTTGGCATGGACTTGTTACACTTTTACCCTTTGAGAGGCTCGCTGGGCCGAAAACCCAGAAGGGCGGCCCAGGCAAAAGTTAGAGCAAGAGAAAAATACAAAAAAAGAAGAAAAAAGAAAAGAAAAAAAGAGAAAAAATGCAAAGATACAAAAAATGCAAAGAAATGAAAAAAGAAAAGAAAAATGAAAAAAAAAGAAGAAGAAAAAGGAATGAAAAGAATAGAAAAAGAGAAAAGAAAGAAAAACAAAGCTCGCAAGGTCGAAAACCTGCAACAGGCGCCTTGGCAAAAGTTAGAGCATAAAAAGGAGAGGTTAAATACCCGAGTGTACCTTAACCCCGAACTACGTAAGGCTTGATTCCCATGTTTGGGATACGTAGGCAACTTCATCTTGAAGTCCAGCCATAAAACACTTCAAATTCGATTGTGTCCATGTAATGGTTTTGATCATCTTTGCCTTTTCTGTATCTGAGAGTTCGGTTGTCATCATCACTCTGAGGGTTAATTATAGTGTGCTGCGGCGCCATCCAAACAAGGGGCAACTTTCCGTTGCCATTCAACGCGCCGCGGTGCCGTTCAAACAAGGGGCAACTTTCCGTTGCCATGCAGCTCTCTTTAAGCAAGGGACAATTTTCCTTCGGATCCGAGGTTGCGCATCTCAGGAGTAGGTTTCATGTTCGTTGAGCAGTGACCATTTGCAAAATAGTTTTTGAGAATTTTTACTGAGGTTGACTAGTTTTCTCGAAAATTGTTTCATTTTCCAAAAAACTGAACCATTTCTTGGACCCAAAAAAGGAAAATTTTCAGTACTCATAGCCTGACTTGCATGATTTCAAATCAAAAATTGAACAGGCATGTTAATCTAACTCTCATTTTGGTCGAAATTGTTTTAGTATAAGGCAAAAATAAAAAATGGTCAAAATGATGAAGTAGGGGCACGGTTGAGTCAGGTGTTCTGTCTTTTCCCCATCATCAACATCCTTGCCAAGAAGGGCACTCTACCTGCCAGAAGAGGCACAACTGGGGTTAACAACAAAAGGGCTGAAAGCTCTCGCACCCTCCAAGCAACGAGGTATCAAGCCAAGTGCGAAGCACGAGCTGGAATGGGGCAAGATATTCCACTCCATCATCTGGACGAATCTTATCACGTCCAAACTCCCCAGCAAAGCATCATCAATCGATGTCAGTTGCAGATTTGCTACACACCCAAATGTAGCGCAACCCCTCTGTGGAAGGAATTCACTAGCTGCATGCAGAAGAAGAAGGATCTAGCTGAGTGCTAGGGGCATGACCTCGCAACTTCCTGTTCATCCATCAACCATCCAGGGGAGGGATTGAAAAATGAGAGATTGAAGAATAGAAAGATGTGCGATGAGAAAAAAAGTGAGAAAAGGGCTTTTTCAGAAAAACAGAGCTTGAGGGCCGAGTGATGTGAGAATCACAAATAAGAAAGGATGGGAAATATACCCGGTGAAACAGGCTCCCTGTGCACGTCTGAGTGTCGTGTCTTTTTGTTTTATCTCGATCCTTGTTTTGAGTCGTCTCGAGTGTTACTCGATGTGTTTAGGTTGTGTGCATTTTGTTTTCTTGTTGAGTCGTAGTATGCTGTATTCAGTTGTAGGCTCAATACCCGGTTGAGGATCCTTTTCTCATTTTCAAAAAATAAAAATCGTTTTGTGCTCCGAGTGCCGTGCCGTTCTCCACATTTGTGCAAAACAGAATTTGTTCTTTCAGAAAAACCGCAGGGTTCAACCCAGGTCATGTGAGAACAGTGAAACCAGGACCTATCTGAAGCTATGAGTTTCGGGCTGCAAAGCAAAAGCAAAAGAGGAAAATGTCGGGCATCTGAGTTTGTTCCAACTTCAGTAAGCTCCGAGATCGCATTCCGTATGCACATTGTCAGGTCTTGTCAATGCTCCGAAGTGTGAGTGTGCCTCTACTTCAAGCTCAAGATCAAGTCAGCCTCAAGCCAGAATGGCGATCAGAAGTGCTCTCCCTGAGTACCATTCCCTGCCAGTGGCATCTTGGCCGTGTTTGCGATGAGTTCCTAGGAGACCAACTGCGACGGTGGAAACTAGAGTTCGAATGGCCGCGGCCTAGAACGCAAAGGTTCGGGATTTCCGAGACTAAAGTCTGGTTTAAATACCCAGAGGCGCGCCCTCGGCTTGAAATCTGTATGGAAGCCCCATAGGTTGAGAGAGCATGTATGCACCTCAATTCTGGATACTGAACCAACCTAGTCTGTCACCCCGTTGGAGAATAGGGAAAGTTGTGAATATGATCAGGAAAACAAGCAGCAGCCGTAGCTCTTACATGCAGATGTTGTTACTTGTCAGTATTCCAAAGCCTTTATACTGTGAGTTCAAGGTAAAGTGTTCGAACAGCACGAGGGGAGATCCTCGTTGGAGAAGAGCGGTTCACCGCCACTCACCTCATGAGGTACTTTCTAAAAGCGCCGCTTTGTCCATTTATTGCTTTCCGTAAGCATCATGCATTGTATTGCATTGTACCTATCAAGTTTCTTTCTCATTTCACTTAGTGTATCGATCACACTTCTCTCATTTTAGTGTATCAATCACACTTCATTCATTTTTGTGTATCTATCACACACATTCTCATTTTCTATATCACATTTTGTGTATCCATCACGCACCTTTAGTATATCCATCATACTCGTTCACTTAGTGCATCTATCACATTTTGTGTTCACCTTTAGTATATCTATCATACTCTGCTCACTTTGTGTATCAATCACACCATGCTCATTACTCGCATTGTCATGCACACTTCACCTGCACTTGTTAGTGCATTACAAATCAATCGCGCTATTTTGCGCATCGCACTGTTTTGTGCAGTTAATCAATCGCGCTATTTTGCGCACCTCAATCGCACTGTCTTGTGCATTTCAAATCAATCGCGCTATTTTGCGCATCGCACTGTTTTGTGCAGTTAATCAATCACGCTATTTTGCGCACCTCAATCGCACTGTCTTGTGCATTTCAAATCAATCGCGCTATTTTGCGCATCGCACTGTTTTGTGCAGTTAATCAATCGCGCTATTTTGCGCACCTCAATCGCACTGTCTTGTGCATTTCAAATCAATCGCGCTATTTTGCGCATCGCACTGTTTTGTGCAGTTAATCAATCGCGCTATTTTGCGCACCTCAATCGCACTGTCTTGTGCATTTCAAATCATTCGCGCTATTTTGCGCATCGCACTGTTTTGTGCAGTTTATCAATCGCGCTGTTTTGCGCATCGCACTGTCTTGTGCATCTCAAATCGATCGCGCTGTTTTGCGTATCGCACTGTCTTGTGCATTTCAAATCGATCACGCTGTTTTGCGCATCGCACTGTTTTGTGCAGATAATCAATCGCGCTGTTTTGCGTATCGCACTGTCTTGTGCATTTCAAATCAATCGCGCTGTTTAGCGTATCGCACTATTTTGTGCACTGTATCATTCGACCGGACGAATCGCGCAGGTATCGTATCTTCTCCGTGTGAGACGCGACGAGAATTGAATAATTCTCCGCATTCCTAACTGCAAGAGATGTAGTTGTTGCTTTGCATTCTTGCTTAAAACCGTTGCATCTATTCGCGAATACTTGCTTCATTACAGCTCGCTGCATTTGCATGATCACCTGGCTCCGTGCATATCATTTGCATCTTGCCCCTTGCCTGCGGGCCTGCCTGCGGGCACATATCTTTGTTTATCTTGTATGATTGTCTAAGTCTTCGGCCTTGTCAAAAATGGGTCGTCTCTGGGCTTTGACATTCACTCTCGTCATTCTCATGACTTCCGAGTTCTGTCAAAGAGGGGCAACTGTAGACACCCCATTTTTGACCGACCTTAAGACTCAGACGTCACCGATTGAGCACTCGGTGATGTTGCATGCTGTGCTCGTTCAGAAGTCTCAGAGTTGCGGCCGTGCGCCCTGCCTCCAGACTTCCGAACTTTCTTCTCTACCTTGTCTCGGTTTGCGAACCAGGCTCGGTTTTCTCTGTTTTCTTTCCTAAGGGAAGGGAGTGGTCCCGTAGACTATCTCCCGGTGGCCGTGAGCTACTTTTCGTGGCCGTAGGCCATATTGCCCGTTTCGGAGCCCGGTTCCCGGTTTTCGGAGCCGTCAGGCCGTGTGCCTCAGTTCGGGACCGCCCAACCATCTCCGATTTCTCCGGTTTTTGGCATGCATCTCATTTACTCCCATTTAAGGGACACTGGGGGCTCAAAAACCCACTTCGCAGCCGAACACCACTTCCGGTGCCCGGCAGCCCATTTTCGGGATCCCGAACCACGCGGTTTTGGCCCCGAGCATTCATTTTGCATCAATGTCTGTTCATTTTTGGCAGACACCTCTGTTTGGTCATTCCGAGGAACACTGGGGTCTCTGAAACCCACTTCGCAGCCGAACACCACTTCCGGTGCCCGGCAGCCCATTTTCGGGACCCCGAACCGCGCGGTTTTGGTCCCGAGCATTCATTTCGCATCCGTTTTCTCCGGTTTTTGGCAGAGACCTCTATTTTAGCATTCCGAGGAACACTGGGGTCTCAGAAACCCACTTCGAAGCCGAACACCACTTCCGGTGCCTACAGCCCATTTTCGGGACCCCGCGCGGTTTTGGTCCCGAGCTTTCGTTTTGCATCGGTTTTTGTTCAATTTTGGCAGGTACCTCTGTTTCAGCATTCCGAGGAACACTGCGGTCTCAGATGCCCACTTCGTGGCCGAACAAAATCCTTTTCTTTTGCCCTCAAAATATCTAGATATTTTGCCCTCAAAGTATCTAGATATTTGAGGAGAGATATTTCCATCTTTTTGGCCTTTAAAACCAGCAACTTCCAGCTGGGGGAAGGGTTAGAAAAATCCTTGGAGAGCTCCATACACACCTCTCCTCTCCCTCTCCATTTCCAAGCTTCAAACATCCAAGTTCTAGGCCATTTCTTCATCAACTCCAAGCTCTATCATCACCATACCATTTCCAGCAGCAAGGGAAGAATTCCAGCAGCTAGGAAACATCCATTCTTCAAGCAAAAGGCAGCCAAGAAGTTGTTTACAAGGGTAAGTCCTCTTTCCCTCTTTTCTAGCCCTATTTTGGCTCATTTCTTAGACCTATTTGCTTGTAGTTTTGAGTTCCGAGATTAACTGGAAATGTCACTATTTTGAGGTGTTCTTCATGTTTGTTTAAGGTCTCAACATAATTTGAGGCCCCTATCTAATGCTTGTTTCAATATCTCATCATATGCCATTGTTTTTGCAAGCTTTTTTTGACTCATGAGTAATCTGATTTTGAGCATGACATAAACTGTAAAAGTGCATATTTTGGACTCCTCTTCAATGTTGTAGAAGGAAATTTTGCTGTTTGAATTTTCTATATACTACTTGTCTCAAGACCTCTCTTTGGTTCATTATTTTGCATGCTTTGCTAGACTCATTTGGCTCCGGATTTTGGCCTTCATCAGGCCTAGATAAAGCCTTATTTTTGTCTCCTTGTCTTGCTTTGTTAAGGGCCTTAAGCCATTTGGTGGATATTTTTGGAACTTACTTTGAAATCCATCTTATTTACCGTAAAATTGCATGCTTGTTTAGGCCATCTTAGCCTCTTATTTCAGCCTTCATCAGGCTTAGAAAATGTCTTGTTTTGGGCTATTATTCAAGTTTTATTAAGGGTATTTTCTGGTTTGGTGCATCCATTTGGTACCTCTCTTTATAACCCTCTTTTGGCCCTTATTTTGCATGCTATGTATAGTATGTCTACACACTGAATTGGGGGATGTCATCTTCTGTAAATATGCATATTTTTGACCCCTCTTTAATGTTGTAGAACTGTGTTTTTGGGTTTGAGCATTGTAGATATCACTTTCTTTGTAAATCCTCTCTTTTACCGTATTCTTGCATGCTAATGTTGACCCATCTATGCTTACAATTTGGCCATGTTTGTAACTGAAAAATGCCATTTTTGGGACTGCCTTGCTACTGGTTTGCATGTCATGTGCCATTTTTGCATGTTTGGCATAGCCGTAGGCCATTTCGGGTGCATTTCATCGCATTTTGGGCATCGGTTGCAATTTTATCATAATTTGGGGGCTGTTTTTGTATTATTTTAGTTGCTGAATTTTGCATCTTCCTTATGCCATTCGCCACATCTCATTCGCATGTCATTTTGGTGCTTTAGAGCCTCGCCTCGGTTTGCGTGCCCGTGTGCGCGCATTTCGAGGCAGCCTCGTTTTATCCGCCGGCAGCCTATGTGAGTGTGGTTGAGGCCCTCTCCTGTTGACGTAAGCCCAATTTGCATTTTCATGCTTGTATGCCATTGCCTCGGTTTGTGTGCCCGTGTGCACGCATTTCGAGGCAACTTTGTTTTTACCCGACGGCAGCTTATGTGAGTGCGGCTGAGGTCCTCTCATGTTGGCGTAAGCCCAATTTGCATTCCGTATGCCATTTCATGCATTCCTCGGTTTGCGTGCCCGTGTGCACGCATTTCGAGACATTCTATTTTATCCGATTGGCATTGCGTATGCCTCCGCCTCGGTTTGCGTGCCCGTGTGCACGCATTTCGAGACATTCTGTTTTATCCGATTGGCATTGCGTATGCCTCCGCCTCGGTTTGCGTGCCCGTGTGCACGCATTTCGAGACATTCTGTTTTATCCGGTTTGCATTGCGTATGCCTCTGCCTCGGTTTGCGTGCCCGCGTGCATGCATTTCGAGGCACTCTGTTTTATCCGATTTGCATTTCATCATTGCCTCGGTTTGCGTGCCAGTGGGCACGCATTTTGAGGCACCTCATTCTTGTCATTCCGGCATCCTATGTGAGTGTGGCTGAGGCTCCCTCATGTTGGTATAAGCCCATCATTGCATTTCGCATGTCATTCCGTATCGCCTCGGTTTGCGTGCCCGTGGACACGCATTTCGAGGCATCTCCTTTTCATAGCATTGCGCATGCTAGGATTGTATGTTAGTTGCATTTCATGCATATCATGCATATTGCACGGGAAACGAGGTACGTTTCGCACTCCGAGTGGCGGAACGGGTCTCAATTCCCAAGTCGCCGATACTCCAGATTACCCATGATGGGGTTAGGCTCTTGTTGTAGCATCCATCCGCATTCATCCCATATTGAGTTGTGCAATCCGATTCCTCGGCCATCATGCATCGGTATGCGTGATTGGTGGCACGAGGATCGGGACATGCATATATTTGTGAAATACACTGCTGTGCCCTTTTCCTGCTCTCTGTTGCAGCAAAATCAAGGATCAGCAACTTTTCGGAGTCCGGCACGCATTTCGAGAAACATTGCGAACAGAGGCTAATCGGGGCATCCCAGTGGATTTCCGCGCCAGGCAGCCCAACATGCATCATCCGTCAGAAGCAAGGCAGTCCCTGGCTTGCACGCCAGTTTTACAGCTTTTCTTAGTTAATCTGTTAATTAATTAGGAATTTGTGTATTTCTTATCTCGGACTGTATTATTCTTTTATTCGGACATTCGGACTGTATATTTATTCGGACCCTCTGCGCGAGGGCATAATTGTAATAAGTGTGGGTGAGTGTGTTGTATGTCCTCCAACCCCCATTTCTTTCTCCCTTTTATTTACCTGCTTTCGATGGTTAGATATAGGGCATATTTCAATTAGCATACAGTATGACAGTATGTTTGCATCATTCATCTGTTTTGCATGCACCAGGCTCGACGCATCATACAAACTGCATTTGTATTTCAATTCTAAGTTGAATACATGTTAGCTGTAGCATTTCATATACCATGTTTAGAATAGCCGAGCCTGCTATAGTTGCATTCTGCATGTGTTGCATTAGGCATCTCTGCATTCTTAGGATCATGCATGATTTCTAATGTAGTTTCTGTTTTGGCTTGGAGTACTCGGTAAGTTTTATGCTTTAGCATCCTTGCATGCGTGTGAGTGTTGCCATGATAGCATGCTTGCCATGAGGCTATGTGCTTATGTGATATAACTGCCTTGAATGCCTGTGGGTGGAGGTTGTGTTATTTGGGTTGGGACAGTGCATCGATTGTTTGTTTTAAGCCCACTAGATAGTGGCAAAATCATTGTTTTCTTAAGCCCACCCGAGGGTGGCAAATCCGCATTTTAGCCTACCTGCGGGTAGCACCATCACACCATTTTCAAACAAACAAACATGAAATGTTTTGTTCCAATTCAGACGGCCCAGTCTATACTTGTTTGCTGCGAGCATCACATAGTAATCTAGGCTAATAACCGGAATGAGAACTCACAATGTTTTCAAAAACAGATATCATGGTTAGTAGAGGCCGGTCTTTGACCGGGCGAGAAGGGGTGCTCACGATGTGACCTTCCCTAATCGTACCCAAGTTCCCGAGCCAACTTTGGTGATGACGGACACGTGGCCTTTTGGCACCGAGTCAGGGTTTCCTAAATTTCCCATTTTAAAATATTTAGGTGGCGACTCTGTTATCTGGCAAAGCAGTCCATGTTTGGCACTTCTTTCAAAAATCTGTTTTTCTCAAAAACGATTTGCCGGATTTGGACTCTTTGGTTCGAGATTTGGAACCGCAACAAAATCGAGTCCGAACTGTAGCGAGGTCCCTCGCGGGCTTGTTACAATCTGCTTTCATTTTTCTCTTGAATATCCACTTATAACCAAGAGGTTTAGAACCAGGTAGAAGATCCACAAATTCCCAAGTATGATTTTGCATAATGGATTCAATTTCATTATTAACAGCCTCTTTCCACAAAGGTGCTTCAGGACCTGTCATTGCTTCCTTAAAGCTTTGAGGTTCAGTTTCTAATAGGTATGTCAGAAAATCTAGACCAAAGGATTTTGATGTTCTCGCTCTCTTACTTCGTCTAGGTTCATCATTAGTTAAATCCTGTTGGTCGAGACCATTACTAGTCTCTTGTGTTTGATTGTCATTAGTCTCTAGACTTTGTGTACAGTCATAAGTTCTTTTTTGTGAACTTAATTCCTGTCCTTTCTTGTAAGGAAAGATATGTTCAAAAAACACTGCATTCCTTGACTCTATAATAGTGTTCACATTTATATCAGGTATTTCTGATTTATAAGTCAGAAACCGATATGCACTACTATTATGAGCATAACCAATAAACACACAATCTACTATTTTTGGTCCAATCTTGGTATTTTTAGGAACAGGAACTTCAACTTTTGCCAAACACCCCTACACCTTTAAGTATTTGTAGGAAGGCGGTCGACCTTTTTATAATGCATAAGGAGTGCTGTTGGTTTTTTTGTGGGGTATTCTGTTAAGAATATAATTAGCAAACAATATTGCTTGCCCCCACAAGTTCTGTGGTAAGCCTGAACTTAATAACATGGCATTCATCATTTCTTTTAGGGTTCTATTCTTCCTTTCAGCAATTCTATTTTGCTGTGGAGAATAAGGTACTGTAGTTTGGTGAATAATGTTATGTTGTGCACAAAATTCATTTAGTGGTGCATCATATTCACCACCCCTATCACTTCTAACCATTTTAATGGTTTTACCAAGTTGATTTTCAATTTTTGTTTTGTAGAGTTTAAACATTTCTAAGGCTTTATCTTTACTTCTAAGTAAATAAACATAACAATATCTTGTACAATCATCGATAAATGTTATGAAATACTTTTTGCCTCCTCTAGTTTGAACAAATTTAAGGTCACATACGTCTGTATGAATTAATTCTAGAGATTCGGTTTTCCTTTCAACCGATTTAAACGGAGCCATAGTTAGTTTTGCTTCTACACAAATTTCACATTTATGATTAGAATTAATTTCAAACTTTGGTATATAATCTAAACCAATTAATCTATGCAAAGCATCAAAATTCACATGTCCTAATCTACCTTGTCATAAATTCGACTCAAGAATATAAGCAAAAGATGTGTTATTCTTATTCATAGCAACTTTTGGTACAACTGTCATTACATTTAATTTGAAGAGACCATCACTCATGTATCCCTTACCAACATACATACCACTCTTTCATAATACAAATTTATCAGACTCAAATACAAGCCTAAAACCATTTTTATTTAACAAAGAGCCAGAAACCAAATTCTTCTGGATGTCAGGTACATGCAGTACGTTGTTGAGGGTCAGTTCCTTCCCTGATGTCATCTTAAAGATCACCTTTCCTTGTCCAGCCACAGTAGAAGTAGAAGAATTTCCAATGAAAAGTTGTTCACCATTTGCAGCCTTATTGTAGGTAGTGAACATCTTCTTGTCCGCACAAATATGACGAGTTGCCCCAGTGTCAACCCACTATTCCTTGGGATTTCCAACCAAATTAGCCTCAGACACCACAGCAGAGAGGTTGATGTCATTCACTTTGTCAGAGATGTAATCTAGTTCAGTTACATTGGCCTGATCGGTAGTCTTCTTGCTTGTACTTCCGCGATCCTTCTTAGGGCGGCAGTCAGAAGCTCGATGTCCAGTCTTGACACAGTTATAGCATTTTCCTTTGAACTTCTTGTTGCCATTGTTGTCGCCTTGTTTAGGACCATCTCTAGTAAACTTCCTCTTTTTGTTATATGGTTTGTGAACTTGTTCAACCACATTAGCCTTGGACTTAATGGGATTTTTCCCATTCCTTTTTTCAGTCTTTCGGTTATCTTCCTCAATTCTCAATCTTACAATCAACTCATCCATAGTCATCTCCTTGCGTTTATGTTTTAAATAATTTTTGAAATCTTTCCAAGCCAGTGGTAACTTTTCCACTAAAGCAGCGACTTGGAAAGACTCACTAAGAGACATACCTCCTGAATGAATATCATGCAAAATTATTTGAAAATTTTGAACTTGAGAAATTACCGTTTGGAAGACTACCATAACAAAGTTTAGAAATTTACCGACAACAAATTTCTTCGTGCCGGCATCCATTGTCTTGTACTTCTTCTGCAAAGAATCCCATAATTCTTTTGCTGACTTCAGGGGACTATAAACATTATACAACATGTTGTCAAGGCCATTGAGGATGTAGTTTCTGCATAGGAAATCTGAATGTTTCCAAGCATCTACAGCGGCAACAACTAGCCGATCACTTTCACCTTCTTTAAGTGCTGGAGCTTCTTCACGGAGAAACCGGGCCAAATTTAGAGTTGTAAGATAGAACAACATCTTCTGCTGGCATCTCTTAAACTCAGTACCGTTAAATTTTTCTGGTTTTTCTCCATGATTTATTAGTACTTGAACATGGCTCTGGATAGGGACCGGAGTTGGTGTAACAGTTGGAGTACCACTACCAGTTGCAGATTTAGTTGTAGTAGCCATAATATCTGATTACAAAAATCAAGAAAAACAAACCATAAATTAATTTTCTAGTTACTAAAACCAGAAAATAAATTATAACACAAAATAATTTTATTTTCCTTGTTACTAAAACCAGAAAAATAAAATACCACAATAATTTTCTGTAACACTAAATAATATTCTGCAATTATTAATGACACCAGTATATTACTACTAATTGTCAAAGAAAATAGACAGTATATTACTACTATCTGTCAAATAGTTTATAAATACTATTTGTATTTTCTAACCAGAATATCACTTTGAAAACACAAAAAATTAAATACAATGAAGACACCAAAAATGGTCTGTCTTAAGATTATAGGACAATCTTCACTGTATTTAAATTAAATAATTCTGTTTGGGTACTAAACAACAAACATAATATAAAAGGAAAAATAGGAAAGAAGAATGAATATTTGATTACAAAAATCAAACTAGAAAAAGAATTAAATAAATAAAAAAGATTTTATTTTGTTACAAAAACAAAATTAAAATCTGATTTTAATAAATAATAATAAAACAGAAAATAAATAAATAACTTAATTAATATCTTGAATATTATTTTGATCAAGTCTAGTGTTCGACACTGTGTCCTTAAGACAGATTCGTCCTCTCCACGGTGCTTTCAGAATATGGACATCTATCTCCTAGGATAAAATGATCAATCAACGAAAAATAGCAGCACTACAAATTTTTCGTATGACGAACACACTAAGTGTTTATACTCTCTCTCACAAGAAAATAATGCAGCAACATGAAGAGAATAGATACATAATTATTTTGGACGAAATTAGTGAATGAATCATCAAATGAGGGTTAGTCTATTTATAGATGTAGTGGCACCCTTTAATTTTGAATTGAACAGGTAGCATACCTGTTGGTTTGAAATTGGCACTGTTTGGGCTTGTATTCAAACAGATATGAATATGTTTGGGTTTAAAATATGAACAAGACCGGTTCTGGGTTTATAACAGATTTGGATCTTTTAGACAGAGGGCAAACTGATTTGAATTTCAAAAAATTAAAATTAACCTGGACAGAAATTCAGAATTTAATTTCGAATTCATTGGACAGATTTTCTTTCAAAAATAAAATAAAATTTCAAATGTTTTTGGCCAAAAAAGATTAGTATTGGGTCGGACAAGCCCAACCCAACCTCACACCACGCCCAGCCCAGCTTGGCCAACCGACCAGACGGCAGTGCGCGTGGTGATTTTTGGGTCCAATGGGTCTATCCCATTTTGCCCATAACCTCCCTCTCTACAAAACTTGGGTACTCCTTGGGGCACACCCCAAGGTCCAATCCCATGCCTTATAAACCCACTCAAAACTTCCCACCAAATCAATGTGGGACAAGCCATTTTCCAACCTTAAGGAATTTCCACCAAAACTCCATTTCCATGGAGCTCACTTTGGCTTCAATTTCCCATTCACCCGATAATAGTTTTGAGCAACCAAATATACCACGTGATTCATAATGCGGCATAGAACGCGTTACCACTTAAACCTGCCAAATTTGACGTACAAGTCCCACATAAATAATAGACCAAAGTTAGGAAAAAATTCTGTTTTTTTACCCAGAATTTTCCAAACCATTTCTAATATTTATTTGTTTGCTGTCATTTGAATAACCATGTATTTACTTGACGTGAATTTGCTTTCATCATTGGTTGATAAAGAAATGCTCCCAAGGAAGATTTTGAAGCTCAATCCTACTACTTATGAGTCTCAGAAGTACCTCTCTTCTCTCATTTTGAAATTCCCTGTTTCTTTATTTTTTATTTTATTTTTTTTCCCTGGTTTATTTTCACTCACATACACTAACACAAAAACAAACTTTTGATAAACTTTTTTAATGTAAATTTCATGCTATTTATTGATTGTTTTGCTCATTATTCTTTTTTTTGTTTTGTTTTGTTTTGTTTTTAAACAGGTCATAAAGGAGTAACATCCATAAAGTAGGCACACTGTATCATATGTTTCATTATCTTTATCTACCATATGTTATTTAATATTTTGTTTCTTGTTTTTTTTTTTACATTGTGTAATGAGTACATCTAACCATAAAGGGGTGGAGGAATTCTGTTTCTCCCCTATTTATGCTTCCATTCACCTAGCTATGTTTACTGGATCCATGAGAATATCTTTGTTAAAATTTTGTTAGATAGTGGATAATGACATATGTAGGGTAATTATTTTGGTTACTAATTCTTTGTTATTTGGTTATTGTTCGGTTACGGGATTTTACTAATTCCTTTTTTGTTTTTTTCCTCAAGGTTGGTGTTGATGATACTTGAGGTTTACAACTAGATGGTGTTGATGGTACTTGAATTTTTTTTCTAGAGCTATTGTGTCCATTGATGGCATTGATTGCTTTTTAGATATTATAAGTGCTTTTTAGGTATTATAATGATCAACAACATTCAATTGAGTAGGTCATAATTTATGAAAACAGTAAATAGCATGGTAAAATACTCTCAAATAAAATCCTTTCAATAGTACATGTTTCATTAGTTTCAAATTAGGAAGATGCTATGTAAAAAAATGCATATGGTATGCCTTTCATAGCGCTAAGTTGGCCATAAATGTTTGAATTACCTTTCCTCAAATAAATGTAAGTAATTTGGTTTTGGTTTGGTTTATGTATTCCATTTTGGTTTGATTGGCCATAAATGTTTATACGTATAAAGTGTTGTTGGCATGAATAATAAATAGTTAATTATGATTTTAGATTTATTTTTTAATTTTTATATTTTTTTTCCAGGTGTGATTTTGTAATTTTAGATTATGATTTGGTTTATATATATTTTTTATTTTTGTAATGTTTTTTCAAGTGTGATTTTTTTTCAGGTGGTATGGGCATTCAAGTTTATTTTAATGAATTAATTATTGGCAGAGCTTTGTTAGGAAAAGAAATTATGTTTCTATGTTACTTTTGTTAGATTGATTTTTTTTTTCCTATCATTTTGTTTGCTCCTTCTCTCTCATTTCACATAATCCAGCTATTTGTTCTGGATAGTAAGTTTCATTTGCAGGTAGGATAGAGTTGTAGATGCTAATGTTAAAACCTGTTCTTGGTTCTTTTACCATGCAAATTGATCATTGAGAAGCAGCATATTATTGTCCCAACTTCAAAGTCAAATTTTTGTTTTTGCATCATGCAACTAAAGTGCTTACTTTGTTACAAATTACAGGTGGGTCGAAAAGGGAAAAGACTACAGTAGCAAATGTTTGGTGATATGGACTATATGATATAGTCTTTGTTTGTCATTTATAAAAAAAGAAAAAAGAAAAAGATATAGTCTTTATTTGTCGATTGTTAATTTTCAACTGTTCTTTTGTTTATACTGGATTTTGTTCTTCTTTACTTGCATTTATATGAGTGAAAAAAAAGGAATTGTGTCATCACCATTTTCAAGTTTTCTTGATGAACTTGCAACAACTTCATAGTTTCCATCACATCACCCCCACCACTACTACTCATGGACACCACCATTTTTGTCTGAATAAGTTGCCTTTGTTTATGCACCATCTCTCTCTCTCTCTCTCTCTCTCTCTCTCTCTCTCTAAAAGGTGCTACATTTGCAGGGGTGGTGGAGATGTTGGGCTTGATTGCTGCAAGTTTCTTAATTCCACAAGTTATTTCAAATGATTAAAGCATGTAGAATTTACATAAAGCATTTGGATTTGTTTCTTAATACTTCTATGGTTTGTTTTTGGTAATTTTCCATTTTAATTATGTTCACACTATTTTGGAGCTTAATAAGTTGTTTTCTTCAAATGCATTCTTGGATGTTTAAGAACTTAAGACTACACATGTACGCATACACATGTTGTCAAAGTTTATGCAATATTTGCTGTCTAAATATCTCAAAATAGAATGACTATGAGGATCAATAAATGTATTCCATTCCACTGCATGATTTTTTGTGAGTTGGAGAGGCATTTGAGTGCGACAAGATGAAAACAGAAAAGAGAATGTGACAGTGCTATTCTTATATACAAGATATATTACATTTCTTGGTAAAAAGTGTCATTGTCCACATGAAGTCACTCTAATATTTTGGGCACCAAAAAATGCCCCACACATGAGAAATGTGTTTGGGGCTTCAAGATTATGTTTTTTGCATTTGTGTGCAAGTGGCTTCTTAGTTTGTCATGGTGGTTGACCACAATCACTCTTCAAAATAGGCAATGGCTTTTCATTATTATTATTATTATTATTATTATTATTATTATTTATTTTTTATTAAACTTATTTGAAATTGATTATTTTATTGTGTACAATTTTATTTATGCAATCGATCCCATTTGATGGGATTTAAGACTTGGTTTGGTTTACTCATCTAAATTTGATTGTTTTATTTTTAGTTTAATAGTGATTACCAAAAATTTATGTTTGTTTCATCCGAGATGGTCCTAGAACAATTTGTGATCAATGCAACTTTTGATTTGAATTCTTTATTGTATTTTCACAGGTCATCTTGAACCAATCAAAAGTTTCATGTGGTGGTTTTTCTATGGTTTTTTTGATATACTATTTAGGGCTATATTTGTTTGGGTATGCTGCATAATTTCTCTTAAAAGTTTTACAAAAAATCATCTAGCCTTTGTTGGTCGATTGATTGATCCTAAACATTTTTGGTTGTTTGATCACAACTTTGAGACACTTTTCATAAAACATTTTTATGGTCGTTAACATTTTTGCAACACATAGATTGTAATATAAGAATTTCATTAGATAGTGCCTTCAAGCATGGGCAATCTCTAGTATATATATATATATAACAAAACAGCTCAGAATTTGAATCCGGATGGGACTTTTGTCCTGTTGCAAAAATTTGAACCATTAGATTGATGCTGAAAATATCTCACTCACTCTTTCTGGACCATTTTCAACACACATCCTCCCTCACTCTCTCACACACACACACTTACTCCTCTCATCTCTTTTTGATTTCAAATTTTGAACATGCACCCCTCTCTCTCTCTCTTTCTCTTTCTACCTCTATTGGAGCCCATTCACATGCTTCGTTGTCGGAGCCCACCCCTTGCCGGCGACCGAACCCCAAACCCCTTATTACTCTTTTCATTTTCTCTCTTCCTCCCTCTCTCTCTCCGCCATCCCAATCGTCATTAACAGTGGCAGCCCCAAACCCCCTTCAAGATTGATGAAGACCGAATGGAGCCACTGCCAAAAGAGATCAGATAGATTTAGAGATGGTAGTCGAAAAGGAAGTCCTCATTGTCGGAACCGGACCCAAGCTTGTCCTCGGTCAGAGCATCATAGTCCACCACACCGGCTACGGTTACCCCCTTCTCCTCTCTCTCTCTCAAGCCAATATTTGTGAGATTTTTGATTTGTGGATATAATTTGTGGTTTCAATCTTATTGTCCCTGGTTTTTAATTCATCGAAATTAAAATTTGCCTTTAATCTAATTATCTTGCTAATAACAGTTCACACCACCAGACCAACTTAGTAAAACATTCTTGAACTGGGCGCCTGCCAATATGAGACCAACTCAGTGAAGTAACAGAATTTCTTTGTAACCTGTTCAGTTTTGAAATAGAAAATTGAACTATCCCTGAAAAGTTTTCAATTCTTGTCGTAATTTACATTTTGATATATTCAAGGCTCAACTTTGAACTTTTTAATGTCATTTGTTAACCTAATGTAAATGGGAATCATGTCTTTTTAATCATCTTATGGTTGCCTTTTACCAATTTTGTGTACCGTAACTAATAATACCTTTATTTTCACTTCATTTAAGTAATTTTGCTGAATACTTTCTTTTTCTTTTTAGGGTAAGTAATTCTGCGGGATACTTAATAAGTTTATGTCCTAATTGCAAATCCCTCATCATTTGTGATTGAGATTCTGTGTGTGCACTGGAATTTTGTTAACCTAATGTAATTTTTTTTTTCCCCAGGTTTGAGCACTACTAACCTGATTTTTTTTCCAAGTTAGTCAAATGGGTTGAGGATTGTTAACATTAAATGGGTTAATGTGAAAGGTTAACCTGACTGTTAACATTAAGTTGAAAATAAAATAGATGATCATATTTTTACTTATAGTTTCAAATTAGACAAAATATTTTTGGTATTTATTGAATACTTTTGTATTTACTTAAGCTTTATCTAGCACATTGTTCAGTGTTGATTTGTAGAATGATGATGAGTTGTGGTGCATAGAGGATGTGAGTAGTGGGTTTTGTTTTGGGGTAATGTTCTTATACTTTTTATTTATTTATTATCTTGAGAAGTGCTCTTATTGATTTTGGATTTGGTGCTCCTTCATTTCTAAAAGATATATTTTGGTGATTCTTTTGGATATATTTATTTTTTTTCTATTAGTTTTTTCAATTGTTTTTGGTATTGGTATGTATCTAAGCAGCTGTCAATTGCAGTAAGAGTGCTTCAAAATAGAAAATCACTTCCAATTTAATTTCTTTATTTACATTTATGGTAATTTGTATATGAAGCATTGTGTTTGTGGTCCTATATATCTGAATCATTACTTTAAATTTGCTTAATAAGTTCACATTAGAGAGCTTGAGGAAGAAGTGAAACTTCTTAAGAACATTTTGTATCCAAACATTGTGGTAAGTATTTGATTTGCATTCTTACTAAAGCATTTTAATGTTTTCTTTTGTTTCTTATCCCTTAGAAAACAATTCAAATATCTTTCTGTGCTTATCCATAAATTCTTCAAAAGGTAAGGTATAACTTCCAATTTCTGGTTGTAATAATAACATTCTAATGATTTGAGCACATGCAAGTTTGTTCAAAATTATATAAGTGGTCATACATAGAACTTAAACCCAAATGAAAGTATAATTTTTCAAGGTAATTAAAATCCATTGGGGTTTCTGTTTGATAATTTGTCTTGGTATTGCTTTGCTTTGTTGACAGCTATTATGGGCAGTTTGGAAATTGATTTCAATAATTTCTTACTTCCATGATTCTTTGATTTTGAAGACCAACACATGCCCTACATAGTTGATTTGTGGTGATTCTCTCTCTCTCTCTCTCTCTCTCTCTCTCGATTTATATTTAATGGGTTTAATAACTTTTTTGTGATGAGCATCCAAACTTAGATTTTTAGATATGTTTTTCATGTGAATGGGTTGTTATTTCATGCTTTTTTGGGGGGTTTTAGTATGTTGTTATTGCATTATTGTACAAAGAGGTTTTTATTTGAACCTTTCTCACCTTTGTTTTTTCTCCTCAATATTTAATGTACATTTGTAATCTCATCATACACCACCAGTTGAGTGGATTTTGTTTTAGGCTGAAGATTCATAATGGAATGATTCTCACTCACTTCCACCCCCTATCTCAGTTAAAATTTTGGTTTTATTTAATTGGTACAAATGTATTCAATTTCCATGGGATTCGAAACTTTACCAATGTAAGCAAGAAGGTAAATTTAATAAACCAAATGTAAATTCAATATCTATAAAATTTTGGTTTATTGAGTTATTGATTATCACAGGATTGTAAGAAATTGTAACAGTCCTTTAGTTTCTCTATTTTGAATTCATTCAAAATACTTGTACAGATTGTAACAGTCCTTTAGTTTCTCTATTTTGAATTCATTTGAAATACTTGTACCTTAGAGTTAGGAAACAGTTTCAAACTGTTCTATATTTTAGGATTTCAAACAAGTGTTTGTTATCTTGTATGTGTATATATATGCTGCAAAATGTATATGAAAGTAAGGTTGATTTCCTCAATCCGATATGGTATCAGGAGTCTAAGCCGATCCATTGTTCCATCTTTTTTTTTTCCCCTGTTCTTCAGCACTCATGACTACCGAGTCTGCCCTTGCAACCATCCTCAACACCAATGAAGCACACCAAACTCTGATCAGCATCAACGTTGCTACTCAAGCCCATCTCAAACTCACTTCTACCGCTTACCTCTCTTGGAAACTACAGTTCCAAACCCTCTTCATTGGCTATGACCTTCTTGGCTACATTGATGGCTCCAAACCATGTCCACCAGCCACCTTAACCCAAGAAAATACTATCATTCCCAATCCTAGTCACACTTTATGGAACCGACAGGACCAACTGATCCTCAACGCTATTATTGGCTCCATTTCACCCATCATTATTCCTTTCATAGCTCAAGCCAAAACCTCTAAACAAGCCTGGACAATTCTAGCCAACACCTATGCTAAACCTTCTCGAGGCCGTATCAAACAAATCAAAACCCAAATCAAAAACACCACTAAAGGCTCCCTCAGCATCACTGAGTTTATGCAAACCATCAAAACTTGAGCCGATGACCTTGCTCTTCTTGGCGCTCCAATAGATGAAGAAGAAATCACAGACAAAATCCTTGATGGCCTCGGTGATGAATACAAAGAATTAGTCTGAGCTGTCCAAGCTAGAAATACCTCTATCACTGTTGAAGAACTTCACGAAAAACTTCTTAATTTTGAAGCCTCCCTTCAAAGCATCCAACCTGAGCCATATCACTTTCTAGCCACTGCAAATCCCACATACAAAACCAACACCAGAAACTGGCGTCCTTCCCCACCACAAAACACTACCACCATAATTTGGCGCCCATCTCTCAACTCCACAAACCGCCCACCTGCTGCAACCACTACAGGACCCCATTCATCACAGGGCACACGTTCTCTACCCAGGCCATACCTTGGTCACTGCCAAATTTGCAGACTTCAGGGTCACACTGCCAAACGGTGTCTTTCATTTCGTCTTGTACCAGTTCAGTCTTTCCCCACCTCCCTCTTTTCCCCACAAGGCACACCCTGGCAACCATAAGCTCATTTTGCCACCCAACCTTCCACCACGCCATCCTGGCTTTTGGATAGTGGTGTATCACACCATGTCACATCTGATCTCAACAACCTCTCATTACATGCTCCCTACATTGGCACTGATGACATCATGATCAGCGATGGCTCCAATCTTGCCATCACCCACATTGGTTCCACCTTTCTCAAAACTCCTCACCAAAACTTTACATTAAACAATGTTCTGTGTGTTCCATCTATGAAAAAGAACCTAATCTTTATTTCATAATTTTGCACGTCTAACAATGTTTCCATCGAGTTCTTACCATCCACTTTTCTTTAAAGGAACTTCAAACTGGGGCCACACTGCTGAAGGGACAGACTAAATATGGCGTATATGAGTGGCCAACCTCCTCCCCTTTACTTGCTTTCTCTACAATCAAGACAATAACCATTTACTGGCACCATCGCTTAGGACATCCAGCTTTTCCAATTCCCAAGCATATTGTTTCTAGCAATGCCTTGGGCTTATCTTCGTCTTTATCTTCTGATTTCTCCTATAATGCTTGTCTTTGCAATAAAAGCCACAAATTGTCTTTCTCCAACTCTACAATTGTCTGTACTAAACCTCTTGAAGTTGTATTCTCTGATGTCTGGACCTCTCCCATTTACTCACATAATGGCTTTAAATATTATGTAATCTTCATTGATCATTTCAGTAAATATATTTGGTTTTACCCACTCAAAAACAAATATGATGTCAAAGAAGTCTTCATACGCTTCAAAGCCATTGTGGAAAAACACTTCACTTCCACCATCAAAACACTCTATTCAGACAACGGTGGTGAATACCTTTCCCTAGCTAATTTTCTTTCCACCAATGGTATCTCACATCTCACCACTCCCCTTCACACACCTGAACACAATGGTTACTCTGAAAGATGGCACCTTCATATCGTAGAAACAGGTCTAGCTCTTCTCGCTCATGCTTCTTTACCCCTCTCCTACTGGAATTATGCCTTTGCTACAGCAGTCTACCTTATCAATAGAACGCCCACTTCCACTTTAAATCTCTCATCACCCTACCACAAAATATTTCTGACAGCCTCCAACTACTCCAAATTAAGGGTCTTTGGTTGCTTATGCTCCCCTTGGCTCAGACCTTACACCTCACACAAGCCTGAATCACGGTCCAAGCCGTGTGTTTTCCTTGGATACTCTCTCACTCAAAGTGCATACTATTGTTTTGACCCTTCCACCTCAAAAATCTATGTCTCAAGACATGTCCAATTTGTTGAATCCCACTTTCCATACTCTTCATTGTCTGGACCGTCCTATAGTCCTCATCCCAACCTCATCGCAACTTGGATTCCTGCACCAATTCCAGTTCTCACATCCTCTTCCCAGCAGTCACTCAATACAACATCTGAAGTCATCGTCTCTCAGTAACCTCAAAGTGCAGCTCCAACACACACTCAAGTACAGGTTCCATCTACTACCACAAACCAGCCCACCCACTCACACTCACACTCACCTTTATTCACACCCTCAACCGATCCACCACTACATATCCCAGAGTCGCCTCCTCCTAACCCACCTGAAATTCATCCCCTTCCAACTCCCCCAATGACCACCCGAGCAAAGAACCACATTCATAAACCCATCACTAAAATGAAGCTTCATACCCAACTCTCCAAATCCGATGACCTTGAACCAACTACCGTGACTACTGCCCTTAAAGATCCAAGATGGCGTAAAGCCATGTCTGATGAGCGTGATGCTTTAGTTAGAAACGAAACATGGGAACTTGTTCCACCTAATTCTACCATGAATATAGTTGGGTGCAAATCGATTTTTCGAATTAAATGTAACTCTGATGGCTCTGTTGACAGGTTCAAAGCATGTTTGGTCGCAAAAGGATTTCATCAAAGACCCGACATCGATAATCTAGACACTTTTAGCCCTGTTGTAAAACCAACAACAGTACGTGTTGTCCTCAGTCTTGCCGTATCTCGGGGTTGGTCCTTACGTCAACTGGATATTAACAACGCCTTTCTACAAGGCCACCTCTCCGAGAATGTCTACATGCAACAACCCACAGGTTTTGTTGATCAAGATCATCCATCATATGTCTGCAAACTTCAAAAGGCCATCTATGGCCTCAAACCTGGTATCATGAACTTTGAACTTTCCTTCTTACCTCAGGCTTCAAAAATTCTCATGCAGATACTTCACTATTTGTTCTCACTACTGCTAGTCATAGAATGTATATACTTGTCTATGTGGATGACTTAATCATCACTACAACACTTAGATGATCAACTCATTTGTTGATGTTCTTGCTTACCGGTTTTCAATTAAGGATCTTGGACAGCTATCCTATTTTTTGGGTGTGGAAGTCATCCCAAATCATGCACACTCCAACAATCGATCATTAGAACTTTGTTAAACGTCTCTTACGCTATCTATGTGGAACTATTAATGACGGCCTCCAATTACATCGTCGGTCCCCATTGAATTTACACGCCTATGCCGACGCCGATTGGGCAGGTGACAAGAATGATTTTTCATCAACCAGTGCTTACGTTATCTATCTTGGTTGTAATTTAGTCTCGTGGAGTTCTAAGAAACAGAAAACTGTTGCAGCTGAGCTCAACTGGCTTAGCTATTTTCTCACTGATCTTGGTGTTCAACTACCTTGCTATCCCGTTTTATATTGTGATAATGTTGGTGCTACCCAACTCTGCTCCAATCCCGTGTTCCACTCCAGAATGAAACATGTTGCCATTGATTATTACTTCATCAGAGACCAAGTACAAAATGGTGTCCTTCGGGTTGCTCATATATCCTCAGCAGATCAACTTGCTGATGCCCTCACCAAACCTCTTCACCGTATTCGTTTTCTGGATCTCAAATCCAAGATTGGACTTCTTTCTCGCGCTCCATCTTGAAAGGGCATATCACAGGATTGTAACAGATTGTAACAGTCCTTTAGTTTTTCTATTTTGAATTCATTCAAAATACTTGTACAGGTTGTAACAGTCCTTTAGTTTCTCTATTTTGAATTCATTCGAAATACTTGTACCTTAGAGTTAGGAAACAGTTTCAAACTGTTCTATATTTTAGGATTTCAAACAAGTGTTTGTTATCCTGTATGTGTATATATATGCTGCAAAATGTATATGAAAGTAAGGTTGATTTCCTCAATCCAATATTGATATTGTTTAATTGGCATGAGTTATTGATATAAAAGGTAAATGCATGAGTTAATTTGTTTTAGACTTATAAAAGTTGAGTCGGAGTTTTTATTTACTAAGATTTCAAATTCATGGCTCCTTTGCGTTAATGATAGAAATTTGAATTTTTTTTTTTCCAGTTAATTGATTTTGAATTTCATAACTTAATCATTTGGATTTGTAGTATCATCCTATCTTTGATTAATCTCATTAACAAAAGTCTTCTTATTTACATAGAATCCTCTAATTGGTTGTTTATAATTTCATCATTATCAGTTGGTTTAACAGAGAAGCCTTCTATTTGTTAGTCTACCTTCAAATTCTATTTTTTTCATAGTGTATTGATTTAACTATGTTTATTGTGGAATCTAATCTGTTTTTGTTCTTGGTCTTATTGATTGCTAGGTTATTGATGTTGACATAAAATAGTGCATCTTTAGCTTAAATTTTATATTATTGATATTGGCAGGTCTAGAATTTTATATTATTATGTGTGTGGTTTTGATTGATTGCTTGAATTAGATGGTTTGATTCTTGGTCTAAAGAAACTAACAAAATGCACAGGAAAATAATGTGCAATAACTCATATCTTTGTCAGATTTAATTAACTTATACTGTCTTTTGGGTATAAATAGGACAGCTTCATGATTTCATCGTAACAAAATCACATTTCGTCGTAAAATAACCACCCGTGCCTACGGCACTCCAAGTTAAAAAAACAAAACCACATTCAAGTTTTTTTTTGGCCCTTCCCTTAAAAAAAAATTCCCCTTTAAATATTTAGTTTATACTTAAGATTTGAGCTCATTTCCCTCTTTAGTGTGTATGGGATTACAAGATATTCTTTTGTTCATGTGATTACAAGAATTTTTTTTTTTCTCTATTTCTTAATCTCAGACAATGTTAAGAAGCTGAGATCTTCAAAATTGAATTTGAAACTCTCACACTCAGATTTTATTTAGTTTTGCTGAAGGGAAAGCATTAGTTGCTATAATTGAAAAGATCCATGGTGATCAGCTTTTCGATTGATACATTGTTAAGTTTACTCATTTTCGTTATTTTTTTTCTCATTTGGCAATGCCATTGTCTATTACAAAGAGAAACTATTGTGTGATAGTGTGTGTTGTTTATTACTAATACATCATTACAACCGTCCAATTTTGGAGACAAGTGGAGTGAGATCAACCGACGACGCTAAGCTAGGATAAGTTCTATGGTAATTTCTTTTTTTACTTTTTTTCCCAACCATACACACTATCAATCTAATTTGTCATTACATACATAAATGAGGGATTTTAATATCTAATTTGTTCATTCTATTTCATGTGATATTTGTTATTTCTTTTATGATTTTGGGGTTCTTATGTAGAGAGTTGTACTAAATATAATATTTACGTGGCCAATTTACAGCTTGACAATAGGATGGCGTTACTTGCTTGAAGTCAGTTGCTTTTGTTAAGTTGATTTTTGGATTCTATGATTTTGTCAAAGATCATTTACTCCACTTAGTAACCTAATAGATGCCAAGTAGGTAGATCAGGTACTACTAGGAGCACATCTTCCTTATTGTTCCTTTGCTAAGAAGAAATGTAGCATCACCTATAAATTGAGACAACTCTTCCTAAAAGTTGGTTAATGTTTAAAACTTGGTCCGCTAAACATAATGGTAGTCTCTTTGTTCTTGGTGCTGTTTATTCTAATTTTATATTTCTATTATGGTTTTAATATATTAGTCTTCGCAGGACATAGCATTAGAACAATATTTTCTAATTTTATATTTCTATTATGGTTTCAGGACATAGCATTAGAACAATCAAGCCTAGCCTCTTAATTAAATTATATTGCCAATGGGTTTAGTGGCAGAACCAATATTTTGGCTTGGGGGCAACATTAAGCAAAAACCTAATTTTATATTGCCAATGGGTATAGTGGCAGAAACAATTTTTTGGCTTGACAAAGTTTTGTCCAGTTTCACAGACTTATTCCTCACTCAATTGTGTAGTTATTGATTATAATTTACAAATATCGCATCTCTATCCTTACGGTTAATTTTACATTTGATCAATTAACTGGTTTAAGGATTCCTAGTGGCAGAGAATATATTAGGGGAACTGCGTGCGTATTAATTTGCTTCTTTCTTTTTCATTCTTGGAAGTTTTCTATTTGATTCTCAACTACAACCATCTGATTGGTGGTTTGATTGGATGAGGGTGTGTGATGATTTGGCTATAATGTCTGTTTACCGTCTGATTCTCGCACAAACTATAATGTCTCTTAATGTTTATGTTTGTGATTAGGTAATGGTTTTCAGTTTATGTATTTAATCAATTAATGGACTGGTGTGTTTAGAAGCAGAAGGAGAATCAAATCTCTTGATCCTTTCATTAATTGTTAATATGATAATGAAAGAGTTGTTTTCATTTGAAAAATTTGACTTTATTCACCATTGATTGTTTAATGTTAGTTTGATTTTTACTTCAAGTTAAAGTTTTTTTTACGCAATGTGCTTTAAATTACAATTTTGAGCACTCAAGTACGATCTCTTCAATCATTACAGTTTTTTATCTTATTGAGGTGGTGGTAATTTTCACTTTATGGTTAAACCTTCTAATTGTTAAATTTAAAAAAGCCTTCTAATCATTTCATTAGACACTACCTAATAAATTGTAATATAAAAATTTATTGCACATATAATTGTTCAATCTCTTCTCATCACCAACATTAATTGTTCGATCTCATGTAATTGTTTTATTTTTGTGAATCCTTAGCACTTGATTAGAGTGATATATTTTGACGTTGACTTTTAAATTTGTTTTTTCCTTCAAATTTCAGGTGTATAAAAGTGGCAATTGTCCATGATATTACCAAAGGTAACATTTTTGTATTTAGATTTTTTTGTTTTGGGTTTCGCATTACGCATTCTTTTGCTATGATGAGTATATTGAAGAAAAACAATGATGGTGAGAATTTTGAGTAAATTGTTGTATAATGATTAATTGGGCAAAGTTTTTTGTCATGAGCCTACGTGTAATGGGATTCCAAATTAGATGTAATTTTTTAGTTTTATTTGTTTTCATGTATTATCTAAATTGTTAAATTCTTCGTGCTGAATTTGTAAAAGAAAAGAAAAGTTATACTTAGCAATTCATATTCACTTTTTTTTTCTTGATACAATTCATATTCATATTCATTAAGCAGCAACATGTGAACTCACAAGTCATGATAAGAGACTTGGGAACTAAATTGAAAAATGCTTAGTTATTGGTTTCTCTGTTTCTCAAAAGTATTTTGATGTGTTTTTTCCTGTTATGATTTTTTTTAATTGATTTTTTAAAGTGAATTCAAGCATTGGAGTGATTTTGTTGCAGGTGACTAATCCACCTTAGAAATGTTGGGATTGTATTGTTTTTTTATGTGACTAATTTAGACACATTCTTTTATTGAAGGTTGTCCCATTCTAACTCACTATACATGTGTTATTTTGGCATGAATATCTTTGCTTATATTGTACACAATATTTTTATATTATAAATTTGTTATTTCGACTTTAATTATGAAGTTTTGTCAAAATTGTAATTTGTTATTTCGACTTATGTTCGAAGTTTTATATTGCAATGAAATTGTTGTCATTTTGAATCAATTTATTGCAATTGATTTCTGTAGCAGTGAAATTATTATCATTTTGAATTGATTTATTTTAATTAATTTTTGTAATATATGTCATATCAATATTATTTATACCTTGTCTTTAACATGGGTATTCACTAGGATATATATGTTATTTGTAGGGATTGCTTTATAGTTGATAACTTAGAAAATCAGAGGAGAGAGAAATGATGTCGTCAAGGAAATAGTTGGTTTATCCGATGAGAACATTACAATTTCACTCCTTATGATAATCATATGACAAAAAGTGAAATTAAAATTTCAGGTGAACTTAGCACTTTGGGCTAAACAATCGACTTCACGAGTTTTATATTTTGCACTATGACTCGTTTAGGAATATATCATTTTAATAATTTTTTAAATTTTGTTAAAATATGAGATAAAAAAATTAATATATTTAGAATGATTTTTTATTTTTTAAGAAAAAATATGCAAAAAGTTGAGACAAAATAGAATCTTTGATTTTTTTTTTTAGATATAATTTGTTGACATTTTAATTTTTTTAATGACTTATTGACTTTTAAACTAAAATATACACTTACCAAATGAGGCCGCCATAATGTCATTTCTATTGTTTGGACAATTACACCTAAAATTCCTATAATTTTTCTTTTCAAAAATTTCACATTGAGTCAATTTTATTCAATTAATAATAATGTCTTCTTAAAAAGTTCGGTGAAATTAAAAGACAAAATAATTAATTCACCCTCATTTAAGTGATTACAAGAATTGGGTCCAATTTTGAATAATTTATTTTTTTTAGATAGATCATTTTTCTCTTTTGAATGAATTATTTTACTCTTAATTTTCATCTAAATTTTTAATGAATGTTATATATTTGATTAAATTAACAAAATGTAAAAATTAAAAGATAAAAAATAAATCAATTGAAACTGTAGATCAAATTTATAAAAATAAAATTACGTACCCAAAAGGTGTAATTTATTTATTTATATTTGCTTTCTCTCTTGAAGTCCAAAATATATGTAGAAATCAACTAGAGTGGGGTGTCCAAATGTGCATGAATCAACTACAGTGGAGCAGGTCATTTAAAAGCCCAGATAATCTTTCTTAAGGGTACACACTAAGCCAGTTGTGTTACACTAGGCCCAATTTTTTTATATTTCACAAGAACCATGATCATTTCAGCCAATAAAATACAGTGTGATAAGTTCGGGGGAAAAAACGATTATTAAAAGACTGAGAGTGAGGTATTTTAGCTTTTTCTTTTTTATTATCAACTTTCAATTAGTCGGTGTAAAAAAAAAATAAAAAAAAAAAAAGGGGGAAAGAAAAAAATGATTCTAATGATTATGAATGTTTCAGAACAATCTAACAAAAAAAAAAAAAAAAAAAAAAAACCAAAAAAAGGGAAGAAAATCCTTCCCAGTTAATATGATTCATGATATAATAGTATGTGATTGATTCATGAATGTGCAATATACCAAACCATTTCTAGAAGTTGAGGACCAATCTCTTCTCTTTTCCTAGGAAAAAAGTCAGGCACTTACAAGTAAAAGTAATCGAAAAATGAAGGTATGATGTAAATTCAAATTTAATACAGTGTATTCTACATCAAGGATTAATTTGGTCTATAAATTTTATTTTTAGATAGTTTTTAAGACTTTTTCTAGAACTAATAGTTCTGCTACAAATGTAAGCATCGATCTAAAAACGAATACAAAATACATATGAATTGATAAAATTTATTAATAAGGTCCAATTGAAAAAAATCTTATATGTCTAAATAGAGTTTATATCTGATCCTGTGACGGATTCAAGTTTACTGAATAGCTCTCCAAGTCAAGACATAAATTTGTTAGTTTAGTTTTCCATCAGTTTCAGAGTTTTCTTGATTTGAATTTAAGGGCCCACAGTGTTTGGCATTAAAGAAATTCGGACTTTTCCATATAGTATATCTATCAGTTGGATTGACACTCAGATGAGAGGTTGAGACTCCTGCATTGTGTAAGAGGGCACAATTGGTGGCTTATCTTTGGTTGTTGGCTTTATTAATATGGGTATATTATTCATTCATAACAACACGGAAAAATGTACATAATACAATTTTGATAGCACTACATTTATTTTGATAAAACGTAGATCATATTCAAAATGAATGCCATGTTGCAATATTGCATTTTGTAGAATTTTTTATAAATTAAAAAAAAAAAACTCGTGCCCCTGTATTTTTGTTGGATAAAAAAACATAAGAGGGGCGACTAAGTAGTAACTCTCTTTTGAGGAGAGCCGAATTAGGGTGTATTTGATTGGACGGATTAGATAGGGGGATTAAAATCTATTGGACTTGAATTTTGGGACTGTGAATCCCTCGGACTATTTGGTTGGATTGGATGTGTATTCCCGTGTTTGTTTTCTCATGGGATTAGATTTTTAGTGAATCCAATGTTTGGTTGGACGGACTGGATAAGGATTGATGGGTCGTTACACACACCAAAATTAAACACTAAGTTATACCAAATTCTTTTAGAATAATGACAAGTCCATGTATTGATCCACAGGGACAATTGTAAAATTAGATTAATTTAATCACTAAATTCCTAAATTAATTTTGATTAAAAAGATTGCGAGATTTTATGACTAAACAAGAATTAAATTAAATTGAGAAATTAAATTGACACTTAAAATTAGGGTTTGAGAGATTGATTTTTGGGAAAAAAATCTCAGGGCAAAAAATTCACCACTAACCATATAAACGAGACTAAACATGGCCAATAATTGCAATCCGGTTTGAAATTCCCAATATTTCACAGTTACAAGTTTGAAATATTGATCAAGAGGGTTGTTGCATTCAACATACAAGCATGAATCATCCCGAGTAGCACGAGGTGTTTGCTCTAAACTATGGTAGCAACATGACCCATCTCTCGTAGCATGACTCGTCTTATACTTTGAATACAAATACAAAGAAAACTAATATATGGAAAGTATTAAACAATCACAGAGAGTAAAATACTTAAAAAGATGAAAAGAACAATGATTAAAAACTTCTAAATCATCCATACATTGATTCAAACCGATTCACAATCCAAGCTTATGAAAAATCCTATTACATGGCTAGGGTTTCACCAAAACCCTAGAAAAGAAGCCTAGCCACTCATGGAGGAGTGGGAACAGGAAGAGGATGACGAAGAAGCCCTCATGGAAGTTGTCCTTTAAGCTTAAGGAGAAATCACCTTTTTAAAACCTTAGCCTCCTTTTCCTTAGAATAAATTTCAGACCCCTATTCCAGCCCCTTTCTTCCTTTATATACATTTGCTGTCTTTCAAATAGGTTTAAAACATCGGGCCCATTTTTCGAGAAAAGTCAACGCATGTGCAGAAAAAGTCAGCGCACGTGCAGGAAGATCTTTTCTCTCCAAATTCTGTATTTTTGCCCATTTTATGCTCCGACTATGTACAACCTAATTGACATTAAATAGACATAAAATATATAATTTGACAAGCAAGTAAAGTTAAGAAATCCTAATTAGCAGTTTCAATGTTGCAGAATTCGGCCTTAATCACATTCCCCAACTTACAACTTGCTAGTCCTCAAGCAAGCAATAAAAATAAAATAAAATTATACAAAATTTAGCTATTTCCTCTTTTGTGGGAAAACGGTTCATTTAGCATATCCAACAATCCTTTAAATCATAAAGTTACCCCAAGTGGACGAATAAAGTCTCGTGAGGGTTTCCAGAAATGATACTCACAAACATTAACATATTCACATCTATCCAGCAACAATCAATCACATTACACCACTCAATAATTAACTTATATGCCAATATAGTGCAATATTAAGACATGATGAGTCATTGACGGCACAATAGACAAGCATGAAAGAATGTATTGAGCAAAGACCACAATTCAGTTTATACAAACGTAAAGTCCCATGTATTTATGAATGCTAGTAAACACATCATCAGTACCCTCGGTGTAAAGTGCAATCCCCATACTAGTTAACTATCCACTATAATAGCCCAGTGTAACTCATAATAATACCCAGCATATACAGAAAAAACTAAACTATTGCAACTAAGATTCTCAATTTTTTTTTTTTTTTATTACTTGAAAGACTGTGCAATATCCTGATCCATTAAGCTTTCTAATCAACCCATGTAACAAGTATTGGGCCAATGATTTCCAAACCAGACAGTTTTAGGGCACTAGGTGTAAAGACACCCCTACGGGCTTAATAACTCAAGTTGAAAAGGCTACGAATCCGAACAAGTCATTTTCCTTACTTTTCCTTAACTGTGCAATGTCTAGGTCCCTTAAGCTTTCTAATTAACCCATGTAGCAAGTATTGGGCCAGTGACTCTCAAACCAGACGGTTTTAGGGCACTAGGTGTAGAGATACTCTTACGGGCTTAATAACCCGAGTTAAAGAGGTTACGAACCCAAACAAGTCAAGGTTTTCTCTTCTTTTTTTTTTTGTTTGTTTTTGTTTTGTTTTTTTTTTAGAATCTTAGCTAACATTTAGTCTTTTATGCAACCCTAGTAATTATCAATGATGTACACCAAGGATTAGAATAGAGAGGTCCTATGAAAGTGTGTTTATATGAATCAAGGCATACTCATGACAAGTGTACTAATACCACAAACACAACCAACTCTCCTAATACAAACATCACATGCAAGTATTTACCCAATAAACCCTTTTCATACAAGCCTACTATGTTCCCTAATTAACATATGCTCAAATCACTACCATACTGGCACAAAGTGCAAATCAAGTGAAGTGTTACAATCAAGTGAAGTAGGTATAAACATGAATTATGAGCCAAATAAAAATGCACAAAAGAAAATACCCTCATCCCCCAACTTGAATATGACATTGTCCTCAATGGAAGCAAAAACCAAGTAAATAGAAATAAGAGGATATTACCAGAGATTATAGGTGCACATCCAGCTAGGCAAAGAGTAACACACATACAAACTTGACTCTTTTTTAAATTTTTTTAAAAAATTTTTATTTACGAAAGAAGAAATAACTAAAAGAAAAAATAAATAAATAAAAGAGACAAAGCAAAATATAGGCCGATACTACTTAGAATCCGGTGGCGGTGGTGGCGGGAAATGCTGGGCAAACAAGGTGGCCATCAATGATCGCGTCTCGAATGCTTCATCTTGAACCCGGGTACTGAGCTGGTCAAAACGCTGCTGGCTCGACTCTCGATATGTATAAAAGTTAGTGTGCAGTGATGCAACTGACTGCTGAATGTCGAGCTGCTGGGCGTTGAGCTAGTCGAAAGCCGCCTAAGAATAGTCTCGATGCGCCTAAAAATCCGTACGCAACCCTATAAGAAGCTGGTGGTGGTCGTGAACTGTGGACCTGATCTATAGAGTGCTGAAGCTGTAAGTACTCCTCATGAGTCATATGGAATGGGTCCGCTTGGGGAGGCACAGGGGAGCCAGGATGAGGTGGTTGGTCATGGACGGGGTCTTGGGCACTATGCTGCCATTCCCACTACCTGAAAGTCAGATAAGCTCTGTCAATCTCCTCAGTCGATCAATGGGGAGGCCGTTCAGCTCGAAGACAAGTGTGAGGAAGTTGGCAAATGGTAGAGGCTAAGTCAGGTTCTGCATAGGTTGAGGCCGAACTGCCTCCCATAGAAATTTGTGCATATGCATACAGATAATGTGCGCAAGCAGGACCTGATAGCCATGCTAATAACCATATAAGACCCGAACAAACTCCAAGCAGTGCTCAGCTTTATGCCCAAGTGGAAGGGCATTCTTATGTACCACGGAATCAATGAATAGCAAGCGGCCAGACAGCTTGCTCCGGCGCAAGCACGTGTAACTTGCGTCACTGTGGGCCCTCGGGAAGTACTTTTAGATGGGGGCTGTGTATGGGTTGTTGGTCTTCAACTTTTGGGAAAGGCAGGTGTTCCATCTTGGAAAAGAACCCCAACACGTCGACAATCATGGATTCTATGATGCTGATGAGATGGCCATCAATAGTGGACAACAATCCTACCTCGGTAAGTGATTCATACAAGTTCTGGTAGAAGAGCCGTACAGACGAGGATAAGTGGGCGCTGTCACAGTGCAAAGGCCCAACTGTTGCCGAAGTTGGAGCTGCTCAACGGCCTAGGAAGTGACTGGGTCACGCTAAAAATATATGATGTTAAACTGTGTGAGCTTGTGAAGTGGGCGTGAAGCCCACTTCGGTTGTGGCAACTCAACTGGTGGTGGTGGCGAAGATAATGGTGATGGTGGCGGTGGCACCGAGAAGGTGGAACCTCTGGCCTTTTTGGAGGCCCGGGCGGATATCTGTCGACTCATGTCCTGCACACACCAACAATAGACACATATACCCGTGAAATCAGCATGAGAATTAAATAAGATATTTAAGCACAAGTCTACCCACTGAAGTACCACATGCAATTCTCATCATTTTTTTTTTTTGAAACCTAAAACAAAATAAAATAAGATAATATAAACTTACATATTAACATTTTAACAAGTATTGAATTAAACTAACAAGTAATACTAAGATAATAGAATACATCTAAACAACTAAATAAATAGATGGAAAATACAGTGAATTAGAAAAGCTAGGTATTAGAATTTTTTTTGTTTGTTTGTATTTATTATTATTTTTTTAAAGAGAGAAATAAACGAACTAAAATAAAACACGAATAAAAATAAAATAAAAACAACTATAATATAACTAAATAAAATAAACAAACAAAAAAGCTAAGCAAGATTATTATTATTATTATTATTATTATTTGTGGGGGTCGCACGTGCGCCGGAGATGGCCGCACGTGTGGTGGTCGTCTTCTTGACTGCCTAATTTTTTATTATAATTTTTTTTTTATTTTAAAGATGAACAATAGATCACTATAAAACTATTTCTAAATTTCACTACAATGGAAGATTGAAAAAATAAATATAAAGTTTTAACCAAAAAGGAAGGATTTACCTTTAAATAGTGAAGAAAAAGAGAGAAAGAAAGGAGATTCGCTAGAAAAAATGGTTGCCGCTGGAGATTCGATGGACGGAGAGGAAATAGGGCGTCGGCGGTGAGATAGTGGTGAGGAAGAAGGAGGGTGAAGGTTGGTGATGGTGGAAAGAAGAATGAAGAATGTTAGTGGTGGTGGGGCTTGAATGAAAGATAAAGGGAGAAAGAAGATGATAAGGTAGAGAGAGAGCGAGAGAGAGAGAGAGAGAGAGAGAGAGAGAGAGAGAGACAAAATCTATGAGAGTGATGGTGAGAAAAATGGGTGTAGGTTAGATATTCAAAATTTTTTTTTTCAAAAATGAAAAAAAAATAGAATAAAATAAATAAAATAAGTTGAACAAAGAAATCTGAATTTTTATTTATTTATTTGATTTATTTTTTTTTGTTTTTTTTTTCTTTCAAAAACGAAAATAAATAGAATAAAATAAATGAAATAAATTGTGACAACCCTCACCACTGTTTACTGATAATACCACTGATTACTGCTAAACTGTGACTGAACATGATAAGTAACTGATTTGACTGACATTCTGAACTGATTGGTTGAGCGTATTAGTTTAAATGCAAATCTATCTGTTTGACTGCTAAATGATCTGTTCATGTTTTATGTTTTACACTGCAAATTGAAGGCCTTATCGGCGGCCGAATCTGAAATCGATTAATGTTTTATGCTAATTAGAATTTATGTGATTTTGTGGTAAATTTAGTTGAAATTTGATTTGGAATAAGTAAATTAGATTAAATAAAGTTGTATTACATTAGTTTGGTTTTATTTCAAGTTTGCCACTAAGTGGATTATCCTAGGCTAACTCCCATCCACTTCCTACACATTTGACACAACTCTTCTTCAGCCACTTTCCTAGAGACCAACCGAGAGAGAGAGGGAGAGTAGGGGAGAAAATTGGTTTCAACAAGTTTTGGCTTGGAATTTAGAAGAATTGAAGGTTGATTGCATAATTGAGCTTCTATACCTAAAATTGAAGACCTAAGGTAGGACATTTACCTTCTTGTTTATGAATTTAAGTTAGTTTTTGCATGGTTCATGGAAGATTAGAGTTTTAAGGTCTTACATTGGTTTAAAATGTTGATTTGAGAGCTAGACCTTGCATGCATGTCTCTACCATGGCATTTTGAAGTCATTTTCATGAGAATTTCTTCATGCATGTTCATATTTTTGGTCTTGATCCATGAACTCACCATGTTTTGAAGTTAAACATTGCATTTGATCTTGTTTTGTAGCATAAGAGTTCTTGGGAACTCACGCATGTATGAGTTTTGCATTGTTCTTCATGTTCTTGAATTTTGAGTTGAAGTTTGTGTTTAATTGACTTACCTTTGGGCTTGATTTTACAAAACTGATCTTTGAAACATGTCATATTATGGGTTTGTAAATGTTTTCCAGAAAATTAGCCCAAAAGAATCGAATTTGATACTTTAAAAGTTGAATTTGAGCTTGGAGGTTCAATTTGGAAATTTCAGATTTTGGACCCACGCTCGAGCGTACACTCTGAATACATGTATCCCGCTCGAGCGGGGAAAGTAACGCTCGAGCGTAAAATGCATGTATCCAGTACTTTGCATGTGTTTGCAATCCGCTCGAGCTAGGGAATGCACACTCGAGTGAGGACTTGTGTCTCACGCTCGAGCGGGGATCGAGCGTCCGTCGAGCGTGAATTGCATGCATCCAGTACTTTTGCATGATTTTACAATCCGCTCGAGCGGGGGAATCCACGCTTGAGCGGAGCTCCTTTGTTCTGCATGTCCGCTCGAGCGTAGAAAGCCACGCTCGAGCGTGGACTCCTGTTTCAGCAAATTTTGAAAAGTGTTTTAAAGTGCATCTTTGCATCCTCTTTCCATCCTAGGCATTCCTAGGACATGTTTAAGGCATCTTAAGGAGGATATTAATGTAGAACCACACCGAGTCAAGATAGGAACTAAGTCATTGATTTCCAAGTGTATAACTTAGTGTGTGTTCATTCTGTAACTGTAGGGTTGGCATCCGGGGACGCTCACTAGCCTATCTGTAGCCCAGAACTCTGTGAGTAACAATGTTGTAAAGATATATTCAATCATGAATATTTTCTGAATGATCTACTATACTGCTTTCTGAAATGATATTTCTTACTGAATGAATGCTTGTCCTATTTGCGAACTGTATTCGTGGCATCCATAGCAATTTACTATTACTGTACTGTACTGCTACTGTCACAGAAATCTCTGTCGGTTCCCATGTTTGGAACCACTACTGTTTACTGTTATGATGGCCATCAACTGACTGATCGGTCTGATAAGACCTACTGTACTGTTTGCTATTGGATGTACCACTTATGACTGCTATGATCAGTTCAAATGACTGTTTTAAATTCTGAAAGGATATTGATTCTTAACCTCTTTATACAACTGTTATTCACTGGGCTTTAGCTCACTGTTTATATATATATGTAGGTGTCCAGACACAGGATCGGAGCTAGGAGCGTTGGGTGAAACTCCCTTTTTGTCAAGCTAACCAACATGCCTCACTGCGAGGTTCCAAGTGTGTGCAAGCTTAGGCTTTTTTGGGGTGTCTCAGTTCACCTTTCTGTCTCTATTTAGTAATACTGTATAGACTATTACTGTACTGTTGTGGTAGGGATTTGGTCCCTAACCTGAATGCTTGTAAATGATGTATGTACATACCGCTTTTGTTCTGAATGTGAATATATATGAAAAGTCTTTTTGTATACAGATTGTCACAGCTCATTGGACATTTTTTATTACTGTTTTGGCTCCGCCAACCCCTGTACTCTGTATGACTGTCTTTACTGTTAAGCAGGCATTCGGTAATCACGGATTACTGGCCGGTTACGGTGCTAAACCCATAGGGGCGGGTTCGGGTCGTGACATAAATTGAACAAAGAAATCTGAATTTTTTTTTATTTGATTTGATTTGATTTTTTTTTTATTATTATTTTTTCCCGCACCATGGCATGCACTTACATATAAAGCAGGCGTCGAAATGCATTCAGGAAATTTCCTGCATGTACGGGGGCCCAAGCCGCACGTGCAGCGTGCAAGCCGTACCACCCCTACGCACCTGCATTTAAAGCAGAATGCAACTTGTGGAATGAAGTTGTAGCCGCACGTGCAGTGGGTTTGGCCGCACATGCGTGATTTTTTTTTTTTTAGAACGACGTTCAGTACGTGCGGGGATCAAGCCACACGTGCGTCACTATTGCCGCACCACACACCCGCACCTGTAATTAAAGCAGGCTCAAATTTGGGACTGAAAATTTTACCGCACGTGCGGTGGGTAGTGCTGCACGTGTGGAATTTTTTTTTTTTTTGAAAAACACCTTCAGCCCAACTTGTACCTTTATTTCATAATCAAAATAAGAATAACCTATGAAAAGAAATAAAAGTTCAATAAAGGTATAATCTTCATGCGAAAACCACGGGTACTACTTTTCTCCCTAACCATATTTGTAACTTTCTCTATTCTCCAACAGGGTGATAGACTAGGTTGATTCGGTATCCAGAATCGAGGAGCCTAAGGCTAACTCGACCTATGGGGCTGCCACACAAAGTTCAAGCCAGGGTGGTTTTGAAGCAATCTCTACACCCCTGAGTATTCAAACTAGACTTTAGTCTCGGAAATCCCAAACCTTTGTGTTCTAGGCTTTACCATTCGAACTCTAGTTTCCACCGTACAAGTTGGTCTACTAGAAACTCACTATAAACACAGTTAGGTGGCTATACCAGACTGTCAGATGCCGTTCGGGCACGGCACATACCAAAGGAGTTACACTTTTAGCGGATTTAAAGTCTCCTAGACGCAAATAAAGCACAGCAAGAATAAAGAAAAATAAAATAGAATAGAAAGGAAAGAAAAGATAACAAGACATCAATCTCTCAATCATAGTAAAAAGGGTCCATCAAAGCAATGGACTCAATCATATCCCCATTCCCAATCCCCTCTATATATGGCTTCAGTTTTTGGCCATTCATTTTGAAAATGGCCATTCTTTGGATCTTGCACCTCAATGGCGCCATGAATAAATGCCTTTATAACCACAAAAGGACCATCCTATTTTGATCTAAGCTTACCCGAAAAGAGTCTCAATTTTGAGTTAAAAAGCCACACTTTTTGGCCGGGTTTAAAAGATTTTCTATTAATGTGCTTGTCATGGAATTCCTTAATCCAAGCTTTAAAAATTCTCGAACTCTCATATGCATCATTCCGAAGTTCCTCCAACTCATTGAGTTGCAATTTCTGATTAAGCCCAGCCGTGGCCATATCGAAGTTAAACTTCTTTATGGCCCACAATGCTCGGTGCTCAAGTTCAACCGGGAGATGGCAAGCTTTGCCAAACACTGCCCTATATGGTGGCATCCCAATAGGTGTTTTATAAGCAATGCAGTAGGCCCATAATGCATCAATCAAACGTTTTGACCAATCTTTCCTATCTAGCCTCACCGTTTTCTCTATTATATGTTTCACCTCCCTATTTGAGACTTCCACTTGGCCACTAGTTTGAGGGTGGTATGGAGTGCCAACTTTATGAGTGATAGAGTATTTCTTAACTACCGATTCAAAGAACTGGTTACTAAAATGCGTACCCTGATTACTTATTATGGCTCTAGGAAACCCAAAACGACTAAATATGTTTTCATGCAAAAATTTGATTACTACTTTATGATTATTTATTCGGATAGCTATCGCCTCCACCCACTTAGACACATAATCCACTGCCAAGAGATTATACTCAAATCCGAATGACGACGAGAAAGGTCTCATAAAATCAATCCCCCAAACATCAAAGATCTCTACTAGAAGAATACAGGACACTGGCATCATGTCACGCTAAGATATTGAACCCATTTGCTGACAGCACAAACAAGTTCTACAACATTGATGGGCATCTTTAAAAATGGTGGGCCAATAAAACCCGCGTTGTAAAACTGTGGCGTCCGTTTTGTGCCCACTAAAATGACCGCCACATGTAGAAGAATGACAAAATGTAAGAATGCTATGCACCTCACTCTCCAGCACACACCGTCGGATCACTTGATTGGAGCAATATTTAAACAACTCCGGATCCTCCAAAAAATAATATTTGACCTATGAAAAGAATTGGCCTTTGTCTTGCTTAGACCAATTTTGAGGAATTTTCCCAATAGCCAAGTAATTCACAATATGTGCAAACCACGGAGGGCTCGCTCGTGACACTACAAGAAGTTGTTCGTTCAGAAACGAATCATGCAAAGTTAAAGGGTCATTATTATACTCAACAAGGACTCAGGAGATGTGATCCGCCACCACATTCTCAGATCCTTTCTTATCTCGGATCTCTAAGTCAAATTCCTAAAGCAACAATATCCATCTAATTAACCTAGGTTTGGTCTCTTTCTTTGATAGTAAATACCGTAAAGCGGCATGATCAGTGAAGACTATGACCTTGGAGCCTAGAAGATAGAACCAAAATTTATCTAAGGCAAAGACTAGAGCTAGCAACTCTTTCTCGGTAGTAGTATTATTCAATTGTGCATCCGAGAGAGTGTGACTAGCATAGTATATAGCATATGGTGCCCTATTGACCCATTGACCCAACACAGCCCCAACAACATAATCTGAGGCATCACACAAGATTTCAAAGGGAAGTAACCAATCCGGTGATTTCATGATTGGGGCAGTGGTAAAGGCCATTCTTAGTGTTTCACAAGCCTTCAAGCATGCCTCATCAAAGATAAAAGGCGCGTCCTTAGCAAGTAAACTATACAAAGGACGTGATATTTTACTAAAGTCTTTGATGAACTTACGGTAAAAACCTACATGCCTTAGGAAAGACCTAATTTGATGCAGAGAATTGGGTAGGTGAAGGCCTGCAATGAGGTCAATCTTAGCTTTGTCAACCTCTATGCCTCGAGGGAATACAATGTGTCCCAACACTATACCCTCACGAACCATAAAATGGCTCTTTTCCCAACTCAAAATTAGGTTTGTCTCCACACAATGAATAAAGACTTTGGTTAAGTTCTGGAGACATTCCTCAAAAGATGGCCCAAACACGGAGAAGTCATCCATAAAAACCTTTAAAAATTTCTCCACCATGTCAAAGAAAATCGCCATCATACACCGTTGAAAAGTCGTCGGTGCATTACATAGCCCAAAGGGCATGCGCTTGTAAGCAAAAGTGCTAAAAAGGCAAGTGAACGTGGCCTTTTCTTGGTCAGCGGGGTATATCGAGACTTGATTATACCCCGACTAGCTATGAAGAAAACAGTAAAAACCCTGCCCCGCTAACCTCTCAAGAATTTGATCAATAAATAGCAAAGGAAAATGATCCTTCATAGCCATGGAATTTAATCTCCTATAATCAATACACACTCGCCACCCAGTAATGGTTCGTGTGGGGACTAACTCTCCTTGCTCATTCTCTAAAACAGTGACGCCCGATTTCTTGGGCACCACTTACGTCGGACTCACCCACTTGCTATCCGAGATGGGGTATATAATACCCGCATCCAACAATTTTAACACCTCATTTTTCACTACCTCCTTCATGTTGGGATTAAGTCTCCGTTGTATTTCACGAAAAGGTTTGGCATTTTCCTTTAAATGTATATGATGCATGTATATGAAGGGATCTATCCCTTTCAAATCGGCCACCGACCACCCTATAGCACCCGATGTGCCACACGAACACTCATTAATTGACTTTCCTGCTCTACAGTTAAGTCAGATGCAATGATGACAGGTAAAGTATCTTGAGGACCTAAAAATACATACTTAAGTGTGGTTAGCAGCGGTTTCAACTCAAGTGTAGGGGGTGTGACTAAGGATGGTATGGCAGGCTCTCTAGACAGAGGAGGAAGGGACTCAAACCGGGCTTTCCATGGTGGAAAATCCAATGTAGAAGAAGAATTAAGCAAGGCATTCACCTCCTCAACTGACCCATAAATATCAAAATTTTCAAACCTAAAATGAGCTAGACAAGCTTCTAGAGGGTCCTCTACAAGAATGGAGGGTAAAGCCTCCTCCACAATCCCATCCACAAATAAGCACTCCTCTCTCTCATGGGATTGTTGGGATGCTTGGAAAACATTAAGTTTCACTTGCATATTTCTAAATGAAACTTCCATAACCCTGATATGACAATTTATGTACGCATTGGCCATAGCTAAGAAAGGTCAACCTAAGATCACCGGGATTTGCTTCCTAAAGCAGGCTACCAATTCCATATCTAAGACCAGAAAGTTAACAGGAAAATAAAACCTATCGACCTTTACTAGCACATCCTCAATCATGCCATGTGGAACTTTGAGGGACCGGTCAGCCAACTGGAGAGTAATAGTAGTGGGCTTTAACTCGCCAAGCTCAAATTCTTCGTACACAGAGTACGACAACAAATTGACATTAGCCCTTAAATTTAACAAGGCCTTATCAGTGAAATGGTCCCCTATAATGCATGCAATGGTTGGGGCACCTGGGTCTTTAAGCTCATGGGGTATGTCATTCAACAAGATGGAGCTTGCTTGCTTCGTGAGTATGACCTTTTGGGACACGTGTGTCTTAGATTTACGCTTTTGCGTACAAAGGTCCTTCAGAAATTTAGCATAGGAGGGTACTTGCTTAATCGCCTCCAACTGGGGGAGGTTGATTTTAACTTGTTTAAAAACCTCCATCATTGCTTCCATGGATGCCGTCTTTTTATTGAAAGGGGACGGTGTCTCAAGGCATTGAGGAAAGGGTGCCTTAGGCACATATGGTGCCTTAGGCTCATGTGAAGTGCTAGGGACTAAGTCATCTCCCTTAGGTGTTTCTCCCTCACCCTTGCTCTCATTGGGTGTACCACCGTGGTCACCCTTCTTAGCCCTAGTTGTATTAGACGCAACTGGCCGAGGCCTTAACTCTCTCCCACTTCTCAAAGTAATCACCGCTTGCACCTGCTCATGGTGCTTTCTATTCCCACCCGACCCCTTTTGCCCCATATTAACCCTTAGGGTTGGCCACAGTCTGACTCGGTAATTTTTCCTCATTTCTTCTATTCATGTTGTTAGCCATTTGACCCAATTAGGCCTCTAGCTTGGCAATGGAGTGAGTATGGAAGTGAACTACTGGTGCTAACCCCTTAAGTTCTGAGAGAACTTCTAACACCTGAGTCTCAAAGGCCGAGTTGCCTTGAGGAACAAGCGGGGGTTGTGGTTGTCGGTAAGGTTGTGGAGGTCGATATGGTTATGGTGGCCGGTAGGAAGATTGGTTGGCAAAATTATTAAAATTTTGCCTTGGTCGTGGAGGATTGTAAGAAGTGTCTTGTGAAGGAGGTCTCCATGAAAAATTAGGGTGATTTCTCCATCCCGAATTATATGTATTAGAATATGAGTCATTACTCAGGTTGGAGAATCCTTGAGCTGCATTCACAAGCTGTTGCACTAACTTCGGAAATTGTGATACCGAAGGGCACTCACTCAAGTCATGAGCAGGGCCCATACAAATAGCATACGCCTCGTGAAATTGAGGCTGATCTTGCTGTGTAAGGGCATGTCTTGCAGCTAATAATTGGTCCATTTTATGAGACAATGTCTCTACTTGTTAGGCTAAATCTAGATTTTGCCCGACCTCATAAATGCCCCCTCTCTTCGGAGCTCTAACTACTGGTTACCGGACTTGCCGGGTTGCGGAGGCATGGTGAAGGGAATTATCACTTAAGTTCTCAAATAATTGCCATGCCTCAGCGTCATTTTTGGACATAAATGTCCCACCACAAGATGAATCCACCATTTGACGGTGAGGCTCAATTAAGCTATAGTAAAAGGTCTGAACAAGTTGCCAATCAGGCACTTGGTGGTGAGGACACTGTTGGAGAAGGTCATGAAGTCTCTCCCATGTCTCGTGAAATTGCTCGCCATTAATTTGAGCAAAATTAGTGATGGCTCGCCTAAGTTGGTTGGTCTTACCAATGGGAAAGTACTTCTCCAGAAACTTTTATTGTAATTGGTCCCAAGTTGTGACAGAATTAGCAGGTAAGGAGTTCAGCCAGTGTTTGGCTTTGTCCTTTAATGAAAATGGGAACAATTACAACAAGGCCTCATTTGTGAAATTTTGGATCCTCACTATAGAGCAAATTTTCAGAAATTCATTCAAATGTTTATAAGGATCATTATGAGCTAGTCCATGGAATGATGAGAGTATTTGTATGGTGCTGGATTTAATCTCATAATGAGCAGCAGTGATGTCGGGTAATTGTGATGGTGATGTGTATGCAGTGGGTGTGAAATAATGCTTAAGGGTCCAGTTGGGCCCATTTAGGCCATTCGGATTATCCATCTCTATTAGTTCAAAGAATGGATATGAATATTCAAGCCTAGGAACATGGGCAGAGGCTCTAAGTTTCCTAAGAGTTCTTTCTAGTTCAAGGTCCAAACTCCACAATTCAGGGCGACAAGAACGGCGTCCGTGCATACACTACTCACACACACACAAAGAGTTCCAACTCTGTGTACTAAGTTATGTAAGCAAAAATACCAAAGAAAAGAATACTCACAGCGATTTAACGAAAACGCTTTACTCGTCTCCAACCTCCAATTGAGCTTTGTCTTTCTTTTTAGCACTTTGGTGCCTTGCTTGTGAGTGTTTGCTTTCTTTTTAGCACCTTAGTGCTGCGGGTTTTTTTTAGAGCTCGGTTGCACCCCGTTTGCACTTCGGTAATAACTCCACTTTCAAATGCTCTGCACACTTAACAATACAAAAATATAAAATCTTAAACTAAAAATAAAAATAGGAATGTAACTTTAAATTACTCAATTTCGCCAGAAGTCGCCGGTAATGGCGTCAAAATTTGATGGGTCGTTACACACACCAAAATTAAACACTAAACTATACCAAGCTCTTTTAGAATAATGGCAAGTCCAGATATCGATCCACAGGGAAAATTATGAAATTAGACTAATTTAATCACTAAATTCCTAAATTAATTTTGATTAAAAAGATTGAGAGATTTTATAACTAAACAGGAATTAAATGAAATTGAGAAATTAAATTGACAATTAAAATTAGGGTTTGAGAGATTGATTTTTGGGAAAAAATCCTAGGGCAAAGAATTCACCACTGACCATATAAACGAGATTAAACATGGCCAATAATTGCAATCCGGTTTGAAATACCCAATATTTCACAACTACAAGTTTGAATATTGATCAAAAGGGTTGTTGCATTCAACATATAGGCACAAATCATCCTGAGTAGCACGAGGCGTTTGCTCTAAATTACGGTAGCAACACGACCCGTCTCTTGTAGCATGACTCGTCTCGTACTTTGAATACAAACACAAAAAAAATTAATGTATGGAAAGCATTAAACAATCACAGAGAGTAAAATACTTAAAGAGATGAAAAGAACAATGATTAAAAACTTTTAAATCATCCATACATTGATTCAAACCGATTCACAATCAAAGTTTATGAAAAATCCTATTACATGTATAACAACCCAGATTTTTAATTATTCTGTAAAATTTATACTAATATTATTTAATTATAGTTGGAAAAATATATGATTATTTTGTATTATTATGTGTAATTTTGTGAAATAATATAATTATTATGAATTTAGAGGTCAAAGTATAAATAAATAATAATAATAATGAGTGTGGTAGTAAAATAAATAATTAATTTTATGTTAATATACGATAAAGTGTAATTTAATTAAGAATTAATTAATTTATATAATTATATTAAAATACTAGGTTAAAATATAATTATTTTAAATATTTATAAAAGATAAATATGAATCTATATATATTAATGGCGAATCTGGAGAGAGATACGTGGGTTGATTCGACTGGACACTTGTTGGCAAGGGATTGAGTTTTCCTCCCTATAAATAGGGAGAGTGGATCAACCTGTGAAAGAAGAGGAAAGAAAAGGAAAAGAGGAAAGAAAGAAAGAAAGAAAAGAGAGGAAGGAAGAAAAAATAGTGGAAGCTGAGAGGGTCTTTGATAGTAGAAAGAAAATGGTGAAGTATTAAAGTTAAGGTGAGTTATATTATACTTTGAGTCACCAAAATGTATTTTACTTATATTTTGACTTACCATACTTATTTTATACAAGTTATATTTTATAAATTATATTAAGTTATATTACTATTTCAGTTACGTGGATTATTTTCTGAACCCTATTTGCTTAAAAGGAAACCCATGGATATGTTTGTTTTACTTTTAAAGAATATTTGACTATGACCTTATATACAATTATGTTTTGTAAGTATCACCACGGGAGTCTCATGCATTGGGGGACTTAAATAACCATTGGCCTCTGTTTGACCACTTTATGGTCCTCTGTTTGTCATGAATCCATTGACCTCTGTTTTGTGCAGAGCTAAGTGCTACACTATTATGGGAGCCACCTCTAGAATCCGTACGAGCCACCTCTTGAATCCGTACCTCTGTTCTGACTGTCACTTTTGTGACCGCTGTTTTGTTCTGTTCTGTACCGTGGTTATGGTCATTTACTTACATAATTTCTGTATTTCAGTTTCTGTAACTTAAATGATTTGTTTACCAATGATTTATTTACCAAACTGAGTTATGTAAATGTTTTGGCCTAATTAACTATCCATGGTTATTTCGTATCCCTTATACTCTTGGTATAATATTTCTCACTTTGCCATGTGCTTATAGTTGTTTACCAATTTTCAGGAAATAATGCAATTCAGAAATAGCTTTTGGAAAGTCTTAAACGCGGGGCTGCGGAATAGACACACACAACACTTTTATGATATTTTTTCTATGTAAATATCGGCCTTTTTGGTCAATAAATTTTATAATAAAAATAGAAGCTCCGATGATTATTTTGGTACCCTCATTTAAATATTACTTCCGCTCGCATTTATTGATTTGTTTAAGAATTGGCCGGAGGTAACCTCAGTTACTGGCCATCACGATGCTTAACCCTTGGGTACGGGAAGCGGGTTGTGACAACATGGCTAGGGTTTCATCAAAACCCTAGAAAAGAAGACTAGGCACTCATGGAGGAGTGGGAAAAGGAAGAGGATAGAAAGAAGCCCCCATGAAAATTGTCCTTTAAGCTTGAGGAGAAATCACATTTTCAAAACCCTAGACTCCATTTCCTTAGAATAAATTTCAGACCCTATTCCAGCCCATTTCTTCCTTTATATACCTCTGTTGTTTTTCAAACAAGTTTAAAACATCGGGCCCATTTTTTGAGAAAAGTCAACGCATATGTAGGAGTCAACGCAGGTGCGGAAAAAGTCAACGCAAGTGCGAGAAGATCTTTGCTCTCCAAATTCTGTATTTTTGCCCATTTTATGCTCCGACTATGTACAACCTGATTGACATTAAATAGACATAAAATATATAATTTGACAAATAAGTAAAGTTAAGAGATCCTAATTAACAGCTTCAATGTTACACAATTCAGCGTTAATCAAGGATAAATGAGCAAAAGACTATTTTACCATTTTTCAATTATTTACTAAGTAATAATAATATGAAGCATATCTTTAATATTTTAATTATTTTTAATTAGATTAAATAAAAATTTATTTTATTTTATTTTTTACACAATTAAATAAATTTATTTTTTAAAAATAAAATAAATAAAATATCAATAAAAATATACGTTATTTTTTAATTAAAATTTTAAATAAATTTATTTTAAAAAATAATAATAATTAAATAATAAAATTAAATAAAACATCTATTAAAATTTAAATAATGAAATTAAATTAAATATAAACAAAATTTCAAAATAAAACATCAATAAAATATCTATAAAAAATTAAATAAATAAAACATCAATAAAAAGTTTAATAAAATTATTTTATTTTTAAATTGAGACATTTAAATTTTATTGATTTTTACTAAATATAATACATAATTAAATAGTAGAGGTTCAAAATAATCATTTTACCACCTAATCTCATGAGATTGTTATTCCATGAAAATTGTCCCACCCCCCTGCAGACAGTGTAATCTCACATATGGGAGATAAGGAGTCCGGCCGAACTCCATGTCCGATAGACTAAAAAAAAAAAACAAATACCGGATAATGGGCTTCTAATGAATTACAATCCAAATAGTTATTAGTCCCCCTAATCCCTTGAATCAAACGCACCCTTAATACTGTATAGCTCCCTATGCAATCGCGGATCCAACTGGGGATATAGTGACAAAGTAAATTACTTTTGAATAGTTTTTTTGACTAATTTGTTGATGTAAATACTAGCATATATATTGTTGTCCACATAAGTAGCCACATTATACTCTTCTCTTCATTCGACAGAAGAGAATTAGTGTGAGCCATGGATGAAAACAATCTTGTTAAATTACTATATTTGCGTGCCATACTTTTTATTTATTTATGATTGATTATTCTTACCGTTGTTTGTACATATGATTTGAATTTTTCACAATACTCCCTATCCGCTAGAGAGCAGGACAAAAAAGACCTACACTGTCCAGCAACATAGGTACCGCATGCTATGGATCCACGACTTAAGCCATAACTTGATTATGGCCTCCTTGGTACAGTTTATTTTCAGTTTATTTTAATTTTTAGCTTAATTTAAACTATTTTGACATGTTTAGTTCAGCTTAATAATACAGTTTATAATTTTTTGTAAGTCAAAAATTAACTTATTCTTTGAGTGGAGAAAGAGAAACTTAATTTATAAGAGCATCTCCAACCCAATCCTCTCACCAAGAGGATGAAAATAAATTTTTTTATTCAAAAAGTGAATATAGAGTATATCACTATTCATTCCAACTCCAACCATAAACCTTCATTTTCTTCATTATTCATTCCAACTCCAACATCATTTTCTTTTTTCACAAATATTTAATTTTAAAATTTTTGTAAAATATATTTAATATTATACTCATTTTAAAGGTATGATTTCATACTTTTTATTGATGTCAATTTTATAAAAATTAAATTTACACATTAAAAGTTATTTCAAATATAATAAGAAATATAGAATGAATAGTGTTTTGGAGGCCTCCTTCATTTTTTCCTCCTCCCTTCATATTTGAAGGATCAATCCATCTTCCTTCATTTGGGAGGAAGAAATGAAGGATGGGTTGGAGTGGTTTTTAGGAGAGGATCCTCCATATTTGAAGATATGGAGGATGGGTTGGAGATGCTCTAAGGGTGGGTTTGGGAAGTGGGTTGGCTTTTTGGCTTTTTGATTTTTTTGGCTATTTTAGCCTGGGCTTAAAAGCTTGGTTTGGGAAGGGCTTTTTGGCTTTTTGGCTTTTTTGAGTTTTTTTGTGAGAGAAGAGTGTAATAATTATGGGTTGGATGTGATGTTTTGTTTTTTTGGAGTTAAAATAGCCTGTTTTGTCTTTTGTGGCTATTTTAGCCCCAACCCACTTGACAAACGGGGCCTAAGTCAAAAATTAACTTATGTTTACAGTTATAAGTTATAAGCTGTTAGATTATAAGTTATAATCACTTTCTCACAACTCTACCAAACGGGACCTATATAGCCCATTGAGGATATGCTGACAAAGAGTTGGCGACTCTAAATTAATAGACAAGGTCTTGCCTATGAGTATCGCCCCCAAAGACTTCGATAGTTTTTGTTCATGTTCCAATTTTTCAACCATTTTGTTGGTTATTAGACATATCTCATGAAGGTGGTTCTTGTTTTTAATGTCACCAGTTATGTTACACTAGGCCCAATTTTTTATATTTCACAAGAGCCATAATCATTTCAGCCAATAAAATTCAGTGTGATAAGTTCAAAAAAATATTTTTTAATTATTAAAAAAACTGAGGGTGAGGTATTTTAGTTTCTCCTTTTTTATTATCAATTTTTAATTTGTCGGTGTAAAGAAAAAAACTTCACCAATAGTTTCAACACTGCATTTATCTACCCTTTCCATTTTTTTTTGTTTTTTTATTATTATTTTTTATTTTTATTTTTATTTTTTAACAGTTTAGTGCTATATATATATATATATATTTTTTTTTTCAACTCAAGTTTATGAGCATGAAAGTGAAGAAAACATATTCACAAGCCCACTAAGCCAATAGGGATTGTAAGCCAATATTTGGGCCTTTAGCCCAACGGTTTTCTCTGTGCTTTGTGTTATAAAAAATAAATAAATAAATAAATAAAAAAGAATATCATTGTGCTAACAGAACCATAAGACATTGGTTAACAAACCATTCAACAATTTTACATTTCCCAATTATTTAGTTTTATGAAGAATGAACAATTATTTAAACATGTCAACAATTAACCAGTATTAAGGATCTTTTGTTCAAATCATCTGGAAATCTTGAGTCACGAAAACCTTTGAGTAGATTCTAATGATTGTGAATGTTTCAGAACAAAATGAAAAAAAATAAAAAATAAAAAAATTAGGAAGAAAAATCCTTCCTAGTTTACATAATTCATGATATGATAGCATGTGATTGCTTCATGAATGTGCAACATACCAAACCATTTCTAGAAGTTGAGGGCCAATCTCTTCTTTTTTTCCTTGGAAAAAGTCATGCACTTACAAATAAAAGTAGTCCAAAAATGAAGGTATGATGTTGATTCAAGTTTAATATATTGTAAGCCACATCAAATATTAATTTGGATTATAAATTTTATTTTTATATAGTTTTTAGGACTTTTTCTAGAACTAATAGTTCTGTTATGAATACAAGAATCGATTTAGAAACAAATATAAAATATACATGAATTGATAAATTTTATAAAATTTGCTAATAAGGTCCAATTTTAAAAAACCGTGTATGTCTAAATAAGATTTATATATAATTCTATGATCGGTTCAAGTTTATTGAACAACTCTTGACTTTCAAGATTTACACTTTTCCATGCTTTGTCTTTAAAAACTGTAAGCTTAAAATTGGATATACATCCAGGAGCATCCATGGCAATAATGCATATCTTCCCTTTTTTTAAACTTTGAGACAATTAAAGGGTAGATGCAATGTTAAAATCTCATTGTATATCATCTAATAAAAACAAAGAAAAAAAACGTAAGAAAACAAATCAAATTGGTTCACTTGGCATTGGCAAACATATAGGGCTATATGGACCCACCATTTAACTAGTTTTCAATCAGTTTCAGAGTTTTCTTAATTTGAATTTAAAGGCTGAGGACATAGTTCCACAGCGTTTGGCATTGAAGAAATTCAGACTTTTCCATATAGCACAGAGGGACTGTTTGTTATATTTCTGACTGTTTGTTATTTTGATTATAACTTATTTTGATTTAGGAGTATGTGCGTAGACTGCTTGGTACAATTTCTGCTTATAACTTATTAGATAGAAATAGCTTAAATAAGTTGAAAAAATTGATTATTTGAAAGTTGAGATAGAGGTGCTTTTAGTTTCTACTTTCTGAAATGAAGTGATATTCAACAATAATTGAGATGATATTTCTATTATTAATCCAATAATTTAAGTTACATTTCTTTTGATTTTAATTTCATAACTAAAAATACAATATGAATATATCACACACACGAATTTCTAGTATTTAAGAATAATAAGGTTTTAGAATTTTTTTTCAACGATTCATCATTTTCTTTTAATTTTTTTAATATAATTTGATTTTAAATTTGAGTAAAAAATTTGATTTGATTGATACGAATTATTTTAACTTTTTCATTAAATTTTTATCAATTTTTAAAAGAACTTTTATTCTTATCCCAATTTTTATTTTATTTTCATTAATTTTGATGAAAAAAACAATAATTTGTAACGCTTCATCTTTTTAAATTTTATCAAATTATAATTTGATAAAAAAATATTAAGGGTTTTAATTGGAATAGTAGTTAAATAACATCTTGGAATAGTGAAAGTTTGAGTATGTTGTTGGTTGAAATGTATAATTTGAGTAATTCTCTTATTATATTTGTATAAAAATTGACACTTATGACTACATCATTATAAGTCAAATTATGATAAAAATTTTGAGGTACCAAACATTTTTTATTTATAAATATCCTACCTATTAAAAAAAGAAAAAAAAATGTGTAACTTTTAGATACGTGTTTATCAGTTTTGTTTTGTGAACATAAACGACTAATATTTGAATTTAATTTTAAAAAATTAAAAAGTAAAAAAAAAATAGATTGGATTTTTTGGGGATAAAAGAAAGCCATCTAACTCCTCTATATACTATTTAAGGTAGACTATTTTAATCACATAAAAAAACAGAAATTATATTTAGAGATTATCCCTATATATTATGCTATTATATACAACTATAGCGGTAATAAATTAATTATAATATATATGAAATTACACTAAGCTTTCATTTTCAGTTAATTGAGAACACAATAATATTTAAAATTTTTAAATTTACCTAGTTATACAAAAATCTAATATTATAATAAAATCTTGAATTCTCAGTAAATTTTCACATTTTCTATAAAATAAAATGACAAAAAAAAAAAAAATCGATACCATTTTTTTTACTTCAATTTTATGGTTTTCATTGAAGAAAACAAAATCCGATCAAAGTCCTTGACACAAAACGGGCATAGATACTTCGACTGCAACCATCATCACCAATAATTCTTCTCCACCATGCAAACCTGTAAACAAACACATAAATATCTCTAAAACTAAAATCAAAACCAAAACCAAACCAACAACAAAGAAAAAGAATCACTTAAGGAAAAAAATAAAATTAAAAAACAAATAAATTTATGGAGTGGTAAGGTGTTACCTCCAACAACTTAGACCTCGCCCACCTCAATCCATTAGCTTCTCCTCCACTGCTTGCAAAGTCTAGGAGTTGGGATGACTAATCATATTATTATTTAAATAAGACTTGAAAATTAATTAATTTATCCCATTAAGTGATTTAAAATTTTGATATATATATATATAAATAGATAATTGTATTACTAAATCATAATTCAAATTTAGATATTGTCATAGTTTTTTGAGATCCATATCTAAAATTTTATCTTCTTTATTTTTGTGTGATTTTTTTTTTTTTTTCAATTTATTTAAGATGGAGTTGTGGGTTTCTATTTTTTTTCTAATTTAATTTAGGGAGATTGACTAATAAATATCATATTTTGGATTTGTAATCCAAATAGTCTCATATTTTTTCTTATGATCCATTTAGTCTTTTTGGATATGTAATGACTCATTTGTCCGCCATATTGGAGTGTCACATTTGGAAAAAATACACTAAAGAGTTTTTTAGTGTCACATCATACCCGTCACGTTAGAGTGTCACATTTGAGAAAAGTATACCAAAGAGTTTTTAATTTTTCTAGAGTGTCACATTATACCCGCCACGTTAGAGTGTTACATGTCATGTTTGGAAAAATTACACTGAGGAGTTTTTATTTTTATTTTTAAAGTATCACATCATACCTGCTACGTTGGAGTGTCACATATGTCATATTTGGAAAAAATATACTAAGGAGTTTTTAATTTTTTTTTAAAGTGGCACATCATATCTTCCACGTTGTCACGTTTGAGAAAAATATAATAAGGCCTCGTTTGGCAAGAGGCTATTTTAGCCAAAAAGTCAAAAAGCCAACAACCCATACCAAAAAGTCAAAGATTCCCTTTTCTCTCTACTTTTTGCACATCTTTTCGTAAAAAGCCAAAAAGTCATCCCAAACATACTAGTTTTTTTTATATCACATTTTAGCAAAATAGCCAAAAAGTTACTAAATTAGCCTGTTCCCAAACGAGGCCTAAGGAGTTTTTTATTTTTTTTAAAGTGTCATATCATACTCGTCACGTTGTTACATTTGAAAAAAGTATATTAAAGAGTTTTTTTTTTTTTTTTTTTTTTTAGAGTAAAAGTTTTGGAGCGTCATATCATATCTGCCACGTTGTCACATTTAGCAAAAAGTACACTACGAAGTTTTTAATTTTTTTAGAGTGTCATATCGTTAGAATGTCACATTAATACCTGCCACACTGGAGTATCATATCATATCTGTCGCAATAATAAAAGCGTATAGCTGTCCACCAAAATGCTATCAAAATAAAAAATAGGACCACAGGAAAGAAATTCTTCACTAATAAGACATAAAAGATCAATAGAAAAAATTTGGAACTAATTGAAGTACTGGTTTGTGAGATGAGAGTTATTAGTAAATATCTCTTTAATGAGATTTATCTGTGGTTTTTATTTATTTTTAATTATTATTATTTAGGTAAATTATGATGTGAGTTAGATATATGATAGACATGTGAATTTTATTGATTTAAAGTAAAATGGTCAGGGATATTTTCAAATTAGATTTGTTTAGATAGACTTTAAAGATTTTTAAAATTTAAAATTGGATAGACGGAACTGGGATTTCATTATCGGAGGGGCCAAAAAAAAAAAAACAAAATTTCACCATATAAACAAAATATACATGTATGTATAATATGATATATATAAATTATATATATAAAAAAAATTTAAATACCATAGAAGCAATTTCTAATAAGATCAAGAAGTTTTTTGGTATAAAATAGAAAGAGAATTCAAGATGGAAGAAGAATGACATTTTTTTTTTTTTTATACTAGGGGGCATTTTATGTATAAAATGATATATATATATATTCAAAATTCAATAGCAAACAATAATTTTCAGAGAAATAGGGGGGCCATGGCCCCCCATAGTCTTCTCCTAGTTCCGTCCCTAGATATTGAGATGCAAAAGAAAGATTTTAACTGAATAAATAAAAATCAAATTTATTAATTTTATCTATTTATATATCAGATTTTTATTTATTTATTTATTTTTTGTTATGTTATGTTATAATATATAAGATATAAATACATACCCACAACTCTCATGAAAAATATTATTTGATTTTTTAGGGGAGAGAGAAGGAAGACAAGTTTTAATTTTTAATTTTTTTTTTAAAAATCAGTAAAAGAGATTAGGATGGAGAGATTATAAAATATTTTTGTTATCTTTCTATTTGAAATTTATAAATTAAGGGATAATTATTATTTATAAAATAATTAAATAAATAAATCAAATAGATTTTTAAATCTATTTTATAAATTGAAAAATAAATAATTTTAGAAAATTGATTAAGTTGTCCCATTAAGTGATTTAAAATTTTGATAGATATACATAAAAAAATTAGATAATTATATTACGAAATCATAATTTAAATTTAGATATTGTCATATCTTTTTGAGATTCATATTTAAATTCTTATATTATTTATTTTTGTGTGCTTTCTGTTTGTCTTTTTTTTTTTTAATTTATTTAAGATGGAGTTGTGGGTTTATATATATATATTTTTTAATTTAATTTATCTGTGGTTTCTATTTGTTTTTAATTATTATTGGTAAGTTATGATCTGAGTTAAATATGTGATAGACATATGAGTTTTATTGATTTAAAGTATGATGGTAGAAGATATTTTCAAATTAGATTTATTTAGATAGACTTTAAAGATTTTTAAAATTTAAAATTGGATGTTGAGATGCAAAACAAAGATTTTAACTGAATCAATAAAAATCAAATTTATTAATTTTATCTGTTTGTATATTTGATTTTTAATTTTTTTGAGAAAATTACAAAAAAAAACCAGGGTTTCACGTGTTTTTCAAATTAAACCCCATAGTTTCTATTTTGACAAATTAAACTCTGGAATTTCTTTCGTGTTTCAATGTGAACAATCCATCTATATCCGTTTGATTGAACAAACAAAATATGCGCAAAATTTTCAGATTCAAGCACATATGTTCAAACACTTGTATCTCCCTTGTTGTAACTCCGTTTCGCCTCATTTTTGCGTTGTTGGATTCACCTCATTGCTTAGTTTTCATTCCATCCCTCATACGCCTTATTCCATCTCTTTTTGTGTGCCGTTGGAACTCCGAAAGTTGGCCAAAAATAAGATTTTTCTTTCTTTGGGTAAAATTTTCAGATTAACACACGCATATTCAAGCACTTGTATCTCTTTCGTCGTAATTTCGTTTTGCCTCATTTTGATTTGTTGGATTCACCTCATAGCCTAATTTTCTTTCCACCCCTGAGACGCCTTGTTCCACCTCTTTTTGCGTGTTGTCGGAGCTCCGAAAATTGGCCAAAAATAAGATTTTTCTTTTTTTTTATATTTATATATTTTTTCTTTTTCTTTCTTTGTTCGTCTATATTATATCTCCATACTTCTTCATTCCTCCTTCATTTCCACAATTATTCTCTCTTTTCCTCTTCTTTCATGGCCCTTCTATCACTCTTATGTTTCTTTCTATTCTTGTAAGTCATATACATTCATACTTGATGACACCACCACTGTCGGAGGTTCGGTGGCCACTACGAGCTCGGTGGAAAGGCCATGAAAGAAAAGGAAAAAAGAGAATAACTATGGAAAGAAAGTAGGAAGGAAGAAGCATGAAGATAGAAAATAGAGGAGGAAAAAAAAATTATATTATGCCAACTTTTGGAGCTTTGACGGCATACAAAAACAGGTGGAATAAGGCATATAAGGGGTGAAATGAAAACTAGGCCATGAGGTGAATTCAACAAATCTGGATGGATCGATCTAAGACCGTCTAAGACTGTCTGTTGAATGAGCTGAGCTAGGTATACACTCTTGGTCATTGGGCTAGTTGGGATAAGGATGGACCGCGCTATAAGGCCAAGAGAATGTAGTCGTATTACAGATTTGGGCCGAAGTAATTATCTCGGTAGCACGGTCCTAGACCTTCCATGTCTAATTGGTCAGTGGAGATCGGACCGAGCTAATGGATAGCTCGACAGAGTGGCATTTCAAAGTCAAGGCTAACTGAATTGATTTAATTAATACCGAGCTGTGTGCTAGCCGAGGTAAGAGATTGCAACTATCTCACTTAGGTAAGTAGTGAGTAAGAAGTTATCAGGATAGGCATTATCCTTGGGAGTGTGATTCTTAGAAGGACTCTTGTGAGGAGAGTTGGAGTCCTACTAAGAGTCTTACTAGGATAGTGCCAGGCAGAATCTACAAAAGCTGATGACAGGACCTATGCACCGGTATCAGAATTTTTACTCTCAAATACACAGAGCTTTTGTCTGTTGTCTATTGCTGACTTAGGCATCGGAGAGGTTTCCGGCACACACCCGCCGGCCAACTCACATTTGTGTTTTCAGGTAGTGAAGCGACGACGTTTGGAGGAGTGCACACTTGATCAACAGGATTATACGAGAAGATTATTTCGTCCTTGTACAATTGGCGTCGTCTGTGGGAATACATGAAGAACAAACCTTTTGATTAAAGTTTCTTCTTCCACTAAGTTTAATGGCGTACAATGAAGATTTACCACATTCTGCCATTGATGGACAAACCCCGGAAGGGGGTGGGTAGACGCGAAGGTCTACCTTTTGTCCCGCCAATGGTAGAATTGGATCCCTAGCGATGGAACTCACGGAGAGACACGTGATATAGACGGGGCTCAAGTCTGCGTCACTCTCAAAGCCCTAACAGACAAAGGCAAAGGACAGATCCCCAGGTTCTGGAGGGTTGTGTGAGGGAGCATGATGAATTGATAAGGAGGATGGCGGTAGACATTGAGACTATGAAGTGCCAGATAAAGGGCAAAGGGGCGACGGAAGAAGAGGTGGGCAAGAGCAGGGCACACCTTCGCCACTCAAAAAATCATGACAGATAGGTCACACCATCACAAGCTAAAAGTAAAAGCCTCAGGACAGGCGATACACAATCAAGGACTTCTAGGACTCGTTACTCCAGGTTTGAGAGAACAAGGAGTGAAAGGCCTTACACAGAAGGAAGTAGTTATCGGCCCTCACATTCGCACCAAACGACATCTAGGCACACGGAGTTGCCTAGGTCGGCGGACCTGCGAACAATGCTTGAGGAAAGGACTCGAATAAAATAAGACACTTAGGCTCGCGACCCTTGCAAAGTCTCTGCACTACAATGGCTGGCTCCTAGAACACATGGGAGTGTCGAGGTTGAAATGTCAGAGCCACGCCTTGCCTATGAACCAGCAGACAAAGCGTTAACAAGTTTGCAGAGCTCGCCGTTCGTTCCGACAATAAAGAACGCACCATTACCCTCCGGCTTCCACCACCCTAAATTTATAATTTATGAGAGAAAGTCGGACCCCTACATGCACTTGAGCCACTTCTGCCAGGTTATGGCGGTGTATCGGCGAAACGAGGCTCTAATGTGTATCATATTCCCTTCTAGCCTTGGTGAACATGGTTTGAAAGGTTACCAGAAGGTAGCATAGCTTCATGGGCGCAGCTAGCAGAGGCATTTGTGACCAGATTCAGAACAAACACTAAGATGCCTATGGAGATTGACTAACTTCTCTCTATAGATATGCGCGAGAAGAAAACATTAAGGTCTTACAATAACCGGTATTCGGAGACTTTTAATCAGATTAGAGATTGCCCCACAGACCTAGCTATTGCGCAGTACAAGCGAGGTTTGCCAGCTGGCAATAAATTGAGGGATTCAATGACGATAAATCCACCCTTCACAATGGAAGCCCTAATGGAAAGAGTGCATCAGCACATCTGAGTAGAAGAAGATGTCGCACGTACCAAAGCAAAAGCTGGCACAACAACAATGTCAGACAGAAAACCTACGGCAATGGTAAACTTGGTCGGGCAAGAAGAACAATCGAGCAGGAATGGGCAAGGTAGATGAGCTAACAGGGAGGACCCCCAAGCAAGGAAGTTAAGAGTCCGCACTACCATCACCACGATATTCAACAAACCTATCTACCGGATTCTTAGCAAGATACGTGACGAATCCTTCGTTCGGCGGCCAGCCAAGTTGGGAAAAACATAGAGGGGCTACGATGAGAGGTACCGTTGCACTTTCTATGATGAAAAAGGGCACCGAACTAAAAATTGTACATCATTGAGGCAACATCTTGAGGAGTTAGTGGCCACTGGTTATTTGGACCAGTATATAGAGGGGAGAACACAGCCGACCCCCCAAGACGACAACAAGCCGAATGGGATGCCGGTCAACGATCCACCCCAAGGTATAATCAATGTGATACATGGGATCGTCGAGCCCAAGCAGGTATGTGAGCTCAGAGGGATGATCAAAAAGGCTGAACACTTGAGAGAGGTACTAAGTACACAATCTACCATCAAAAGGGAAAAAACAGAGGCAACGAACGTCATTTTTTTTTTTGACAAGGACTTAGCAAGGTTACAATGCCCTCACAATGACGCACTAGTGGTTACTTTGCGCGTCAAGAACTTCGACATCAAGTGGATCCTAATTGTCCAAGGGAGCTCCTGCGAGATAACATACTACGAGACCTTCAAGCAACTAAAATTGGAAGACAGAGACTTGGCACCCACAACATCTCCCTTAGTCGGCATCAACTCAATGCCAGAATGGTCGGTGGGCAAGATAATTCTGCCAATCAAGGCAGGAACGATGACGAAATAGATGAAATTTTGGGTATTGAAAGTCCCTTCCACTTACAACATAATCTTGGGAAGAGCATGGTTGCACGCCATGCGATCAATGGCATCAACCTACCATCAGGTGTTACGGTTCCCCAATGAGACCAGAGTGATTGAAGAAGTCTTAGGAGACAAAATCATGTCGAAACAGTGCTTTGTCACAGTAAACGGCAACTGGGCTACAAAAGGGTTTGTTCAAATGGTAGAAGAGTTAGAAAGCAACAAACTGTTCGCAGATGTTGGCAAAGCAGCCAAACAGAAAGCAGTAAAAGACTTGGTAGAGGTAAGAATAGATGAAAAGAACCCAGAAAAGTTCTTTTTGCTCGGTTCGTCTCTGTCCAGCACTAAGAGAATAGAGATCATGAAATTTTTGACCTCTAACATCGAAGTGTTCACCTGGATACCGTATGACATGTCTGGCATTGACCCCAATTTCATTTGCCATCAACTCAATGTCCACCCAACTACCAGACCAATTATACAGCAAACTCGCCGATCGACACTCCAACACGCAGAGATAGTAGCGGAGGAAGTGGGAAACCTGCTAGAAGCAAAGGCAATCAAATAAGTACACTATCCCATGTGGATTTCCAACACTGTAGTGGTGCCAAAAAAGAACGGCAAATGGCGCGTTGGCGTGGACTACAAAACAATTAACAAAGCTTGTCCAAAAGACAACTTTCCCCTGCCATGAATAGACCAACTGGTGGACCTAACAGTAAGGCATAATCGACTTAACTTTATTGATGCGTGTCGCGGTTACCATCAGATCGCTATGTATAAACCGGATCAGGAGGTCACGTCGTTTATAACACCCAGAGGACTATATTGCTACAAGGTCATGCCCTTTGGCCTAAAAAACGCAGGTGCTACATTCGAACGGATGATTACCAAAATGTTTGAACCATCGTTAGGTAGAACAATGGAAGCTTACATAGATGATATGGTGATCAAAAGCAGAGATGAGGGGGACCATCTCAGGGACTTAGATGAGATGTTTCAAATTTTGAAGTCCCACAAGTTACAACTGAATGCATCTAAGTACGCATTTGGCGTGGGGTTAGGCAAATTCCTAGGCTTTCTAGTGACCAACCGGGGTATAGAAGCTAACCCCTTTCAGATCAAAGCCATCCAAGATCTTGAGAGGCCAAACACAATCAAAGAGGTACAACATCTCACTGGCCTAACAGCCGCGCTAAACCGGTTCATAAGTCGGTTGTCAGACAGGTGTCGACCGTTCTTCTAAGCACTAAAGGCCACCAAGCTGATGGTGTACAGTGAATCCCAACTAGTAGTTAACCAGATTTCAGGCGACTACGAGGCAAAGGATGATAGGATGGCTAAGTACCAAGACTTGGTCAGAAAGGAGATCACAAAATTTGAAGTAGTCTGGATAGAGCAAATCGGCCGGGAGGAAAATAGTAAAGCGGATGAGTTGGCCGGTTTTGAGTTAATGGCAGAGACATCTATCCTACACCCATTGCTAATTGACTTCCTACCCAAACCAAGTATTGAAGAACCCGAAGCAGCCGAAGCATGTTGTGTCGAGCTAGGCCTTTCCTGGATGGACCCCATCATAGTATTTTTAAAAGATGGTATCTTACTTGAAGAAAAGAAAGAAGCCAACAAAATTAGAGCAAAATCACAGCGATTTTGGCTCTCCCCATTATTAGCATTGTACAAAAAATCCTTCACAAGACCTTACTTGAAGTGTGTCCATCCTAGTAAGGGGGAAGATCGCTGGCCTACAGAGCAATTTCATAGGGATATTGGTGGCCGTACATGCAAGCAGATTCAGAAAAGTATGTCAAGAAGTGTGAGAAATGTCAGAAGTTTGCACACCAAATACATCAATCAGCCAGAGAACTTCTACCATTGACCAGCCCGTGGCCCTTAGTAATGTGAGGCCTGGATATAGTAGAACCACTCCCAACTGCACCCGACAACAAAAAGTTCTTTCTCGTAGCAATGGACTATTTCACAAAATGGGTGGAGGCAGAAGCACTCACATCCATAAAAAAAAAAAAAAGACGTCAAGAAGTTCGTCTGGCAGAACATCATAACTCAATTCGGCATACCCAAGGCTTTAATATCCGACAACGGCACTTAGTTTAATGACAAAATCTTTAGAGGCTTTGTGAAGAATACAAAATAGAATTCTACAACTCTACACCGGCGTACTCACAAGCTAATGGCCAGGCTGAAGCTTCCAACAAAGTAATCTTAAATGGTTTGAAGAAGAGGTTAGAAAGAGTAAAAGGCAAGTGGGCTGAGGAACTTCCCCATGTTTTATGGGCTTACCGTACCATACCTCGGCAGTCAACTAGCGAAACACCTTTTTCTTTAGCCTATGGCATGGAGGCAGTAATCCCCTTGGAAGTAGGCCTTTCGACTATTAGAAGCAAAAATTTTGATCCAAACTTGAATGGTGAAGCCATAGCCCTAGAACTCGACCTCGCAGAAGAAAGAATGGAAATGGCATTGGTACACATTACCTCATATCAACAAGAGTTGTCCAGAAAATACAACAAAACAATACACCCAAGACAATTTAAGATTGGAGATTGGGTACTGCGCAAAGTAATGGGCAACACTTTAGTACCTGGAGATGGCATGTTAGGACCTAACTCGAAAGGACTATACAGAGTGATTGGTTTAGTGGGAAAATGGGTATATCACTTAGAAGATATAGACAGCAAGGCTGTTCCCAGGCTATGGAACATAGCCAATCTCAAAGTATTTTATTTTTAGCCTTTTCTTAAAACACTTGTAATTTTTCTTTTGCAATAAAAACAAGTAGTTTTTTTTTTTTTCTAGTGAAATTCTTTCTTTTGTAAGTACAAGTTGTTCATATTTATTGCCGACTGGAGGCAATTAAGATGATTGGCAGGTTTGACCAAACACTTAGTTCTCTTCTTTAGCCGAGGTAAGGATCTAGGCTGAAGAAAGATTGGCAAAAGCCGAGATAAAGATCTAGGCTCAGGGAAGTTGGCAGGTTTTAACCAACAAATTTGTTATTCTTTAGCTGAGATAAGGATCTAGGCTCAAGAAAGTTGGCAGGTTTGACCAACATTTAGTTCGTCTCTAAAATCGAGATAAGGATCTAGGCTCAGGGAAGTTGGCAAGTTTGACCAACAAATTTTTCCTCTTCAGCTGAGATAATGATCTAGGCTCAAGATAGTTGTCAGGTTTGACCAACATTTAGCTCCTCTCTAGAGCCAAGATAAGGATCTAGGCTCAAGGAAGTTGGCAAGTTTGACCAACAAATTTTTCTCCTTCAGCTGAGATAAGGATCTCGGCTTAAGAAAGTGGGCAGGTTTGACCAACACTTGGTTCATTCCTTAAGCCAAGATAAGGATCTAGGCTCAAGTACGTTGGCAGGGTTAATCAAACCTGTTTTCTTTTAGTCGAGATAAGAATCCAGGCACATATCTCGGTTACAAAAGATTTTGTAGTTTCCTAAAGTTGTTTTCAGCCAGAGTAAGTACCTCAGCCGAACAAGGTGGGCATGAAAAGGCATGACTGGGCTAGCTAGGCCGGTTGGGCATCCAGCAAAACTACTTACACCACAAAGCGAAAAAGTGATGTAAACCATACAAAAAGATATTAAAAAAGAAAAGTTTCTCTCATTCATTTGAAACTGAGTACCAAGGAAGGAGCTTGTAGCTCGGTTACATTCTATCAAAACAAAAGGAAACACAAAAGAAAAAAAATGCAACAGGGAATGTCTCAAGCAAATAAGTCATCAAGGTCAGCATCCAAGTCAACCCGGACCTCGCCACTAGGAAGGCTAGTCTGGGCAACTGCCTCGTGGGGTAGTTCGGTCGATAGCTCCACGTCAACTGTGCTAGGCAGAGAAGGTTGACGACTGAGGTTTGTGCCAGCAGGTGGAGCATTTGCTGGATTAGGGGTCTCCTCTTCCTCCCACTCTTGCAGAAGCTTCTGTTGGACTGCATTTGCATAGTCCACCATGTAGCTCGGTATGTAGTGTGTGGGGGATTCACAAAAATGTCTGCGTCGGGTGCGTGACCGAGCCTCTCCAGCGCGGCTTTCCAACCACTCTTGAAGAAGATATCTTTTGTAGCCTCGCATTGTTGACATAGACTTTCTCACCCTCTTTGAAGTCGCGCTCTTCGGCATCTTCTATTTGCTTTTGAAGTGCCTTTATTTCGACATTTTTTTTCCTCTCTAATTTAGCAAGCTCCCGAAGGTAGCGATCCTTCCGCTCGGCCAGAGCTTCTTGCTTATCCTCCTCAGCAGTACTGATAAGCTTGGCCAAGCGATCGCGATCAACGCTCAGTTCAGCAAATTTTGTTTAGAGCTCTTTCAGCTCGGTTTCCTTGGCTTTGCCATCTGCAATGGCTGTCTTTGTTGTTTTTCTCAATTCCAGCACGCGCTGATGGGCAATTTGGTTCTTTTGCACGGCCTGCAAAAACATCTACAGTTAGAAGAACCGAGAGACAAGTTTATGGCAAATTCAAAACACAAGTGGAATTTAGCATTACCAAAATAAGCGATTTGTTGGCCGATCGTACGGCCTTCAGCTCGGCTAGATGGGCATAGTGCTCCATGTCAACTGGAAGGCAGACACTTTTTGCCAAATTAAACGCCAGAAGATGGTCCTTTTCGGCGTGAACAGAATTGAACGTAGTCATAGCGCGACCCTTGAAAGACACAATTGGTGCCCACGTCGGAGGGGGAGATGGGGTAGCTCGGTGTCTACCTATGGGTGTTTCAGGGAGCGCGGCCTCAGGCTATTCGATTTTCTCTTCGTCAACCAAATGCTGTGTTTGGTCGGCCTAGATCCGTGGTCTCTTGTTAAGCCGAGATGACGAGGCTCTAGCAGTTGGTAGCGCGACCACGGCCTCACGAGTGTTATTAGCTAGGGACAGCTCGGTCTAGGCCTTGATAGTGGAAGGAGCGGTCTGCTCGGTAATAAGGGCACGGACAGCTCGCCTCTTTGCTATCTCATGTTCTTTAGTGAGAGGGATTAGGTTGATTTGGGGAAAGAGTGTGGTCTGGCTCGGGTGAAGGTTCTAGGAGGAAGTTGGTGGCACTGGTTTTCCTCTTTCCATTGTACTGGTAGGTCGGCTCGAAATTTAGCAGCTTGGTCCAATCTCAGTGGCGGTATCGAAGTGCGACACGAAGGGCGTCTTGATTGGCATAAGCGTAATGTGATTTAAGTTGGTTTAAATCTGCATAAACGAACGAAGAACACAAGGGTTAGTACAGTGGTTATTGGAACAACAAAGAAAGTTGAACCAGAATATTCTTACCAGTAGTTCCTTTATTCCAGTTTCTATTATAACTCGGTATCTGGACTTCTTGATCTTCAAAATGGCCAAAAACCCAGAAGAAATCATCATCATTTAAATCTTTGTCTGGTGTGTTTTTGATATTTTTTTCTCGGCCTCTTCTTACTATGAGGTAGTACACCCAACCATCGTTATTTTGGCCGAGCAAATATTGGTGAAATAGCTCGGCCAATCCGAGGTTGAGGCCGAGCCGGCGGTTTAGCTCGGCAATATCATTTATTATTCTATAAGTATTTATGGATAGTTGGGTTGGACACAATCTTGTTTGCCTAAGGAACTCGCATATAAGGGGTTGAACAGGGAATCGGAGCCCGGTTTCTACGATTGATATCGCTGTGAAAGTGACGAAGCCCGGCTTGCCCCAGGGTGCTGTGTCTAGCTCGGCTAGAGAGATGTGGACGTCATCAAGAATATGGTAGTCTCTTCGGAATTTGGCAATGGCCCTAGGCGAGTCTACTAGGAATCGGTATTTACCCATTACACTTAAGATTGTTATATTACAAATGAACACGGCTGCCTAGCTCGGCGCTGAAGTGACTTTGGGTGGCTCGGTTGAGCAAGGTCGTCTTGGGGCAAAGCGCAAGGGTATGCCTGGCTAACCTAGTCAAGTCTGCAAAGTAGAAATAACAAGGGTTATGCTCGGTAAGTGAACCGACTAAGTAAAATAAAAAAAGCAAAATAAGCCTTGCTCGGCTAGAATTGGGTTACAGACCATTCCTAGTTCGGCAAAAAAGAAGACCGGCTAAGGTTTATAGCTCGGTTATTGTGACAACCCTCACTTCTGATTAGTGCTAATCTATGATTAAGCATGATAAGTAACTGGACAGACTGAAATCCTAAACTGATCGCATGAGTATGTTGCTTGATTGCATTTTCTATCTGTTTGTCATAAATTGATCTGTTCATGTTTTAATTTCGAACTGCAAATTGAAGGCTTTATCAACGGCCGAATCTGAAATTGATTGGTATTTTGTGTTAATTAGAATTTATGTGATTTTATGGTGGATTTAATTGAAATGTGATTTGGAATGATTAAATTAGATTAAATAAAGCTAAATTACATTAGTTCAAGTTAATTACACTTTTGCCACTTAGTGGCCTAATTCACCAACACTCCTCACACCCTATATTTGTTGATGCACCACTTTTATTCATCTTCTTGACCCCAAAACCATGAGCAAGAGAGGGAGGGTAGGAGAAGTTTGGCTTCAACAAGAGTTAGCTTGGAAAATTAGAAGACTTGATGAGTGATTACAAAAATTAGACCTCCATACTTGGAATTCAAGACCTAGGTAAGGAATTCAATCTCTCAATTGTGTATTTAAGTTGTTACTTGCATGGTCCATAGTAAATTGGTGATCTAAGTCAAGAATTAATTTGTAAGAGTTGAATTGTGAGCTAATTCATGCATGCATGTCCTTATATTGAAGCCTTGAGGTTGTTTTCATGGAAATTCCTACATGTATGTTTACATTTTGGTTGAAGTCCATGGATTCATCGTGTTTTTCCATCAAATTGCCAATTTAATCTTGTTTTGAAGTGTTGGATTTTAAAGGAGATCATGCATGTTGTGTTTGAGCTTTGTTCCTGAAGTTTATTTGATTATAGTGTTCAATTGACTCACCCTTGGGCTTTGATTTTACAAATTGATCTTCAAAACATGTTATATTGTGGATTTAAGGTGTTTTGTTGAGTTTTAAGGTGTTAAATGCTTGGTTTGAGCTTGGGAGGCAAATCTGGAAATTCCAGATTTTGGCTTTCTCGCTCGAGCGAAGGATTCCACGCTCGAGCGACCATCGTTTGCTCAGAGCCCTGCTCGAGCGAAGGAATGATGGCTCGAGCGTAAATTGCAAGCTCTCAGGTTTTTGGTGCACGCAGACGCACGCTCGAGCGAGAGAACCTACGCTTGAGCAAAGACTGTGTCTCATGCTCGAGCGAGCGTCGAGCGAGCGTCGAGCGGAGATTTTCAACATCCAGCACTTTTTGCATTTTTACAGACCGCTCGAGCGAGTAAGTCCATGCTCGAGCGACCCCATTGTTTTGACAAGCTCGCTCGAGCGAAGAAAATCACGCTCGAGCGAGACCCCTGTTTTCTGAAAATTAGGAAAAGTGTTTTAAAGTACATCTTTGCATCCTCATTTCATCCTAGGCATTCCTAGGCCTAGTTTAAGGCAATTTAATGAGGCTATTGATGTAGAACCACACCGAGTCAAGATAGGGACTAAGTTGTTGATTCCCAAGTGTGTAACTTAGTGTGTGTTCGTTCTGTAATTGTGTAGGGTTGGCATCCGAGGACGCTCTTTAGCTGCTATTAGCCCAGTGCTCTGTGAGTAACAATGTTGTAAAGATATGTTCAATTATGAATATTTTCTGAATGATCAACTGTTCTGTTTACTGAAACGTTATTGTTTAATGAATGAATGTTTGTCTTATTAGTAAACTGTATTCGTGGCATCCATAGCAATTTACTGTTACTGTACTGTTACTACTACTGTCACAGAGATCTCTGTCGGTTCCCATGTTTGGAACCACTACTGTTTACTGTTATGACGGCCATCAACTGACTGTTCGGTCTGTTAAGACCTACTGTACTGTTTGCTATTGGATGTACCACATATAACTGCTATGGTTTCTAAATGACCGATATGACTGTTTAATGACTGAAAGGACATTCATTCTTAACCTCTTTACACAACTGTTATTCACTGGGTTTTAGCTCATTGTTTATATTTATATGTAGGTGTCCAGGCACCGGACCGGAGCTAGGAGCGTCGGGTTAACTCCCTTTTTGTCAAGCCAACCATTGTGCCTCACCTCGAGGTCCCAAGTCTAACCGAGCTAAGGCTGTTTTAGGGTGTCTCAATTTCACCATTTCGTCTCTGTCCTGTAATACTGTTTAAGACTTGTACTGTACTGTGCTAATTAGAGATTTGGTCCCTAACCTGAATGTTGTACATATGGTGTATATATGTTTTGCTTATGAATGTGAGTATGTTACAGAAAATTCTTTTTGCATACAGACTGTCACAACTCATTGGACATCTTTTACTACTGTTTTGGCTTCCGCCAGCCTCTGTACTCTGTATTACTGTCTTTACTGTTAAGCAGGCCTTCGGTAATCACGGATTACTGGCCGGTTACGGTACTAAACCCATAGAGGCGGGTTTGGATCGTGACAGTTATTGATTATATAGCTCGGTTTTTATCAAAGGTTTTTTTTAGTCCGGTCGGATGCATGCCTAAAGGTCACAAATAGTTGCCTAGTTCGGTCATAGCACGATTTAGGATCAACAAAGAACAGTTCTAGACTAGTTCTTAGTCCCAATTAATGTGTTTCAAGGTTCTTTATATTGGTTTGGACCTTAGTGTTCATAAATACATATTTGGCAACTGAGATACTATCTTTAGAAATAAAGCAGAAATAGTTAGAAGGATGAAAAACGTACTAGTTTGGGAATGAAGTCTGAATCCAGTCTAATGAAACGAATGCAGGCAGTGTTGAGGAAGGCAGGAGATGCGTAGGCCCAGTCTTGAGCACAGGAAGGTTAGGGGTTAAAGAATAGGAGCTTAAAGGAACGAGGGCTAGCAAGAGGGAAGATGAACAGTAAGTGGCCTTTCAGGAAAAAAAGTAAAGCTATATAGTTAAGGCAAAATAGGCGGGACTGTTCAAATTTCATAGTACAAGATGACTGTAAAAGATGTACTTGACTAGGGGGCATGCCACGTGTCCAAAGGAATAAATAACATTTCAAACGTGTTTGAGTAGTGGAGCGGCGTGCAGAGCAACTAACAAGACCTTTCTGGATCAAACGAATTGGGAGCCCGGGCAAAATTAAGCTCGGTTGGAGGCCCTGACATCTAGCTCGGCTGGAGAAGACTAATCCCAATCATGCACTGCAGAAGGAATTAAAGGGCAATTGAGAGGGCAATTTAGGTAGAAATTAGGCCGATTTAAGACCGTCTGTTGAATAAGCCGAGCTAGGTATACACTCTTGGTCATTGGGCCAGTTGGGATAAGGATGGACCGCGCTATAAGGCTAAGAGAATGTAGTCGTATTACAGATTTGGGCCGAAGTAATTATTTCTGTAGCACGGTCCTAGACCTTCCATGTCGAACCGGTCAGTGGAGATCGGGTTGAGTTAATGGATAGCTCGGCAGAGTGTCATTAAGCTAATTGAATTGATTTAATTAATACCGAGTTGTGTGCTAGCCGAGGTAAGAGATTGCAACTATCTCACTTAGGTAAGCAATGAGTAAGGAGTTATCAAGATAGGCATTATCCTTGGGAGTGTGATTCCTAGGAGGACTCTTGTGAGGAGAGTTGAAGTTCTACTAGGATGGTGCCAGGCAGAATCCACAAAAGCTCATGACAGGACCTATGTATAAGTATCACAATTTTTACTCTCAAATACACAGAGTTTTTGTCTATTGTCTATTGCTGACTTAGGCATCGAAGAGATTTCCGGCACATATCAGCTGGCCAGCTCACGTTTGTGTTTTCAGATAGTAAAGCAATAACGTTTGGAGAAGCGCACACTTAATCAATAAAATTATATGAGAAGATTATTTCGTTCTCGTACACTATGGATCCACGACTTAAGCCGTAACCTGACTATAGCCCCATTGAGGATATGGTGACAAAGAGTTGGCGACTCTAAATTAATAAACATGAGTCTCGCCTATGAGTACCGCCCCCAAAGACTTTGATAGTTTCTATTTATGTTCCAATTTTTGAAACATTTTGTTGGTATTAGGCTTTTCTCATGAGGTGGTTCTTGTTTTTATTTTTTATTATTTATGAGTACATGTGAAATAAAAATTATGAGACAAATTTTAGTTAAAAATAACAATTGACTCACACTCAAAAGCTAATATAAGATTATAGAATGAGAGAAAGAGTTCAAGCATGGAGAAGCCGGTTTGTCACTTGTATAAGCATTAGCCCAACTTCAAAAAAAAAAATCTCTCATCATACATGTATTGGTATTATTACAATATTTAGGTATATATGCTGTTGGAACGTCAACTTAGGCGGTGTTTGGAAATAAATTTTTTAGGTTTTTTTTTTTTTTTTTTTTTTTTTTTTTTTCACTAAAAGATAAATTGGTTATAAAATAAAATAAAAAACAAATTCAAACAAAATATCACATCAAATCCCATAATCATTTCACTTTTTTGCTTACAAACATCACATCCAACTACAAAAAAATCTAACTATCTTTTCAAACATAAAAAAAATTTCTCTAATAATATCCTACAATTAAAAAAACCTATAAAAGAATCCACTTTCCAAACACCCACTTAATCTTATCAATGATTCAGAAAAGAAAAAAAATTTAAATAAAGGAATATAAATCAGAAAACTATCTAGAATTTGAAATTAAAGGTGAAGATTCATTTGTGGTGTAATAACAAGAAGTTTAAATATATATTATATATCTAAAATTATGGATAATGTTCTAGTTACTTTTCTGTTTAGACTTTGTTTATAAATTTTTTCTGTTTACCCTATGAATGGAAACCGAAACTATTATAAAATTTAAAATCGAAAATTATATAGGGACAATGTAAAAACAAGAAAAAAAACCATCTAAAAAAAAAAAAAACAAGAAAAAAAAATGTAACAAAACTTTTGAAGGTAGTTAACATCAAATGGGCTTTACATTTTAGGGCGAATTACGTTAACATCCTTTTTAGCCTGGGTCTCGTGCCATTTTAATTTTTGATTTTTTAATTATAACATATTTGATCTTAAATTTTAAATCTTATTTTAAATAAAGACAAATGAAGATATTATTATTCAATTTCAAGGGCAAAGTTGTTAATTTGATAAAATATAAATTAATTTGACAAAAATAAATGTTAAAAAAATATTTTTAAAATTTTAAAAATAATTTCTATCCACCAAGATAAAATTATGTAAAATTGATAAATTTTTAATTTTTATTATGTGTTTGGATGATAATCATATAATGGGTGGTTGTTATGCTTTTAATGTGTAATCGATATGTTTAATGTATGAAATATTTTGAATTTTGAATTTTTTAATTTACTGAATTGGTTTAATGATATCAAAATTGTTGTCATATTTTATTTTTGAAAAAATAGAAACTAATTTAATGAAAATAAAAACAACCACCCATCATCATCCAAACACATAATAAAAATTAATTTGGTAAAAAAAATAATAATAAATGTCTAAAAGATTTATTAATTTTACATAATTTTATCTTTAGTGAGTAGAAATAATTTTAAAAAATTCAAAAATATTTTTTGACATTTATTTTTGTCAAATTAGTTTATATTTTATTAATTTGACAATTATATCCTTAAAATTGAGCAATGATATCTTCAATTGTTTTTATTTGGAATAAGATTTAAAATTCAGGGTCAAATGTATCACAATTAAAAAGTGAGGGATCACAGTAACACAAGACTCAAATTATAGGGATCGTTAGTGTAATTCGCATTATATTTTATATATGTTAGAAGGTTACGTAAATAAATTATGTGTATGCGTTAGTGTAATTCGCCTTACATTTTATATACATTAGAAGGTTAGGTAAATGCATTATGTGTATGCAAAAATAAAAGATGGCTATAATTGTCATCTGAAAAAAAAAATGAAAAAGAAAAAGAAAAAGTAAAGATGGAATAAAAAAAGTTGAAGAAATAAATAACTTAGGTAGGTATATGGATAATTTAGATATGAAAAAATGCGTGGTGTACATCATTTCATTAAGAGAAATTGACTTCTTTATTTTATATAATAGAATAGATAATAATAATAATAAAAATATGTATATATATATATATTCTTATGATATATAAGTCAAAGATGACATGAATAATTGCGCTCTACATATATAAATATATATTTGTTTTAATAAGTGAAGATGCAGAAATACAATCCTAATTTCAGTAAAATCGAGCGTGCTGACTAACAGGAACTTGATATGTGTCATTGATTTTGGTCATTATCACCAATTCATTGTTCAACATTATTAAGATTCTTCTTTCATTCCTTAATTAATGGTTGAAAAATATCCACATCTACTCATATTTATTTTAAATTTAAAATTTGTTTAAAAAAATTATATAATAGTTATAAACCAAATACTTCTACTCTCGTGAATCAATTAACAAAAGTTAAAAATACTTCTGAAATTTTATACGAAATTTCAAAAAAATCAAATACCTCAACTACCGTTAACCAATTTAGATGGCCTGAGCATTGAGGATTACATAAACTCATATTTTGTAGTTTAGAGATCAAATTGGAAAAATTAAAAAATTAAGGATTCAAGTGCAATAAAGCACATTCTTTGATGACCATAAACATAATATATATTTGTTATTTTGAAATGTAAACTCTGTGCCTTCTATTAATTTTCAATAAAACTGTTATTTAGAAAATTATTTTTAAAAAAACCAATATTTAAAATGTATAAATCAATTGATCTCAGGTGTGACTTCCCACAATTATAAATCTACACAATTATTCAATTTCTGAACATCTTTTTTATTTTTATTTTTTTTGTACATAACATTTTTTTAAAATTTAATTTGAATTTGTTTTATGTGTGATTAGTGTGATCCTCTGGGATATTTTAAAAAAATAGTTAAAAGTTAATTTTTTTTTTTATTGTTTTTAAATTTTTTAAAAGAAATATATAAAAAATGTGAGTGATAATATGATTTAAAATAAATTAAAATTTAAAAAAAAGACAAACTTTTAATCCACTACTTGCTGCTTCTTAAAAGTGGTCTGTATAATGGAAGCAAAACTGTAGTGGTTGATATTTGCACCAAAATGTACTTAAAATATTCACATTAAAATATTTGCATTTTTAGAAAAAGAGACAAGACTAGAAGTCATATCACCTACAATTCAAAACCATGATTCAAATGGCTAGGCTTTTGATTTTGTCTAATCTCTACCCCCACCGGCCTAAGTCCAAAAAGGGGTTAATGGGTCCTTTTAGAGTTATTTTGACAAAAACATATACCAGAATCCAAAGAACTTAAATAAAGAAATTATTTGATTATCTGCAATATCATATTGGGTTGTTTAGTCGTTTGGCATTGATTAATATAGTCAATTTTTTTAGTTTAAGACTTTTTTAACTTGGCTTTTTTAGCCTCATTTGATTTTTGTTTTGGGACTTTTTTAATTTTTGTGAGAGAAAAATTGTAATGATTATAGATAAAAAGTAATATTTTGTCTTGTTGACTTATATAATTTATTTTGTCTTTTTGTACTTTTTTTAGTCTCAAAATCTTAGCCAAACGAGCACTTAATTAATTGGTGTTTTTAACAAATAAAATATTAGTAATATATGTTAAATGTGAGTTATTTTTTATCTCTCAATTATTAATAAAAATGAGTTGTCATGTTTTACCCATAAAAATTTCCGCTATATCATTAGTTTAAAATATTGCATAAATAATGTTATGTTTTCGTTTGAGATGTGAGTTAATTTTTTGATTTTTTGATTATTTTAGTCTGGAGCTAAAAAATTTTGTTTGAGATAGATTTTTTGACTTTTGTGAAAAAAAAAATAATAATAATTATGATTTAGATATGACATTTTATTTTATTGAAAAAAAAATTAAATTTTTTTTTTTAATTATTTTAACCCCAACCCACCCTAAACGGGTGCTAACAGTATAGCTAATAGTTACCCCTTAAAACAAGGGTTAAATACATAAGGAGGATGGAAAGTAAATGAACTAGAATGAAACATGAAAGTCCATCTTCTTAAAGTCTTGTATGTGAGATGAGAAGCAAATAATACAAGGGTTAACTACAGGGGAAAAAAAAAAAGGCGAGAGAGAGAGAGAGAGAAAAAAGAGCAAAGGGACGAGGGAATTAGATAAATAATGTTAGGAACACTATCAAATATATCAATTAGATAGAATATTAGGTGGGCGTCCACGGGCAAGTTTAATGTCTTAATTGATATATTTATTTGTATATTGTTAAGTGTTACTGGCCTAACTATTAAAAAAATAGTGAAAAATTAAGAGTTAGAAAGATTACTCCAAAAGTTATTAAAGGGTTTGGTTATGGTGTGCAACTTACACCTTACACCTTACACTTACACCTTAAACTTACACCTTTTGTGAAAAATTAAACCTTACACTTACACCTTTTTTGAGGTTGCACACCATATGCAACACACTTACACCTTACATCTTACACTTACACCTTATACTTATAATTACACCTTACACTTACACTTTTTGTGTAAGTGACACATGGTGTGCAATTGCACACCTAAGAAAACTCCGTTATTAAAATGTCAAGTTTGTAATGCAAATTTGAATTTTGTGTGTTGTAAGCTATTCCCATAATGAATATGGTCTATATATAGTTTTTTGTTTTAGACAACTTTTCAAGTAACTTTTTAGACTCTGTAATATTGTTGTAACATTAAAAAGAAAAAAAAAAAAAAGAAGAAGAAGAAGAAGGAGAAGAAGTAGAATTCACATTAATACATATGAGTCTCATTGCATTTGTGTCCATTAATTTAAATATATATATATTTATATATAACATTTTCTTACAAGAATAGTGTTAAATTCCTGTTGAGTGATCAGCCATGCCATGGCACGTATGACCTTGTCTAGGAGAAGAGAAAATGAAGAAAAATCACTACTCCTTATCCTCAGGATGAGGGGCAATGCCTCACTTCATAAGATGTTGACTAAAGTATTTTATAAATATATATTTACATATACATGTCTCTCTACATATAAGACTTATGATGACATGAGACAGTAGCAAACAAAAAAACATTGCAAAATGAGTATAAAGTCACAAAACATTCATATAAGGTCTTTCACTTTCCTAGTGCTTATCGAAAAAATGGACTTTGTCATAGAAAAATACGATACAATTCTTGCATATGAAGTGCGTTCGATTTTTTGTGAGTCTCATTCATATTTTGGATTCAAAATTCAAATAGAATAACTGTTTTACTATAGTTTTGTATCTACTCTATCATGAAATGTTGGAGTTCAAATAGTCTATAATATGTGGTTTAGAGTCATACGGACACTTCTTAACTACCAAATGTCCTTCCTCAAAGGTTATTGTCTACTTTGTTATCGGCACATGATGTTAAAGAAACATGTAATTTATGCAAACATAAATACATTATTTGTAAATCAAGTGTTTTGTCAAGGAAGGGATCATTAATTTCATAGCTTTTTATTGATGAATCTACAATAATCCTTCTTATGACAAATATTTTTAAATTGTAGCTACAACTCCTCCACAATCTTGTTTGGTGTTGTTTATAGTTTTTTTTTTTTTTTAATTGTAAGAATTTGTATCATATTGTTTAGTGCATTTCCCACTTATAATTTATAAAACAAAAATAACTTAGTAATCTGAAAAAACTAATTATTCAAAAGCTAGAGAATCAACTTTCAAATTGAGGTAATGGATATATTATGCCCTAATAATTCCTCGATAATCTCCTTTTTGTCAATACCAATAACAGATTTGTAAGTAATGGATTTGTTATGCCCTAATAATTAAAAACTGCAAAACCCAAAAAAGAAGTCTATTTTTCTGTATATAATCTTGGGTTATGTTTGGATTTTGAGTTTGTGGCGGAAAAAAAATGAAAGTAAATTTTTTTTATATAAATAATCACTTAACATAAAAATCAATTCTTTGACAAATATATCACCATTTTCTTCTAATTTTCCTAACCTAACCAAAAAATATAAAAAATAAAAGGTTCCACTTCATTTTCTTTTTTCTTTTATATCTCGTATCTCTTTTTCAGTTTTTTTTTTCTTTGTCATTTTTTTCTTCAAAAATTCAAGATTCAAATATAGACTTAATAGCATATGATTTTTTATATCTAGGATTTATTTATTTTTTGTAAAGAAACTTCACGTATAATTAAGGAGGCCCATCTTCAGTGTTGAATTGTGCCATCAACTATACATATAATGCAAATATATATTTTATAATATTTTTCTTCTTACCTCTTTCTTTAATGCTACACACAAAATTCATGTGAAGCATAGCAAACAATTATGTCACCTGCACCTTAGCATATGTCAACAACATTAATTGGACAACTATTGGAAGACAGCATTTGAGAGATCCATAACAATACTGTCCCTACATTTGGGGGGCATTTCTCCCTACTGCTTGGTTTGTTTGGAAAAATTATTCAATGTTCTTCGTTTGTTAGACATTATTTCTGCCTTTTTTATTCAAATGGGCATTGTTGGTAGGAGGGGCACCATGCAACTTCTGTGCAAGGTTAGCTGTTTACAGCAATGTTTCAAATATATAATTTTTTTTCACAGAAAAAAAATGCATAGAATACAGTGTTAGCAGTACTGTGTTATCTATCTTGATGGAATATGAATCATCGTTTAAAATGAAGAGTAATGCTAGAAACCCCAAAAATTCTACTAAAGTTCTTACCAAATGTCTCACATGAGTGTGAAATCCACACAATGTGGGTCCCACATCTATATGAGACATTTGGTAGAACTTTTGATAGAATTTTTGCGATCTCTAGTATTTTTGTAAAATGAATGCGCAATATTGCTAACATTGCATTCTATGCATTGTTTTATCAGCAATGCTAGGTATCATGAAAAGTCTTTCATGAAAATGATCATGAAAAATTTGTGACCTTTGAATTACAGTTAGAATAAGGCATCACACACTAATCAAGGTAATCTAAGAGTCACAAATCTTTCACGATCATTTTCATGAAAAAAATTTCATGATTCTTAATATTTCTCTTGTTTTATACCTAGTTAGCAAAGAGAGAGAGAGAGAGAGAGAGAGAGAGAGAGAGAGCAGAATTTGTGTTGATGCATTATCATAGAATGCAGTGTTGATAGTAGTATTCATTTTGATGGAGTGTGAGAGCCTTGTCTAAATGAAGGTGTAATGCTACTAGCTCTGCATTTTATGCATAGCTTAATCTATTATAAACATGTAAAGAATTCTTCAATATACCTGTGCTGATGATAGGGGGAACAATTTTCATAGCGTTTATGCAACCCCTTGAGACAGCAAAAATTGGCATATATGAGCTCATATAATAAAATGATGGGGTTATATAATGTTTTTAGCTCTGTTCATAACAAATTTATTATTATTTAAAAAAAAAATGATAAAAGTGCTTAATAGTTATCCATGACAATTTGCTACTCCAAGTAACTTTTGGCAATTAAAAGCTTATAATTGGTTGCAATTTTCTTAGGCTTTAAACATGGATATACGTGCGACTATATTGTGTAGTAATCATCAGACTAAAAAGATCAATGAATAATTTTATTACTCATTGGAATATATAATATGACAACATGTAAAGGTAAATCAATTTGTTGGAAAGATAGTGTGAGATAGAGAGAATGCCTTTTATCATTTCAAAATCTCCCAAGAGTTCAAAAGGTAAAATCATGTTCATGCTCCACTAAAAGTTAGGCAGTACTAGAATTTGCAAATCATATAGAAAATTATTGATTTGTTAATGCTATACAAAATCATATATCTTATAATTTTATTTTACTTATTAATGTGTCACTTATTATAGTATTTAAGTGTGTTCTATTTTATAATTTAAAGATCATTTATTACATAATATATCGATTAATAAAAAAATTATAAAATTTGTTAATTTATTTAATATTTTCTCATATATATTTTTACGCTTCACAAAAGGTTTTATCATAACTATTGTGGCATTAAATGATCACACCACATGTAAAAATATCTAGATTTCTATCTCAAAAAAATAATATATACTTCATATTGAGGTCTAGTTGGGAATTGATATTTTTAATGATTTTTTTAATTTTTAACTTTTTTATTAAGTGAAAAAAATTTAATAAAGTTATAAATATTTTATTGTATTCAAGCTACATGTTAGACGCCATCACTCGATGGTCCATTTATTCCCTATACAAGTTCACACCACTAAATTGACATTCAAAGATACCGAGGACACGTGTACGGCCATCCAGTATTACTGTCACCACATATCTCAATCGAACGGCTAAATTTAGCTTAGGATAAGGGGATACAGACAGCACCACCAAACAGTCTCATAAGAGGTGGTTATTCAATATTTCTGAAGAATTGACATGTGGTCCGTTTTAATTAGTAGAGGGATTTATGTTAAGAATAAGAAACAACATAGGAGTTAAGTAATTAGTAATTAATTTGTAATATGATTACGTAGTATTCTAGAATTATTAAATAATTTTCCTAAATAAGAAAGCTAACAAAAATATCAGCGTGAAATTTCATTATATTGATGAAAAGAAATGTTTTTGTATGATTTTTTTTACTGGAAATAATTTTTAGTTTTTTTAAAATATCTCTTTTATTATAGTTTTTTCAAATTAATTTGTAATTTAAAAAAAAAAATTTTGATAACTCAACTAAACAGAACTATCATTATCAGCTACTCTCCGTATTTATATTTTTCTGTAATGAAATTTTGAATTTAATGTTTTGCAATTTTCTTTGATCCTGGGCAATTGTCAAAGTGGTTATGTGAAGAGGCATATAAGCTAAGGTGAGTGAGATTTTAGATTCAAATTTATATAGAGACGTTGATTTATATTGTAATTTACTATTAACATACTAACCATTATCTTATGAAAAAAAATAAAAATAAATTTTTTTGATAAGTTCTTATTTATTTTGGTCTCAGTTTACCAACCTAATTAAAAAAAAATAAAATAAATAAGTGTTGCTTTTTCAGTTTTCTTTTTTAATTATAAATTTAAAATTTAAATACAATCTCTTAATAAATTTAGTCAATTGTTATATATAATTGAATAAATTTTTGATTTTTTTGACATTTATGTGAAGTTGTAGAATAAACATAATGCGTGTATCAAATTGATTATATTACAAAATTACTTCTTACTTACGTCCACCATAATTTTAAATAATGTATCAAAATATATTATTGACAATCATATTTTAGTTGGTTTTGAATAGTACTGGCCTATATATCAATAATATTAATATTAAAATTCTCATAATATATATTTTTGTTACAAATTTATTTAGAGGTGAGCAAAAACAAATTCATCAATGACAAATATTAATTATTTTCCTAATTCAAACTCCGGCGGCTGTTACCTAACTTGTGTCTTCTTAGAATAGCTTAACTGCGAAAGCATTTTCTCTCCCTAAATGTAAATATTATTTTCCCGGGAAAATAAAATCCCACGTTTTCTTTTACATTTTTTAGATAAAAAAAATGTAAATTATACTAATAATTCCTTTAATTTGAGTGAAATTTTATTTAATCCTCGTATTTTTAATATGAACAATTTGAACTATACACTTTTAATTTTATTACAATATGATTCTTTCATCATGTATATTAATGAAAAAATCATGTACAAAATTAAAGGAATCAAAATAAAGTTTAAAAAAAAAAAATTTTATTTCATTTGATTCTTTAACTTTGCATGTGATTTTTTATTTTTTGGTTTCAAATTTTAACAAGTGACAAAGGAATTATATGGCAACAACATTAAAAATATAAAATTTAAATTATTCAAATTAAAATTACACTTCTCCTAAACTATAATGATTTAGGGTTATTTTGGGAAGTGTCAAATAGACTAATTTTTTTTTTATTTATTACAAAAAGAGATATAAAAAGTAAAAAAATATTGTGACCTAAATAAATTAAAAAATTAACTTATTATAACCACTATCCAAAAGAGGCCTTAGAGCACATCCAATGGCTTGCTATTGGAGCTTCTATTGCCAAATTATGGCAACAGTTCATAGAAATTCACCTCCAATAGTAAGTTTTGACCGTTGTTATCTTTGACAAATGTCAAAACTTGTGTCAAATATGGCACAAGCTTTGGCAATTGCCAAAACTACTAAGTCACCAAAACCAACCGTTTCCTCTCTTCCTCCCTCCTTTTCTCATTATCCTTCCCAGCAAATTGTAACGCCTCAACCCTTCACATGTTATCAATATTATCCGCTTTGGGCCATACCCGCACAGATTTATTTTTCCCAATGGATCACCTATCTCAGAACTACTTCAGCCTAAGCACGTTTAACTGGGGAGTTCTGTTAGGAATCTCACCACTTAGGAAGAGGCCTTGATGCTATATAAGGGTCTAAGTTTTTATTTTTATAGCCTAGGAATTCCCCTCCATTCGCGATGTGGGACACCGGGACCTTACAATCCACCCCCCTTAAAGCTGCACCTCCCCGTGCAGTAGCCTGCCAGCTCACAAGCCCGCTTACATGCACGGAGAGATGCCAGGGGTCCACACTTGGTATTCCAAAGAGTCGGCTTTAATACTATTTGTAATGCCCCAACCCTTCACAGGTCATTGATATTGTCTGCTTTGGGGCCATGCCAGCATGGATTTGTTTTTCCCAGTAGGTCACCCATCCCAGAACTACTTAAACCTAAGCACGCGTAACTGGGTAGACCTTTACATAGCATCGAGGCCTTTTCCCGAGTGGTGAAATTCCTAGCAGAACTCCCTAGTTAAGCGTGCTTAAGCTGAAGTAGTTCTGCCATTGGGAAGAACAAATCTGGGTAGACGTGGCCCAAAGCGGACAATATCGATGACGTGTCACGACCCGCTCCGCGTACCCAAGGGTTAAGTATCGTGATGGCCAGTAATTAAGGTTACCTCCGGCTAATTCTTAAACAAATCAATAAACGCCAGCGGAAGTAATATTTAAATGAGGGTACCAAAATAATCATTAGAGCTTTTATTTTTATTACAAAATTATATTGACCAAAAAGAACGATATTTACATAGAAAAATATCAATAAAAGTGCTGTGTGTGTCTATTTCGCAGCCTCGCATTTAAGACTTTCCAAAAACTATTTCTGATTTGCATGTTTCTTGAAAATTGGTGAACAGCTATAAGCACATGGCAGAGTGAAAAATATTATAAAAAAAGTATAAGGGACACGAAATAACCATGGATAGTTATGTAGCCAAAATATTTAAGATAACTTAGTCGGAACAAATAATCCTTTAAGTAAAAAAATTGAGATTATGTAAATAAATAATCATAACTATGATAATTTGGTAAACAAAACATTTAAGTGGTAGAAAATGGAAATACAGAAATTATGTAAGTATATAACCATAACCACGGTACAGAATAGAACAGAACATAGGTCACATGAGTGACAGTCAGAACAGAGGTATGGATTCAAGAGGTGGCTCCTACGAACTCTAAAGGTGGCTCCCACAACAGTGTAACACTTAACTCCGTACAACACTTTGCTCCACACAGAACAGAGGTCAATGGATCCATGACAAACAGAGGACCACAAAGTGGTCAAATAGAGGCCAATGGTTATTTAAGCCCCCCAAGGCGTGGAACTCCCGTAGTAGTACTTACAAAATATAATTGTTTATAAGGTTATAGTCAAATATTCTTTAAAATATAAATAAATATATTCATGGGTTTTATTTTAGTAAATAGGGTTCAGAAATTAAACCACGTAACTGAAATAGTAATATAACTTATAATAATTTATAAAACATAACTTGTATAAAATAAATATGATAAGTCAAAATATACATAAAATATATAAGGGTAACTCAAGGTATAATATAACTAATCTTAACTTTAATACATCACTCTTTCTTTGCATTATAAAAAACCCACTCAACTTCTATTATTTTTTCTTCATTCTCTCTTCTTTCTTTCCTTTCTTTCCTTTTCTTTCTTTCCCTCTTCTTCCCAGGTGAATCACCTCCCTATTTATAGGGAGGTGAGGATTACGTGGCCCACGCGAATCTCGATAATAAATTATAAAGATTTATACTTATTTTTAATAGATATTTAAGATAATTACACTTCGATCCAATATTTTAATATAATTATATAAATAAATTAATTCCTAATTAAATTACACTTTATCGCATACCAACAGAAAATTAATTATTTATTTTACTACCACACTCATTATTATTATTATTTATGTATACTTTGACCCCTAAATTCATAATAATTATATTATTTCACAAAATTACACATAATAATACAAAATAGATCATATATTTTTCTAACTGTAATTAAATAATATTAGTATAAATTTTACAGAATAATTAAAAATCTGGGTTGTTACATGACGTGTGAAGGGTTGAGGCGATACAATTGTAAGGTCTCTATATCCCACATCGGGAATGGAAGGGGAGTTCCTAGGCTATAAAAGTAAAAACCTAGGCCCTTCTATAACATCGAGGCCTTTTCCTGGGTGGTAAAATCTCTAATAGAACTCTCAGTTAAGCGTGCTTAGGTTGGAGTAGTTTTGGGATGGGTGACCCACTAGGAAGAACAAAGCCGTACAGGCGTGGCCCAGAACAAACAATATCGATGAGATGTAAAGGGTTGGCGCGTTACACAAACAGTTTTAAAACAGAAGCAAAATTCACCCAAAAATAAATAAATTCCAAAGCATTTTTATTTCAGAATCAATAATAAATCAATCTGAAGCCAAAAAAAAAAAAAAAATTTGAATTTCTAAAATTTCAAGCAATACAAATGAATCAATTTCAACAATTTCAGTAATTTCAATAAATTAATTTCAGCAATTTCAATCAATGAATTTCAAAAAAAAAAAAAAAGAATAATTGAATTTCAGCAAGATTTCATACTCATAAAAAATACTTGCAATTTGAAGAGGAATTTGGCTTCATCTGCTTCATCTTCGTGTTTGGATCATCTTCATTACAGCTTTGGGTTGATCTTTTGCTTCTTTCATAGTCTTCATTAGGGTTTCGGGTTTGGATAATTTTTTAGAGAGATTAAGGCTGGAGAAGAGGTTTAGAATAGAGGGAGAGATAGATCAAAGAGGACGAGAGAGGATCATTTTGGTTAGGGTTAAGGTTTCGATTGTTGGAGAAAAAGGTTTAGAACGGTGGGGGAGAGAGATCGAAGAGGAAGATGGTGAGAGAGATAGGGGGTTGTGGTGGAGAAAAGGGTTGGAGAAGAGAGAAGGAAATTTGGGATTTGAGGGTTAGAGATCAACGGTGGGTGTGGTGATGGTTCTGTTGGTTGTGGTGGTAGTGGTTCCTGTGGTTGTGGTGGTAGTTGTAGTGATGAAGAAGGTAAGAGACAGAAAAAGAAGAGGGTTAAAGAAGCGAGAAGGAAATTTGGGGTTTGAGGGTTAGAGATTGGCGGTGGGTACGGTGGTGGTTCTGTTAGTTGCGGTGGTGGTGGTTCTTGTGGTTGTGGTGGTGGTTATGGTAACGAAGAAGATGAAACACAGAAGCAGAGAGTGAGTAAGGAAGAATGGAGACGGTGAAAGAAAGGAAGAGAGATGAAGACTGATTTTGGAATGAAGAGAGACGGAAAGATAGATAGAGACAAAGCAAACTTGGGAGATACACTGGATAAACAGAATCAGAGGGTAGTGCTAAACCGTTGGATTATTTTGTCATTAGAATGCACAAATTCAGCAACGACTCTTTTTCTTCCTTTAATTCAAAAAAGTTTGAAACGACTCTTTTTAACAGCTATAAATTAAACGAAGAAAAATGTAGGTAAGTGAATAATGGATACTTGTTGGTGGGTGGTAGGTTAGTGAATAATGGATAAATAATAGATGATTGTTGGGTAAGTGGTTATTGATGAATGAATGCTGGGTGAATGATGGAGGATTATTGGTGGGTGGTTTTTTTTTTTTTTTTTTTGGTTAAACCATCTGGCATCCGGAAACCCAATTAGTGGGTGGTTGTTGGTGAATAAATGCTGAGTGAATAATGGATAATTGTTGGTAGATAGTTGGTGATTATTTATTTTTTAATATAGTTAATAATATATATATATATATATATTTGTAGTGGTATGTTTTTTTGGTAGGGTAAATTATATTTATTTATTTTTTTCAAATTTTCAATTTATTTTTTATTTTTTATATTTGTCTAATCGAGTATAATGTAAATATATAATTTTTTTAAGAAACAGTTGAAAAAAGGTTACAAAAGATAAAAAATAAACAAAAAAAATCACTCAAAAATCTATATCCAAACAATACCTACAAACTTAGAAAAAAAGTTAGTTGAGATTTTTCAAAATAGCATGTCACTATTGGAGCACCATTGCTATAATTTGAAAACTTACTACTATTTATTATCAAATTATGCTATGACAAAGAAAAATGTTTGGGATCCCTTTTTGGGGAGACCCCCACCATTTCTACAATGATGTGGACCAATGATGTGCTTGTATTGTTTTTTTTTTTTTTTTTCTTTCTCTTTCTTATTTGGACCAATCACAAGTGAATTGGGATTGTAGGATAATTTTTTGTGAAGATCTAAATCATTACTGTATAACAAATACAATTGAAGATACTCTTAAACCCATTTATAGAGTTTTAGTTAAAACACCACTACAAATTATTACATTATTTTTTTTAAACTTTTCTAAATATTTATTTTATATAAAAAAAAAATTAATTAAAATAATTCATTCTCAAACAAAATCTCATACTATAAAAATAAATAAAACATTATACAACACTCAGTCAGTATTTATATATCCGAACAAATAGATAACAAAACTTCAAACTAAAACATCTCATCTCATCTCATCTCTACTCTAGAGTAGTTATTCCGGCATCTTCTCCGACGACTTTCCGGCGAGCTTGTTCATCCGAGTCCACGACGATGACGAGAACAGTATGAAGAACAACAATCGGCGATGATGTCAGTCTCGTTCTCCTCCTCCTCCGACTGCTTCTCCGATGACCTACTTTGCGGCGAGGACTCCTCCGAAATCTTATCGGACGACTCGCCGGAATGCTACTACCTCGAATCGCCGGCCGATATCGAAGAATCCATCGCCGGATTCATCGAAGACGAGAGGAACTACGTGCCTGGAATCGACTATCTCGAAAGGTTTCAATCTCAGCCGTTGGATGCTTCGTCTCGCGCAAGATCTGTTGCTTGGATTCTCAAGGTATTCAATACTCAAGTCTCTCATCTCATCTCATCATCTTCTTCTTACTCAGAGTTCGACTTATTACGCTGATGCCACCGGATCGTTACTCACCCTGCGCATTTTAGTATGCGGCGGGAGGTTATGGTGGAGACCAATGACGTGGCTTGCAGACCGTCCGATCATCATCGGCAATGCATATCAGAGGCGCTGTATACATTTTCCTTAATATTCCGATAATGGCACCGGATCATTACTCACCCGGCGCAATATAGCATGCGGCGGGTGGTTATTTGAGACCAACGACGTGACTTGCAAACCGTCCGATCATCGACGATGCGTTCTTTGATTGCATCGGCGAGTTATGTTAACGTTACATGGAGGTGACTGACAGTTTTTTGTTCTTTGGCAGGTGCAAGCTTACTATGGATTCCAGCCGTTAACGGCGTATCTCTCCGTCAACTACTTAGATCGTTTCATGTATTCTCGCCGTCTGCCGGTAATTTTCCGTCAAATATACCAAAAAATTTGTTTTTCTTTCCAAAAAAAAGTTTTTCAATAACTTTATTTGTATTTTCTGTCATATGTATGCTGTTATTAAGTGGGAGAACACTGTTTTTTAAAGTAAATTTTACATATTTTGAAAGAATTTTAATATATTTATATACATATATATATTTTACACGATTTGTGAGATTAATGATAATTTTTAAAAGGGTGGTAGTAGAGAGCTCAAAAATAGATTTTTAAATTGAGCTCTACTTATGTCACAATGAAAAAAAGAAAAAAAAAAGAAAAAAAAGAAATTAGAAGCCAAAAACATCACATCAATGATAGGTCCCACTCATTGAAACTTCTTTAGAGATCTTAGTTTAGAATTTCCAAACATTTTTATTTTTAAAAAATACATATAGCCTCCGTTTGGGAAGTGGGTTGGTTTTTTGGCTTTTTGACTTTTTTGGCTATTTTAGCCTGGACTTAAAAGTTTGGTTTGGGAAGGGCTTTTTAGCTTTTTGGCTTTTTTGACTTTTTTTGTGAGAGATGAGTGTAATGATTATGGGTTGGATGTGATGTTTTATTTTTTGTGGCTAAAAAAGCCTATTTTGTCTTTTGTGACTAAAATAGCCAAAAAACTTGACTTTTTGGCTTCCCAAACGGAGGCATAGTGTGATACATAATAGCTTTGGATTAATAATAAAATAAAGTTAAGATAATCATATTTTTGTGTCATATTAATTACTATTTGATTTGGCACTCTTACAATCGTGAATATTATAAGTTTCGGTAATTTTACGGACTAAAAATATAAACATCAAAAAATATTTTAAGAAAACAAAAAAATAATTAACAATTGTTAGTTCTTTAATCGAAGTTCTTCGGCCATGATATTATTGACAATGTTTAAAAGTTTGATTGACCAATGAATGACTAATGAGTAACAAAATTTAAATTAATTATATATTATTTATGACATATTTTTATAATAATTGTATTTAAAATACATATTATTTTAAATTTTTAATATTTAATTATTATAAATGAGTCACATTAAATTATAAGCCAAATTTGGTAAAAAAAAATTAGACAAAGAATTTGTAATGAGTGATTGTGACAGAATAATCCTTTTCACTTTTTTCCACATGTCTTTTCATCTAAGATTAGGTATTGGGGATTAAAAATTGTTGACTTTTCGAATGATTATGAAAAGGATTTAAGTAATGACTTTTGAATGTACTACCACTCGTTTAGCATAATGGTCTTGGATTAAAATAAATATATAAAAAAAATAAATTAAAAAATTAATAAAATAAAATATTATATTTAGATTATAATTATTATTTTTTTTTTTACAAAAGTTAAAAAATAAAAAAATTCATTCCAAATGAAAATTTTTAATTCCAAATAAAATAATTAAAAAAATTAAGAAGTCGAAAAACTAAAATAGACCCAACCCTTTGTTAGTATAATCTAACCCAGTAAATGCCTACTGTGTTGGTGTATATATTCCCTTCTAAAGAGGCATGAGATTGAATGCACTACCCAACATATGATTAACATTTAAGGTTATTTTGAGAAAATAGTCAAAAGTTATTTTTTAATTTTTAATTTATTTTGGGTTATATTATTTTTCACATTTTTTACATATTTTTTTTAAAAAATTAAAAAAAGTTAAAAGTTAGCTTTTAACCCTCTTTTCAAAATATCCCACAATATTGAATAATGATGTATAAATTGGTGTATTAATTTGTGTACTAACAAATGATGTGACATAATTTTAGAGATTTTGAATATTTATAATTTGTATAATAGATGTGGTCAGTAATAATGTCATAATATATGTTGGTACAATAATTGATACTTATAACAACATCATTTAATTTTTCAATTTATACATAAATTAATCACTGATTCGAACAGACCCTTCTCACAAGTACTAATTTCGGGTCATAATAACATGCTACGGAATTGAAAATAGTATTGCAAGACATTAAAAGCTTTAAATGTTGTCTAAGGTTCGGCTTGGAGATTAAATATTTTAATAAAAAAAGTTAAAAGGTTATTATAAATTGTTAAATTACTCTTTTATTTTTTTAAATATTTTTTTGTAAAAGATTAAAAAATTATTAAAATAATATGTTTTTAAACTAGACATTAGTCTTTTCTAAAATTTAATTTCTTATCATTTGTGGTCATAATTATTATTATTTTTTTAAAAAAATAAAAGAAATATGGACAACAAAGTCAATAATGCAGTGATCACAAGCTTGTCTACTTCCGAACTGATATAAAATTACTGTTAGTACTACTCGTACTAGTACTTTTTATTCTTTGTGTTTTTATTATTTTCAGTTGAATTGATTTTTTTTTATTCAAAATATATATATATTTGTTTCCTTTTACTTTCATTTCAGCAAACAAACGGGTGGCCATTGCAACTCTTATCTGTTGCTTGCTTGTCATTAGCCGCTAAGATGGAGGAACTTCTGGTTCCTTCTCTCTTGGATCTTCAGGTAATTCTATCACAACAAATCTAGAACCAATCACATATCAGAGTTTGAAATATCAGCCAATAAGTATCATATCAGTAAATGTGTGACTTCCAATACTGATATTCATAAATATATCGATTGATACTAAGGCCTCGTTTGGCATGCAATATTTTTAATCTAAAAGTCAAAAAAGTTACTAAAAAAAATCAAAAAGTCTATAACCTATATCAAAAAGTCAAATATTTTTTTTTCTCTCTATTTTTTGCACATTTTTTTTTTTATAAAAAATCAAATCATTCTAAACATACTAATTTTTTTACCTCATATTTTAACCAAAAAATATAAAAAAATTACTAAAATAATCTATTTCCAAACGGGGCCTAAATATGATTGGATTGTTGAAACCGATACCACATGTATGCTTATGTGATTAGGCGATGTATGCTTATGTGATTAGGCGAACTTATCAAATTTTGAATCATGTTTACATAGGTGGAAGATGCAAAGTATATTTTTGAACCAAGAACAATCCGTCAGATGGAGCTTCTTGTACTTGGTGTTCTGGATTGGAAGCTACGATCCATTACGCCATTCAGTTTTGTCAGCTACTTTGCATGCAAGCTAGATTCAACAGGAACTTTTTCTGGGTTTCTGAAATCAAGGGCTACACAAATCATCCTGTCCTATATCCAAGGTATTACAGACATATCTATATAATGCTATTGATGTGATAGAAGGCATTCTTAGGGATTTTTTGTCTCCAAAATTTTTGTTCCTTATCCCGATGCATATAGATGTAAGATCATATTTTGAGATTCTCATCAAATCTTCGAATTGGGTTTTTAGAGGGACAAAGATTTTGGGAACTGACTATCCTTGGCTCATAACAGCCCACTAAAATGTTGAACTTAATGATGCTGATGTGAACAGAGGCTAGTTTTCTGGAGTACTGGCCGTCATGCATTGCTGCTGCAGCCATTCTTTGTGCAGCCCATGAGATTCCAAACTCTGCTCTTGTTAATCCTGCACATGCTGAATCATGGTGTGAAGGACTTAGTAAAGTAAGTATATAATTACGATGAAGTTTCAAAAGTACTATTTAAATAATTACGTAGACAACACTAACATTGTCTTAAGACATTATTTAATAACTGAATTTTTGCAAAATTGTCTTGAAAATAGGTGAAAGTTCAAAGGGGTTTAGATTTCGGTGATAATGTGTTGAATTTAATAAAAAATGTCTCGTGTTCTTTCCCTTTCTGTCTTTCGTACCTGAAACTTGTTAGCAAGACCCAATTCCAACTAGGAACATATCGACTTTTGCAGGAGAAAATCAACAGTTGCTACCAGTTAATGCAAGAAGCCGCGGTTGATAATAGGCGAGGGAAGCCTCCAAAAGTCTTACCACAACTCCAAGTTATGACTCAGGCCACAACTGGGTCAGGTGACTCGTCATCCTCATCCTCAACACCATCATCTTACAAAAGGAGGAAATTAAATAATAGCTTGTGGGTAGAAGATGACAAAGGAAGCTCTGATTGAGGGAAAAGAATAAGAAAGAAAATAATAGAAGTGGCCCAAGTTGTCTAGAATCCTCAATAGTTTGTGGAGGGCTTTGGTTCATCAATAAAAAATTTCTTTTGCTGATTAAAAAAAAAAAAAAGGGAAAAAAACAAATGACTTTGAGTGCTGTAGATTAGTATATAATAATATCTGTATCTAGGGAGTTTTGGAGATTTGTTAAAAAAAAAATTTGGCGGGCATTGCCATTGATTACTGGCTTTGCTTTGCAGATTCCCAATGGAGGGAGATTTGGTACATAATGTATAATTTGTGAGAAAGTGTGGTAGAGAGAGAGAGAGAGAGAGAGAGAGAGAGAGAGAGAGAAGATTGTTTAATAATGGAGTCATGGAGCTGTGTGAAAGAAGTGTGGGGGTTGATTGAGGAATTCAAAGGCAGGCATTGATTATTGAATGAAAAGGGGACCCATGGCAGAGAAGATTGGAAGTTAAAAGGGCAGAGAAAATCAATATGGGTTTGGCAAAGATAAGGCATTGAAGTTTGAAGTTTGAGCTGTACTCATGGGATACACAAGTCAAGTTTCCCATCTAGACCACCATCATTGCCTCTACTCTTAAGTCCCACCTTTGAGAAAGAATGAGAGAGGAAAGAAGAACCCTACTAAAAATACAGAAATTGATACACATAGATTTTGTGTGCTATTTCTGTGTACATAACAAGACTTGGAGAAGAATAAAATACACTTGCGAGTGGCATGTGTGTATGTGTGCTTTTTTGGCGGGAATTGCCTCTTGTCCTAACCGTGATGGACCTTTTTCTTTTTCTTTTTCTTTTTCTATTTTGAGAGTGCTCTTCGCACGTGTAATGGTTACATGTGTGAAATTCTTTTTCTTTTTTTAATGGCCTAAATTTGGCCTAACTATACAAAGGTCTTTGGGGCCTTGTTCATGCGTGTTGTATTTAGATTCATCAATACAATTTTATATCACATATTATATTAGTTCATTTCTCTCTATCTCTCTGAGCTTTTCTGTATCATTCACGTGAATGACAATGAAGACTTTGTAGCTTTGCAATTTGTTTTCATCACAAATGCAGAACCTTTTTTAAAAAAAAAGAGTGGAATTTTGAGAGGAGGCACTTGGGTCAGTAAATGCAGTGAAGGGAGTGAGTTGGTTGGTCCCTCTAGCAAGCGATAATAAAGATTGGTTGATTATTGCAATGAGTGAAAAAGACTCCGTATAGCAAAGTGACCTCTCATGACTGACCCATGGTTGTACTCTCTCACCCCCAGCCTGGATTTCAGACAACCTTGCCTCTCCCTTCTCTTAATATCTAAGCAAAAAATAAATAATTTAACAATATTGAAATTGATTGTATCTGGTTCTCTATTTCCTATACATTCGCGGTTATGAAATACTGAAATCTTGAAGCACCATGATATATAGCCGAGAGTCTAATAGTGCATTGAGAGCAAGTCATGAATTTTGATAATAAAGAATCTCGTGTCCATCCTCCATTATAGTTTGATTGGATCAGCAACACTATGTACCTAAGAAAAATATTCTTAAAATTACTCTAAAAATATGAAGTGTGGACTGGATTTATTCTACCATATGTTTTAAATATCAAGTAATACATATAGTATTAGTCGACACGTATTGGATTTTTTTTCCCCTTCCAATACTGATACATCTGTGTACTAGTTGGAATAGTTAGTTCCCGCTACCTATCAATTTACAAACCGATCCCTGACCGATACGATTGGTTCAATTGCTACAAAATTCTCTTTCTTTAACTAATAATTGTAAAAAAATGCACAATCGTAATACCCAATTACCAATGCGCGTCATGTATGAATGAACCACAAGGTAGCAACAAATATCAGTACATTTTTTGCTTCTTTCTTCTTGGACTATTTTCCAATATCACCTTTTGGAGTACATATAATATCATAAATTCTTGAAGGAGGGTTAGGACCACTGTATGAATTCAAGGATGCACTTGCACAAGACAGTTTGTTTAGGGCATGGACAGTGATATATTAGGACTTGCCTCTTTGAATATGTAATCATCACTTTATTATATTTGATGCCTTCTTTGTTGTTCCAACAATATATGGTCCCACAATCTAAGGTGTTGGAGTCCACTAGCTACTTAATTTAAGAATCTAAAGCCCTTTTCTTATGAGTTGTTGAGATGTGCCATTTTCTAATTAGACTAGATCAATGGTAGCCTTGAAGATTTGGCACCATTTCACCCATCAGAAACAATGGTCTTTCTATCTAAAAAGGTAACTTTAAACAAAATGTGAACACAAAATCCTTTTGTATTCGAAATGTCTGTTTGTTTAATGTCTAATGTATGGTTTTAAATAATACTATTGAGATTTGTATCGGTGATAAGGTCATATATAGGACAATATCGAATGATATATGGGTGAATTTTGGTATAAAAAATCTAAAATGTTGATACGTGTTTGTATCAATGATAAATTCATATATCAATTGATATAAGATAGTATAGAATAATATACGGGTGCACAACGAAAAGTTTTGAATATAGAAAATCATAACCCGAAATGTGAGCCAGTTTGGTGATCAACAACCCAAAAAGATAATTAAATTAATTACAACAGCAGCCCCATAAGTGAAATCATGACAATAGTCTGGATTAGTTAAACATCAAGACGACAAATAATAGGACAAACTGTGGAAGGCAATAGTAATACATAGATTAATAGTTGGTGTTGCATCCACTTATTTAATTTAACTTGATTTTGTCCAATGTGGTTACTTAGTTCATGCAAAACAATGCTACAGTATTGTTAAGAAGGGAGCAGCTGGCCTCCGGTCCGAAATCGAATTGGACGGTATTGTTCGGCCCGTGGGGGCCCACCACGGATTCCGTTTTGATAATTTGAACCGTTTAATATGTAGAAATCATTGAGAACTATATGTTTGTAAAAAATCACGTTGATCGAATATCGATAGCTATGTGATTAAATCAATTTTGTATAAAAAAAATGGACAGTGAACAAATTAACGGTTGACAAAAAACTGATCCGATGAGTAGCTAACGATATCCGATCAACGTGATGTTTCATAGACATATAGTACTCGATGAGTTCTACACATTGAACGGTTCGGATTATCAAAACGGGACCCGCGGTGAGCCTCCACGGGCCAAACAACACTGTCCAATCCGATCTCACACTGGAGGCAACTGCTCCCTGTTAAAAATATGTCGTATAATAATTTTAGAAGGAAAATGTTATACAAATTATTTTTAATCTTTAATTTTCATCCTAACTGATATGACACATGTCATTTTATCGAAGTGGGTCACCTATTATTTTATTAAAGTAGATCATATTTTAATATTTAAAATTTTATTATTGCATGACATTAACTAGTAGAAAAATTCATAAATTTCTTTTGTTTACATAAAAATTTTGATCTCTAGAGATAAATATATACCAATAAGAGTAGATCAATCGTTCATCTTGCTCAGTTATTTAGTGTCGCTTGTGATACTGGTATAACAATGCTACAAATACATCTCCACTCTCAATTTTTTGTGAAATTGATGTGGATTCCGTATGAGTCTCACAGAAATCAGGAATAGAGATGTAATTATGACATTACTTACACTGAATAATTTTGTATTTTACCTCCATCTCGATCAGGTATTGAAATGTATCATTTCCTAATGAGAGCAGATAAGTGGGAGCTAGCCGTGAAGATTTGGACCGGATCAAAAAAATGAAAAACCATAAGGATTTGGACCATTTCACCAATCAGAACCACCTTCTCTGGCCTCAAAAAGGTCAAACAAAATGTGGGTAAGATAAAACATCAAGAAGACAACTAATGGGACAAACTGTGGAAGGCAATAACAGTAACATCTAGGGATTATAAATTTATAATTACTAATTTGGTCTTTGGAGTTATATCCACTTATTTGTGCATGTGTAATTAATTTAACAAGATTCTTACAACGTTGTACTTTGTGCATGTAAAACCAAAATACATTGTTTGCTAATAATATGTTCTATTTTATGATAAAAATTCTTACTCTAAAGATAAATGCATACAGAAAATATGTAGAATGATGTGTTGAGATTTAAATAAATAAAAACTATTACACTGTATTTGGTTGGAGAATTTGGAGAGGAATTCGGAAATAGAAAAGGAAAAGGAAAGGAAAAAGGTGTGTGAAACTAGGTGAAATATATGTATGTTTTATTCACATTTCACCCATCATTTTCATTTTTCTTTCTAAATCCCTCCTCAAATCCCATAACCAAACACAATATAAAAGTGTTTTTTAATATCAAAACAGCCACAAAAAAATCATTTTAGTGAATTAATCTGTATAAATTTTTTGAAAGAATGGTATCTTTTTAAATATGTATACCATAGCCTGTACAAATTCAATGATAACATGAAAATTATTGTAGAGAAGAACATAAGTGTTTAAATCGCAATAAAAATAAATCATAATAAAAAATGATAAATGGTGGCTTCAACAAGAAAATCATTGGATGAATAAATCTCATGAAGTCTATAAAAGTTTGGATCGTGTCCTCAATAGGTTCCCACCATTATCCCCCATCATGAATACCACATCATACGAAACTATGGCAGCTGATCCTTAACTGCTAGTTAATTATTGTAGCATAAAAGAAGCATGAGTGGTAATAATCATGAACTGTTAGTTAAAATTCAAGTTTTAGATCCTGAAATTTGTACATGATTTTATAAAGGGATAAACAAAATGAAAAATAAAATTTTTACTTTTATACACTTTTTCCCGAGTAATGATAAGGACTAAAAACTCAAAAAATTGAAAAATACCAAGAAAACCTTGCTTGTTTTCACTTTTCAAAAAACACTTTTCAAAAAATTCTACTTTCTTATTTTTCGTATTTTTTTGTTTTTACAGAATTTTTTTAATATTTTAAGTAATTTTTTTACTTTTTAGACATACCTAACATAAATACATCTTAAAAGTAAAAAAATTTTTAAAAAAAATCTTTTAAAAATTCACTAAATACCAAAAATAAAAAAACAAGAATTCAGTACATTTTTTGTATTTTTATGTATTTATTAATTTTTTAAAATATGTTTTCACAAATTTTTTACTTTTTAGATACATCTAAATAAGGTGTATCTAAAAAAGTAAAAAAAATGTTTAAAATTTAAAAAATATTCACTAAAAACAAAAAAACACGAAAACCAAAAAAGTCAATTTTTAAAAAATTTAATCCAGAAAACTCAAACCAAACACACTGAATATTTTGTACAAGTTCAACTTTTGTTTTGTATAACTCACCATACATAATTTTTCTTGATGTTTTTCTAAGTTCTTGATTTCCAGCAATACTATATTTTTTTTCACCTTTTTTTTTCTTTCCTTCACAAATCTATAATCCCTTCACAAATTTATAATCCGAACACAACATAAATAAATTATAAAAGACATATGCATTGTAGGGTCCCAAAGCCAAGCTTATCACAAATTGATCATATACCCACACTTTTTCTTTATTCTCAACTAAAATGTTTTTTCAAAGTGAGGAATCCTAAGAAAGCCCTAAAGCCAAAAATACTTCTCTCTTTCTCTCTCTCTCTCTCTCCCAATATGAAAGGTAGGTTCTAGGAGAGCTGGCGGGAGCAGATTGTAGAACTTTGCCCACCCTTTTTTCTAGGAGAGAATTTCAACTTTAGGGTGGCCACATGACAAGGAAAGAGTAAAGAGGACCCCTCAAATTTTCAGCCTTTGAAAGCTTTCCTTATGCTCATGGGGTTGAAGTAAAAGTTCATAGGCCCTCTGGAGTAAAGGGTTTTAAAAGCTAGAATGATTATGAGTTTTGCAGATATATATATATATATATATACATGTGGATTGTGATTTTATGCTGAATGCAAGACAGCAACCATATGCAATCTCATCAAATCCATGGGAGTATACCCACAATATGTCCCTATCTATCCTCATGTCAAAATTTAGCAACAAAAGAAAAAGTGAAAGGAATGAAATTAAAATTTTGTTTGTACCACCACCATTATACCTTGGAAATTTATATTTTGTCTCTTTAATAATGCAATTTTGAGTTGAGCTAGGATGATTGACACACATTCTATGTATAGAATTTTTTCCACTAGCACCATGTTTGTTTTGATGATAGGATTAGACAAAATAAGTTATTTAAGAAAAAATTATTTTAGCCATTTTGCTTGTAAATCTTTATCCCAAGACAAGTTGTTTCACCCTTGGGACAAAATTGTTGGGATAATTTATCCCAAATTACGAATTGTGAACAAAATACAGAATAATTTTAACTTTTGTACAATAATACTCTTATCTTACTCTTTTTCTATGAATCAAATGTGACCATAATGAAAGTGACTTTTATGAATTGTGATAGTGCACTTTTTGAAAGATTGAGCTCCACTCTGGTTAGATTCGAGGTCCATTTAAATATCTAAACCGTTCATGTTATAGGATGATAAAAAAAAAATGAATTACCAATATTTGATCAATTTGATTTTTTACATGAATTACTTTCTTGATAACTCTTATAAAACAAACGGTTCAAATCACCTAAATGAGCCCTATACTAGACCCAATAAATCCAACAGCACCATTCTAGTTCGATCACCAATAGAAGAAAAACCATCTCCTATTGAATTTTGTGTTTAGATATTGAATTTGTTGAAAAAAATAAAAAAATAAATAATAATAATAATAATAATATAACCTTTACTTCATTCACTTTCCCATTATTTTTATTTTCTTTTCTTTTCTTTCCACAGATATTTTTACAAATATAATATCTAAACACAACATTACTCAAATGGAATGCTATACATGGTAGAAAAAACAAAACAAAAAAACAAAACAAAAAAAAATTGAAAAAAAGACAATCTTTTAGTATAAGGAGAGGAGCCCATTTTGGCTTTTCCAACTCATGAAATTAATGAAATATTTTATTTTTTTTTCTTTGGATGCCATGCCATAAATATGTGCCATTATTATGCAAAGAAGTTTGAAAAGGCGAAATAGAGAAGAGGGGATTTTATCGAGGGAGCGGGGAAGGAATGAATGGGGGATGGCGTCTTCCTCTTTTAACATATTTGCTTTGATTTGCTTTGCTTTTGTGAGATAGTGTTATTGTTATAGTTAGTGACTCCTCTGCACCTCCCACCCCCTCTCCATCCCAAAGTGGTGACAAAAAGAGTCTTCTCCATAATCATCAAACAACCTTATACATATATACATTAGTAGGTGTATGCTGTTAAATTTATAAAATATAAATTTTGATTTTAATTTAAAAATATATATGTTATGTATCATTTAAGTGGTAAAGATGTTAGGTGACCTTCAAGTTGAGAAATAACATATTTACTATTGTATTAGAACATATATACTTTTAAATTAAAATCAAAATTTATATTTTACAGATTTAACAATAAACCTATTGGATAGGCGTAGACTCACTAGTATATATACCTTCCATTACATCATCCACATGACATATAATATTTTCTTTGTCACCATAATCACAAAAGGAGAGATTTTAACAACGGAGGGAGGAAGGAGCATGAGGGGTTGGGTAATAATGGATCAAGGATGACAGAAGTGAATGGGGGAGTGATGAAGGAGGGCGGAGAAAGCGGTGGGGCGATGGAGGAGGGTAGAGAAAGGGATTAGGGTTATTAGTAGAAGGCGGCGAAAGACAAGAGTACTTTGATCACTCCAAATAAAAAATTTAGAATCATTTTTCCACTTGTGTAATTTTTGAAGAGTTTTCACTGCTTGGTAAAATTTTATCCCAAATTCCACTAATATGTTATATTCAAAGCAATGTTTTCAAACCCGGACCAGACCGGCCAGTCGGACCAGGCCTTGTTCCGGTCCGGTCAACCCCCTAAATCTGGAGTGGGGCCAAAACCGGGAAAAACTGATGACCTAGTGGTCGAACCGGCAAAACTGACGACCCGGACCAGATCGGGAGGGTCAAACCGGTCCTTTTTTTTTCAATTTTACTTCTTTTTTTTTTTTTTTTTTCTTTCTTTCTTATATATATATATATATAAATATATTCAAAATTTTGACTAAAAATTCTTATTTCAAGAGTCTCCTCTCATAAGGAAGAGTCTCATTAAAAGTTTGAAAAGATTATGAAAGTCTATTCCTATCTATAGGAAAAGATTTTTCAAAGAGAACCTACAAAATTTTATGTGGGATTCAATTAAATTATTTGAAACATATTGATTGGGAGGAGAGTTGAAAATTTCATTTTCCTCCAAAATTAAATCTAGCATTCAATCAATTTATTTGGAGGGAATGTTTAAAAATTTTAATTTCTTTAAAATAAGTGACTTTTTTTTTTATATCAATTATGACTTTATTAAATATTATTAATAAATACTATGCAACAATTTTTATTTTTATTTGATTATTTATATATATTTTTATTTATTTATAATTTATAATTATATTTTTTAATTATGTAATATTAATTATGACGTCACGGTTCGACCGGTTTGATCCGACGGTTGAACCGGTAACCCGTCTATCCAATCCTTTTTTCAGTTCGCTCACCGGTTCAGTTTTGAAAACATTGATTCAAAGCCTTAAAAATAGTAATGATTTTACCAAGTCTTGCCTTGCAGGTACAAAGGAAAAAAAAAGGCAGAAATTGCAAAATGAAATTGCTGTTTAGCCGAAAGCTTGAATTCCCAGAAAAATGGTAAAAGTAAAAAAACATGAAACATGAAAGTGACTAGGGAAGTAAGTACAGATTTGATTGATTGAGAGTCTATGGCCTCTGTTATAAAAACTATACACTTTTCTTTTCTTTTCTTTTTTTTGAAACTTTTTACTTTGATATGGATTAATGTATATCTTCACTTTTGTTCTTTTCATAAAGATTTATTGTCTTACATAAGGGTGATTAGTGTTTAAACCCTTGTCAGCATAAGGGTGGCTGTTCAAATTGCTTTGGAAATGGCATTTTTTCACATTATTTTTTAAAACAATTACCTTGTCATTCTTTTATTGTATTTTTTTTTACTTAACTTAATCCCTCATTTAATTATCTGATATTTTGTTGTGTATAAATCGTGTGTTATATAGCTATGCTCGTAAATAATTTTTACAAGGTAGGGTTTTTTTTATTTTTTATTTTTAATAGTTATCAAGATTCGAATTTTGATATCCGCTCCACAATAGAAGAATTATATTTAAAAACAAGAGTGGAAAGGATCTCATATTAGAGTTCATTTTTTAGTAGTTTCAAACCATCATGTCATTTTTTATCTCATTCAGTCATGATAGGCCAAATCTGCAAGAATGGAGCTGGGGATTCTAGTTTATTAGGACCTAATTCCTTTAAAAGGTGAAAAGCTGAAACCTGAGGCCCTTTTTTCCTGATTTAGCTCACCATAGTTAGTCTGGACCAAATATGATGTGGTTGTCTCTAACTACTGAATAATTTTTCCTCATATTAGATTTCATTTTCAGAAAATGGAGGAAAATTTATATCTTCATGGCCATTGTACAGAGTATGAATAAATTTCCTAGTAATTGCCACTTATTATTTTACATATTTGTATGAAACGATAAGTTAAGATGCTATTTGGTTACTTCATTATAAAATGGGCTTCATGAGATTACATTTTTCAGAGTCTGGGCCTGAGGTCCAGCGCTGCTGCAAGACCTGGGCAGGTCCAGGAACGAACCCATCATTAGTTTGTTAGCCCAAGGCTTGGGTGATTCTATTTGGATCCAAATAATAACTCAGTATGTCTAATAAAATTTTTTAACAACAATGATTCATCTCCCCTTTTCCCCCCACCCCCTTTGACCCCCTCTCTCTCTCATTGGTTACTTTTTCTTTTCTTTTTTTCTTTTTTTCCTGCTCCTCCAATCACCTCCCGCCACGTGGCAAAGGGGGTGAGGGGGTGACCCCCAAAAGGGGGTCCCAAGCATTATTCGATTTTTAAATTTTAATTCCTATTATACTTTAATATAAATTTACTAATACGGACAATACCAATTAAATCCTGAAATAAGATATTGTTTTGTTCTCATGGTACACGCAAATCACTTATATATATTTTTCATATTCAATACTATTCATCTTCTTTACCAAGTTTCAATTATTTTCTCTATCTTTTTCCTCACTCCAAAACTCCAATTCATTCCACCAAAATTCACAATTATCATCAATATCATTACTTCTTATTGTGTTATTACTTACAAATAGAACAGAATATGAACAGAATAACATGTGCCATTGTAAAAAAAAAAAATTGGGAATTGTCAAGAACACAATAAATTTTTTATTCAATTAATCAAATAAAAAAAACAAAAATAGTTTCTTGTTCAATTAATCAAATTGAAAAATAAGAAATGTCTTGTTCAATTAATCAAATGACTAGTATTATCCTGGAAAACTTTAGTTCTTGGGAATTGTTAGATCGTCATTCAGACATGCCATGGAGGTTCAACAATAAAAGTGTTTTTCAATCTTCATGGAATTATCATGGGGTTTTTCAACAAAGTGTTTCATAGGGTTATCACTAATATAATAGAAACACATATAAGTAAGGGGTACTTACCAATTAGTCCTATTAACTAGACTTATTTACCTACCGGTCCTAATTAATAAATTTAACATTATAAAAATAAGAGAGTGATAAATTTATCACTAAAAATTTATTCATAAAAACAAAGAGACTGATAAATTTATCACTATAAATTTATTCATAAAAAAAAAGACTGATAAATTTATCTTTATCACTTAATAAATTTATCAAATAGGACTTAATGGATAATAAGTCTCCAAAGTAGGACCTATTGAGTAATAAGTCTCCAAAGTAAGACCTATTGGTAGTTTACCCTATAAGTAAATATGATGCCATATAGAATAATTTACAACAATCGTTCTTTGTATGTGAATAAAATGGATAGTTCTAATGAGAAATTTATTTAAGAGTTTTTGAATGAGTTTTTCAAAGTGGTGTAATTTGAAATTTTTGATTTATTTATTATTTGAGTGTATTTTGAAGGGTAATTTATTAAAAAAAACATAGATTGTATTGAGAGTAAATTATAATTCTAAATAATTTAGTAGAGTATACTGAGAAATTAAGCGTACTTAATGATTTTTTTGGGGTACAAATAGAATCTCCCCCAAGGCTTAGATCTGCTGCTCTGGACCGCCTGTTTGAAGTGGTCCATTCAAGCATGGGCCTCAGATGGCTATAAGAGCTCACCAGGTTAGGCTATACTATACAATTTTGGCTATTACAATTTATAAAAAAAAAAAAAAAAAAGGGACCCCTATCTAAAATTAATAATAATTAAAAGAAGGGACAATGTACACAAAAAAATAAAATAAAAAAAGGAATAATTTGGAGAAATTAAAAATTAAAAAAAAACCATTGATCAAGTACACAACCATGTGATTTTACGCAAAGACTATTTTTGGACCTCCACAACCCCGGTGATTCTCGTGCCCTGAAAAAAAAAAAAAAAAAAATTTGAATGGTTCAATCCTATGCAGCTCGTATGATATCCTACACCCTCCTTTCCCAACAACAACTCTCTCTTTGAAACCGTTTACAACAAACACTTCTAATTTTTTGAGAACCAAACACTTTCTAATAACCTGCACAGAGTAAACTTTAGTGATAGTTTAGGTTCAACCATTTGCTTTTAGTTTAAAAAATATTCAACAATTATTGCAAATATTAAGGAAAATGTTTGAGGGCCACAATTTTTGTGGCTACAATGGCTCAAAACTGTCAAAACAACGTCGTTTTGGGTATAAAATATGTCAAAACGACGTCGTTTTGACAGTTTTAAGCCATTGTGACTACAAAAATTATGACCCTATAGCATTGTTGAAATATTAATTCAATTGACTATCTAAGATGAAATTAGCTTTATTTAGGGCTTGTTTGGGGTGTCCTAAAAAAGTGCACTTTTTGTCTTTTTGGACTAAAAAAGACAAAAAAAAAATATGGAGGTTTGGGTTAACTTTTTGACTTTTTATGAAAAAATGTGTATTAAAAAATTGTATAAAAAAGGTGTGTAAGAGATGATTAGAGAGGAGTGGCCCCCAGCCGTACAACCTGATAGGATGAATTGGAGTAGGAAATTATTCGCTAATATTTGGGCATTACATTGGACGGTTTTGTTTGGCCCGTGGGGGTCATCACGGGTCTCATTTTAATAATCTGAACCGTTCAATGTGTGTAACTCGTCGAACACTATGTACTTATAAAAAATCACTTTAATCGGATATCGATAGCTATCTGATCAGATTTATTTATTTTGCAATCATTAATTATAACACCATCCATTTGTTGTACATAACTGATTTGATCATATAGTTATCGATATCCGATCAATGTGATTTTTTACAGACATATAATATTTAACGATTTCTATATATTGAACGGTTTAGATTATCAAAATGAGACCCGTGATGGCCTCCACGGGCCGAACAATAGTGTGTGTGACACACCGAATCATTTCCGTTTTGGTCTGTGAGGCGCTGCACAACCGCTGTTGAACGTCAACTCACATTGTACATTTTGTACAAAAATTGATTTTTTAAATTTTTTTTTTTGGGTGAATAGTGACATCTTTTTAGATTTTGGAGTAACTTTTTGACTTTTTGGCTTATATAGGACATGCCAAACAAGCCCTTAATCTATTTGGGAGACCATGTACGGAGATATCTCAATTTATTGGGAATTTAACTTAAATAGAGCATTGAACTGGTGGCAATTATAAAGTTGGCTGCCCAAATACAATGTATATCGTATCATGCTTTGGAATTTTCATAAATTCATTTCAAATAGTCAAATTTGAGTAATCAATTATTTAAGTTTTTTTTTTTTTTTTTTTTCCTTGTCAATCAGTATGAGAATATTTGTAACATTAAAAAAAAATTATATCTGAATAATTATAATTCAATAATTAAAAAAGGTCAACACCAAATTCAATAATAATAACTAAAAACAAAATGAATAATAGAACAAAAGTCCCATAAATGACCCTTGACTTTAGGGACAAAAATGTACAGATGTGCCCTTAAAGATTTATTTTCCTTTTTATCAATTATTTGTTAGCAATGATGAGTTAGTTGGAATTTTTTTTAATTCATTTAATGCAATTGACCTGCTTGAGTAACTGAATTTGGTAGAGATGTCTTATCAAATATAATAATTCGATACCAATATGCAATTATCTGTGAGATTGATGTTGTTTACAATATTGAACGGTCACAATCCTAGTTACGAAAAATGAATAGGATTAATTAAATAAAATAAAATTAAAGAATGTAGTTTGTGAAAAAGACATTGTATTTTTTGGTTAGATAAAAATTTGAGTATATATTACAAGACTCTTTAAAATAAATTGTGTCCAACATTTTGATACTTAAATAAAATTGTGGAATGTGTCCATACTTTTTACCAGATACTTCTTGTATAGTTATATTAATATTGTCATTCTATGCATATTCATTATATAATTGCTATAAAATAAGTAAAATATTTTTTTTGACCCTCTATATTACATAAAATACCATTTTATTCACAAATATATTATATTATAAGACTATGACAATTTTTCGTTGAATCTACATACTTTTGAATTAGAGATTTGATAAGTTCAACCTCTAAATAAGTATAGGCACTTCACAATTGCACCAGTGTTCCTATAGCATAGAAGTCGACTTTATATTTTCCTTTGCAAGAAAAGTGTGTGAAGAATTTTTTATTTTAATTTTTTACTGTGTTTTAGATTATAAAGGTAGGTCTTGGTGCAAAAGTAAAATTGATCTATTATGACTTGGGTGTCACAGGTTTAAATCACAAAAATAATCTCTTTACAAGTGGAAATAAAGCCAAGTACTAATTAACCCTCCTCAAACTCCTTTGAGAGAATCGCTTAGTACAGAATTTGATTTCTCCCAATTTCAAATGGTTAAATTATGCTAAAAATGAAAATCAGTTTGTTTTGTTAGATGACTTTTGGCTTGTTATTGACTTGAAAATAATTCAATAATTATTATTATTTTTTTAAATCTGACCTAGCAAAAGAGCAAAACAGTGGTATCCACACAACCTTCATCAAGCTGGGTTTTAACTTTTTGTGCATGTTAGGTCCTCCAAATGCTGGCATTGTCCTGGAAATGGGCCTCTTTGTTATGCTTTGAACCAATGATATAATATTTTTTGAATTTGAACATAAAGTTGTTCCAAATAATTAGCTTCTTGAAGCCCCTCTTGGCCTCAAATTTTTGTTGATCAGGACTGGAAGTTTGGGTATTCAAAACCACTCAAGTGATTGTCTCTGCGGATCCTTTTGATTGCAGTTTACAAGTTAGATTTATTTTTTCAACTTATTTTTAATCTTTTGGCTCAAATGTTTTTATTTTCAAAGTTTACTACAATATTTTTTACTTTTCAAGTTGGCTAGACTTAAACAAGCTAAAAATTTTAAATTTCAAGAAATGTTGACTATAAATAAAAATAAGCCAATATTTTTAGTGATTTTTGTTTTCCAATAAGCCTAATTTATGATAAAATTTTCCGTATTTTATCTTTAGTGGACATTTTTCGAAATGTTTCAATTTTCATTTTCGAAGAATCATCTACAAAGTAAAAAAAACAAATAAATAATCAATTCAAAAAAATTTACTAAAAACAAAAATTAATCAAAAAAATAGCTAGCTTAAAACTGGTGTGAAAACAAGCCTAAATATTTCATACACTTCACAAATTGCCTTCTTGTTGGACTCACAACCATGAACATGGAAAATCATGTGTGCAAAATAAAATTCCACTGTTGGATTGAAAAAAAAAAAAAAATGTTCATTTCCATTGCTCTTTTTAGCTATACAGAGGTATTATTATTACTGAATTGTGGTTCAAAATACAAGAAACTGTGGTTCACAATGGTATTGATATCTTGATTCTTGATAGCAACTTTCCATGGATTCTCTAATTTTTTGTGTGTCGAGGTTTGAAGGGAAGATGAATTTCATTCCACTTTCTGTACCATTCCCCGGTCGTTAAAATTAAAACCGCCATTAGCTTCCTCCCTCGGAGATGCTCTGTAAAGAAGGGCGCCACGCTTTTGACCTTGCTGCACCGAAATTGGTGGATCCTGACCTCTGTCGGTGTCTTTCATCTCTTATTCCCTGCAATTTTTCAGTATGATTGTAAGTAATCACAGTCCTCGGTTTATGTATCAAGTGAAACTAGTTCCAATCTTTCTGTTTTTTGTTTTTGTGTATTTCGCGGAAAAGTTTGAATTGTTTCTGTAGATAAATTTTCCTGTAAATTGAACAATTATGAGGAAAGTACAATTTTTTTTTTCTTTTCTTCTTTTTTAATCCATTTTTCTTAAGAAATGTTTTTTGAATAACAGTATTCTAGACAATTGAAGGAAGCATGTATTTATGGTCTACAAGTTATGCAAGCACAATCTAATCATTTTGAAAAATAGTCACAGTTTTGAAGCAATTGAAATAAAACCAAGTTACTGATTTATTTGATATACTTATATTTTGCTTTATTCTCCCATTAAACCCAAAAAAAAAAAAAATTCCGTTTTTTATCCTAGTAGAAATAAACATGTTTCTCATGATATAGGAACGCGGTAGGTTGATGATACAAAACTCGTGGTATACCTGTTACACATGATATGAGTATGCTATCTCATTTGTGTTATCTATTTTATTATATGAAATCCACAACTCAATGAAATTCACGGCTATTTTTTCATTTTCAAATTGTCTTGCAACTGTCTCACTTTTTTGTTTAAAGTTTTAAAAAATTTACCTGATTGGTTTTCTCCAATTCAGACTTAATCTTCCCTGCTTCTCCGTCACAAATGGAACTCTGTTTCTCTGCCTTCGTCGGCAATTTCTCACCTAATTCTTGCTGGTTCTTCATTTTCGCGGACTTCTTCGCTCTCAACACCTTCATGACCTCTAAAACCAAAAAAAAAAACTCAAAAATTCACAATCAAAACACAAAAACACTTTTAAAAAACAGGACCCAAAAAAAAAAAAAAAAAAATGACCTTGAGTAGTGACAAGGCGATAAGCCCGACCAAGAACAAGAGTGTCAGTAGGCCGGAGAAGCTTAACCCGGGTGAACCTTACGGTCTTTTCATCGGTTTTTTCTTCGTCGGAAATGGGCAATGGAATAATCAAAGAAACATAGTGACCCGGGTTCATTTTCATCACCTCGCTCGCGCTCACCGACCAGTACATCCGGTCTATCCTCCCGTTCGGATGTTGTATTACTAGTGCTGCAGCATCAATAGCCTGGCAATTTCCCATCTCTCTCTCTCTCTCTCTCTCTATTAACAATATTTCTCTCTAGAAAAAAAATAAAAATCAAGAAGATGAAGAATCAAGGGATAGATAAGGTGGAGGAGGAGAAGGAAGAGGAGGAAATGGGGTCTATTTCTAAGGTGTAAAATAGTGTGATGTAGAAATGGCAAAATGGGTCTCCCTCAGTACTCATGTTTGCCGTCCCCCCTCTTTCTTTCTTTCTCTCTCTTCTTAACTAATTTTATGGTACCAACTTTAAATTCCTACATGGGTGGCTCATTTTAAATCATATATATCCTAGCATTCAACTTGCATTATAGGGTCATAATTGAAAAGGACACTTTTTATATGATTGTAGCCATTACCAATAATGAATAATGAATATAATTGGACCAGTCTTGTTTCTTGTAGGTAGATTCAATTGGACCGTGCTTTTGGGTTTCCATGCGCTGATTAGTGATTTGAATCGTTTAATTAGTAAAATTTTTTAAATAGTATTTATGTAAAAATTTAAGTTAATTAAATAATCTTTAATTATATGCGTAGTTCATATTTATTTGTTTTTTTTTTTATAAAAAATAGATGGTAAGTATAATTTTGATAATAGACCGTCTATTGTATTTAAGAAAAATGTGTTCCAATCATGTAGTTACAGCAATTGATCAACCTCACTTTTTTTTTTTTTTTTGGCTTAAATGATCTAGTTGAAAGGCCCTACAATATTAACAGTTTAAATTATCAAGGTGAGTCTTATGATGGGCACACTAAAACTCAACAACACGGTCCAATTGGAGAACAAAATCATGTTCCAATATAATTTCAATAGTTCGGCAACATAAAAATTAAATATAAAATCACACATAAAGCAAATGGATAGCTAGAATTTTTTTAAGGACTCACAAACAAATTTTATAAAATTTTAACCATTCATGTGTTTCCTGGGGGCCACTACAGTTCATTTTGTTCAAATATGTGTAAATCATCTACGGAAAAAGAAAATCATTGATTTGATACACATATCTACATGTTTTGAGGAGTGTTTGCAATAAATGGACAACAAAGATGTATATACATATATAAATCATCCTTTTTTATTTTTTATTTTTTATTTTTTACTGACAAATATGATAAAATTATGGGTTATGATTATATTAATACGATTTTTTCTTCCAATGACTTACACGCATAATCGATCAAAAATAAATAGTTCAAATTGTCAAAATAAGACTCATGATCGATCCCACCAGAAAGCCATTCTTATTGATATATTGGGTTCGTTTGGGATACGGATTGACCTTTTAACTTTTTAAATTTTTGTAACAAAAAAATGTAATGATTATGATTTGAATGTGACAACTTTTTAGCTGAGATTAAAAAATCTATTTTACCTTTTCAGGATTAAAATAGACCCAATCTCACCCAAACTACATGTCAAACGAGCACATTATTACATGAGCAACCAATGGAAGCCGGCAGTGTTCCAGAGATGCTGGGTGAGTTTGCCAAGTGGTAAGATGGCAGAAGGGACCTGTGATCTTGGACGGGCTTGCTCGGCGTTGTCCACAGAGTCAATGTTTTGATGCTACCACACAATTATTTTTAATTTTATTATTATTCATTATTTATTTATTTTTAAATCTTGTTGATCTCAATTTGATCCCAAACATTATGTAAGTATGTACTACAATTTATGCAAAGCGTGCGGTAGAGATTCCATTGTGATAGATCACGATAACACCAAAACATTAAAAAGTTAAAAATAAATATAAAAAATAATAATAGTAATTTAAAATTTTATTAATTGGCAATAATTATCTTTTATCAAGAAAAATCAATCCAAAAGTCTTACGATTACTTTAAAGATATTTAAATCCTAACAAACTAAAAATTATAAATTATAAAAAAAATTATAATCAAATATTATCTTTTTCTGTCCTTTTAAATCTGACTAGTTTATAACATCACTTTTAATTACTATATGGATAATTTCATTAGCCAATAAAACGTAAGGGAACAACAACAACAACAACAACAACAAAAAAAAAAAAAAAAAAAAAGAGAGAGGGAGGAGGAGGGTACAGAAGGAAGTATGTGATCTTGACTCTAAAAACTATGCATTGAATTAAAAAGGAAATAAGAAAAGTTACTAAAAAAATTACCCTAAAACAAAAATATGTCAAAAACATGACTCAAATTATTGATTTTAACCGAAATTTGATAGGATGGATGCTCATAGTCATTGATTATAGGGAAAATTACAAACACTCCCTTCGAGATTTGGTGAAAATACAGATTTCTCCCTGAGGTTTGAGAAATTACATCCCGCCCACTGAGGTTTATATTTCTATAACAAATTATCCCCTGAGGTTTTTATTTTCATACAAATTCCCCCCTAATTTGTTATGCAAATTTGACCTTCAGGGGGCAATTTGTAATTTCTCAAACCTCATGAGGAAATCTATATTTTTACCAAACCTCGAGGGGGGTGTTTGTAATTTGCCCTTGATTATATGAATCTTGTCGAAGACTTTTTGAAAATGTCATTTGAATTTTTTTTAACTATAAGACCGAAACAGCTAAATAGACAAATCCATTAGGCCTTATAATGGTCTCATGCCACCATATACTCATTTGCTATTGTGGGGACATATTTTCTGAGTATCAACACGTGGCGAAGATGACGCCGAAGTGTCAGCCGAGATGCCACGTGTCTTGGTCATGACGCCGAGGTGATCTCGGCTAGGCCGAGGTTATCTCCGAAGATATCGAAATCCGAGATAAGCGGATAAAGGACAAGAGTCCTCGATTGAATGGGACTTCAGTTTGGGTGAGGATAAGACTCTTAGAGAGTTTATTCCAATCCTACTGAGAGTCCAAGATTAGCAATAATCCTAAGTCCAATGGAGCTAGGCTTCTATTGGGACTAGGTTTGTGTTGGCTATAAAAGAGAGGCACCCTCATGGGTCTAAAGTATGCAATTTATATTCTGAATAGGGAGTTAAGCATTTTTGCTATCGTTGAGAGATAACTGACTTGATCGTTGGAGTCCTCCCGGTGGACGAACCACCGCCAGAATCTCTTCTTTCTGTTGCAGGTCGTTCGGACTTAATCTATTCGGCCGGTGCTCTCCAGCTAAGTACTAATTTGGCAGTGTGGTCGGAAATTGACACACACAATTTGGCGCCGTCTGTAGGAAAGAAAGGAGAATAGATGGCCAACAACGGATAGAAAGAGAAGATTAGGGATGACACTCCTATTGAGAGTGGAAAACCTGTTGACCTTGACGTCGAAGAAGACAACTACAACGAAGAGACTCGTTATCAGAATCACAGAGGAAAGGACGTCGGCCAAGAAGGCGACGTACTAAAGAAAACGGACCAAAGTGGGTATTACAACGAGGACGACCTTCAGGTATGGAAGGATAAATGCCTACGGAGGGACGATGAGGTAAAAGGAATGGCGAACAAATTGGCAGACCTACAAACGGTCGTCAATTTCATGATGCAGAACAACTTCATGCAGCCACCGTTCTCATTACAAGATACACCGATTCCAACGGCCAAGAAAGATGCCCAACAAGATGGGCAGAAAACAATCCCTACAGTCCCCCAGCACACCAGGAGTGAAAAACACTCTCATCGGCCTTTAAGGGAGGTCGGGCGAGGAGAGTCGAGAAGGGAAGAATCTCGAAGGACACATCGCACCAAGGAAACAGACCCCAAAGAACATCGGCATGTTCAAAGGCAAGAGTTATGCTTCGACGCAACTAATGGAGAAAGGTCGAAGAGGGCTTACAACGAAGCTGAGAGTAATACACCTAAAAGGCTGAAGTCAGGAGATAGCCGAGCTCCTGGTCGGACCAAGGAGGACCTAAGGGATTACCTACAGAAAAGGCAACAAGATGCTGAGGTAACCTCCCCGGTCAAGTCGAGAACGCCATTCTCGGTAGAATTGGACAAATTCGAAGCCCCGAAGAGGTTTAGCATGCCGAGATTCCAAATCTACGACGGGAAGTCGGACCCCAACTTTCACGGCAGTTTGTACCTGAACTCGATGGCGTTATACACCGGGAACGAGCCGTTGCTTTGCAAGGTGTTCCCCTCATCCTTCGAAGAAATTGCATCAGACTGGTTTCACAAGTTGCCGAAAGGAACTGTAAAAACCTAGGAAAGCCTGGCCGAGATGTTTGTGGCCAGGTTTGTGACAAACAAACTACGGCCGTTAAGGGTAGACGCCCTGATGGCTCTGAAAATTGGCAAGGACGAAGGCCTGAGAGCCTATGCCAAAAGTTATTATGAGGTATTCAACCGAATACCCGAGTACAACCAAGAGGTGGCGGTCGTGTCTTTCAAGAATAGCCTAAAAGATGATTGTCCACTACGAAAGTCATTGGCAAAGACATTGTCAAAAAGTATGGAAGAGCTCATGGCCAGAATTGAGAAATATGTTAGAGCCGAGAAAGACACGCCAGGGACTAAGGAGACAAAGCAAGAGAAAGGAAACGACTCGCCGAAGCGAGACCGAGGTAACAATGGATCCAACAAGCAAGAGATAGGACTGAGGGCTGCACAGGCAGTCACAACTGTATTCCGAATTCCAATTCACAACGTCCTGGATAAAATCCGAACCCAGCCCTATTTCAGAGCACCAGCAAGAGTACTAGAGGAGTTTATGGGAAAAAGTCTTGGTAAGCATTGTACTTACCACAATGAAGATCGGTATCTAATTCAAGGTTGGAGAGCCCTGAAAGCACACCTGGAAGACCTGGTAAGGCAAGGCCATTTAAGGGACCTTGTAGATGAAGCCAGGACAAGGGAAGGGCAGGCAAGACTGCCTCAGGCACCGGCAGCTCCATCTCCCCCAGCACAGCAACCACAGGCAGGCGGACCTCGGATAATAAATGTAATTCACTCGAAGGTCAACGAAAACGAAACACGGGGGAAGACCCAAAAGGTCAAGCACTTGCAGCATGTGTACCAGGTCTGGGAGAAAAGACCTTGGGCCGAGGAGTGCTAAGGACCAGTAGTGTCCTTTACTGAAGCCGACCTTGAGATGGTACAGCATCCACATAACGATGCCTTGAGAGTATCCCTTTAGGTTGGGGAGTGCCAAGTGAAGTGCATCCTAATTGACCAAGGCAACTCTTGTGACATCATGTATGTCAGGTGTTATAAGGAGTTTGGCCTTCACCCAGATGATATGGAGCAGTCCAACAGCCTAATGGTTGGGTTCAATGGAACGCCGACGTAGCCACCAGGAACAGCAAGCTTGGAGGTGCAGGTTGGCACCAAAAAGATAAAAACAAAATTCACCATAATCGACACACCCTCCCCCTACAATGCTATCTTGGGAAGGCCATGGCTGCATGCAATGGGGATTGTTCCCTCAATGTTTCATCAGCTATTGCGGTTCCCAACAGAGCATGGGATAGAGAAGGTCAGAGGGGATCAGCTGCAGGCAAAGAACTGCTCTATGGCAACAATGAAATCCACCTGCAGCATATGAGAACCAGAGACAGTAGAGATCGAAGACGAGGACGTGGAAGTCCTAGATGACGTCAGCAAAGAGCCAGCCGAGAAGAGTGAAAAAGCCCTAAAGAAAATCCTTGTCCAGCAAGGAGATGAGGAACGCTTCTTCTTTCTTGGCTCGAGCTTAGCCGAGGAAGAGGAAAAAGAACTGGAGGCTTTCTTGAGAGATAACATTGAGGTATTTGCCTGAACGCCTTACGAGATGCCTGGCATTGACCCTGAGGTCACTTGCCATAAACTGAATGTAAACAGGTCGGCCAAACCTGTAATCTAACGAGCAAAAAGACCGACGTTGATGCATGTTGAGGCAGTGGAAGAGGAAGTAGACAGACTTCTGGAGGCCAAAGCCATTCAAGAGGTAAATTACCCGACATGGCTATCAAATACTGTGGTGGTGAAGAAAAAGAATGGTAAATGGAAGGTCTGCGTGGACTTTACCAACCTAAACAAGCCATGTCCCAAAGACAGTTTCCCATTACCCAAGATTGACCAATTGGTGGATGCCACTTCAGGGCATGGAAGGATGAGCTTCCTGGATGCCTACAGGGGGTACCATCAGATAGCCATATACCCCCCAGATGAGGAGAAGACTGCGTTTATCACCCCAAAAGGGTTGTATTTCTACAGAGTGATGCCTTTTGGGTTGAAAAATGCATGAGCAACTTACAATAGATTGGTAACCAAGGTGTTCAGACACCTAATTGGCCGAACAGTAGATGTATATATCGATGACATGGTCATGAAGACCAGGGAACCTAAGGATCATCTAGAAGACTTAAAGGCAGTCTTTGACATCCTAAAAACATATTGGCTCCGACTTAATGCATCGAAGTGTGCATTTGGAGTTGGATCTAGTAAGTTCTTGGGTTACTTGGTGACCAGAAGGGGCATTGAGGCCAGCCCATATCAGATCAAGGCCATCCTAGAACTGAAAAGCCCAACATCGGCGAAGCAAGTACAGATGTTGACTGGAAGGGCGGCAGCCCTGAATAGGTTCATAAGCAGAAGTTCTGACAAATGTAAACCCTTCTTCAGCTTAGTGAAGAAGGCCACAGACTTCTTATGGACAGAAGAGTGCGAAGTCACCTTGGCCGACTTGAAAAAGTATTTGACCACGGCTTCATTTCTCTCAAATCCAGAACCTGTAGAGGATTTATTCCTGTACTTAGCAGTTTCGGAACATACGATAAGTGCAGTAGTAATCCGAGAAGAAAAAGAGGAACAAAAGGCTGTTTACTACGTAAGCAAAACCCTGGCTGATGCAGAAACTAGGTATTTACCTTTGGAGAAGTTAACACTGGCTTTAGTAATGGCTTCAAAGAAACTGAACCATTACTTTTAAGCCCACAAAATTGTGGTTCTAACTGAACATCGTTTGAAGTCCCTGTTGCAGCAGAGAGATCTGACAGGTAGAATAGCCAGATGGGCAGTGGCCTTGGGCCAGTATGACCTCGAATACAGACCCAGAACAGCAATCAAAGGCTAAGTTTTGGCCAACTTCGTGGCCGAGTTCACACTAGGAGCCATCGTACATTAGGCTCCGTTGAGCTGAGGTGAACGATGTCCAAGCGAACAAAGAGGAGCCTAGCCGAGGGCAACGAAACAAAGGAAAGAAGAAAAACTCAGACCCTGCAGCATTTACATCGGTGACTCCTTTCAACTGTTTGTAGATGGGAGTTCAAACTGACAAGGAGCGGGGGCAGGAGTAGTACTGGTATCTCCACATGGACAGATACTAGAACAATCCATTCGTTTGGGGTTCAAGGCCTCAAACAATGAAGCAGAGTATGAAGCACTGATTGCAGAACTGAAACTGGCAGTAGCAGTAGAAGCAGATGAGGTGATAGTCTTCTGTGACTCTCAGTTTATAGTCAACCAGACAACATGAGAGTTCACAGCCCGAGACGAAAGGATGTCGACCTATGTAAAGGAGGTCGGCAGATTGGTGGCCTTGTTTCAGAATTGCCGACTACAGCAGGTTAGTCGAGATGATAACAGTCACGTTGATGCCCTGGCCAACCTGACTAGTGCAATACAACCTGGAAAGGCAAGGACGATAATGGCTGACTACTTGCCCAGTCCAAGCATAGAACCACTAAACACAGAGCGCGAAGCAATGTGTGTGGAGATGGGACCAAGTTAGATAGATGCAATAATAGCATTCCTTAAAGACGGGAAGCTGCCCGATGACCGAAAAGAAGCGCACAAGATCAGACTGAAGTCGGCAAGATTTAGTTTGACCCCAGAAGGACACATCTTCAGAAGATCATTTACTGGACCCCTTCTGAGGTGTGTGCATCCTGCACAGGTTGAAGATTTTCTGTACGAGAAACACGAAGGAATATGTAGAAGCCACGCTAGGGGCAGGTCACTTGCCCACAGGGCCATTACTCAGGGGTACTGGTGGCCCTATATGTAGAAAGATGCCGAAGCTTATGTGAAGAAGTGTGAGAAGTGCCAAAGGTTTGCACCTTTGATACATCAACCGGCAGCTGACTTGAACCTAGTATCCAGTCCTTGGCCATTTGCCCAATGGGGCACGGATCTTGTCGGAAAACTACCTCAAGCAACTGGACAAAGGAAGTACTTACTAGTGGCAACAGATTATTTCACCAAGTGGGTAGAAGCTGAACCCCTTGCCAAGATTCGAGACATTGATGTGAAGAACTTCATCTGAAAGAACATCATTACCAAGTTTGGGATTCCAAGAGCAATAGTTGCAGACAATGAAACGCAATTTGACAGTAAGCTAATCAAAAGCTTATGTGCAAAGTTCAAAATTAAGAATTACTTTTCGACCCGAAGTTTTCCTCAAAGCAATGGACAAGCAGAAGCGTCCAACAACGTTATCTCGGATGGGATAAAAAAGAGGCTGCAAACAGCAAAGGGAAAGTGGGTAGATGAATTGCCCAGTGTACTCTGGGCATATCGGACTACGCCAAGAAGATCAACGGGGGAATCCCCGTTTGCCATGGCTTATGGCACAGAAGCAGTCATTCCGCTGGAGGTCGGCATCCTAAGGACCAGAACCCAGGCAGTGGAGAATGGAACTAATGATGTATTTTTAGCCCGAGATTTGGATCTTCTAGAAGAGAGAAGGGAGAAAGCAGCAATTCAGCTGGGGGGCATACCAGCAGCAACTTGCCAAAGCTTATAATAAGAAGGTGAACCCGCGAGAGTTCCAAGTTGGTGACCTCGTCCTGAGAAAGGTCGTCGGTAACAAGAAAGATCCCAGAGAAGGCAAACTTGGCTCAAATTGGGAAAGACCCTATAGAATCATCTCAGTCTTGGGCAACGGGGCATATCGGCTTGAGGATTGCGAAGGCAAAGAGCTACCAAGACCCTAGAATACTTGCAATCTAAATTTTTTTTTATCATTAGACTTTCTTGTTCTTTGTTATTAGCCGAAGTAATAAATAAAGTTTTAGCTTGATTTTTTACACTTGTAACTGATAAGATACTTGACGATGTCTCTGGAATACATGCATAATGAGAACCCAAGTGGAACTTAAGTTCACATTAGGGGGGGCAGAGAGTTGGGAAATGGTTCTTGGAAAGGTAGAATTTACAAACTAAAATTAGTTTAACGCTTGTTAAAATTTAAGTTTACAAATTGAAGTTAAACTGAGATCATGTTTAACGCTTGTTGAAACTTAAGTTTACAAGTTGAAATTAAATCAAGGTCATGTTTAACGCTTGTTGAAATTTTAAGTTTACAAGTTGAAGTTAAACCGAGGTCATGTTTAACGCTTGTTGAAACTTAAGTTTACAAGTTAAAGTTAAACTGAGGTCATGTTTAACGCTCGTTGAAACTTAAGTTTACAAGTTGAAGTTAAACCGAGATTATGTTAACGCTTGTTGAAATTTTAAGTTTACAAGTTGAAGTTAAACTGAGGTTATGTTTAAAATTTGTGAGAAATTTACAAGTTGAAGTTAAACTGAGGTTATGTTTAACACTTGTTGAAATTTGTGAAAAATTTACAAGTTGAAGTTACAAGTTGAAGTTAAACCGAGGTTATGACTAAAAGAAAATCGATCTAAACACTTGTTGAGATTTTTTTAGAAAAATTTACAAGTTAAGACCAAGGTTGTATTAAAAGAAGTACTTATGTACTTGCCGAGGTAAACCATTGGTTTGTATAACCGAGGTATATGACCCCGAGAAAATTGCACAGATAAGGTGTATGCTTGAAAGCATGCAAAATTATCCTAATTATAGAATCATACAAGAGTCATACAAAGGAAATTGTACTTGCATTCAGAAGAATCAGTTCAAAATGAAGATGGCACTTCGGCCTACCAAAAGAGTAGTTGTTCAGAAATTACAAAAGTGGCACTTCGGCCAGATCCAAGCTTACACTGTTTTAAAAAGAAAGAAAAAAGTACAAGGTGCAGGAAAAAAAAAAAAAAAGAGAAGAAGGTCAAACTAAGACTCTTCGGCATCTATGGCTGGTTGGGTCTGGAGTTGAGAAAATAGCTAAGAAGACATCTCGGTGACCCTCTCAGCCGCAAGCTCGGCATCAATTTCTTGAAGAGTTTGGTTGAGGCTCTTGTTGGGAATAGGCGTGTCCAATGTTGCCTTCTCAGGAGGAGCGTCTTTGGAGACCTCACCTTCCTCATCCTGAGTCAAGTCCAAGACTTACTCATTCAGAGTAGGGGGCTTAGTCCCAGCAACGTCCTTCGTCTTCCTAACCAAAGCTTCCTCTTCAGACTCAGAACCGTCTTCGGATTGGCTTGGAGTAGGCGGGAATGGCAGGGGGAGGTCGTCGGCATTCTTGAGGGGGGAGTCCTCGGGGACGTTCAACTTCTTGAGGGCAACCATCCAATCAAGGGTGAAACCCTTGTTGCATACCTGCTTCACTTGTTTTTTGTAGTCCTCCTTGACGTCGGCCACCCCCTCTGCGTATGCTTTCTCATCAGTGGCCTTGATCTCGGCCTCCTTTGTGGCTAAGGCATCTTGGAGTTCTTTTTGGGCCTCGGCCGTCTTTTCTTCGGCCTCTTTCTTTTCGACCTCAAGAACCTTCTTAATGGCCTCTGTAGCATCTGTTTTTTTCTCGGCCACGTATTTGGCTTTAATAGTTGCCGCTGCCTGATCTAACAAGGTTTTCATTTTTGCTTCGATCCTTTTGATGGCCTTCTGTAAACCACCAACCTCCCTGATTTTGTCGGCTAACTCCTTCCTTATTTCAAAAGATTGCATAGAGAAGGAGTGGGAGTGGTGGATCGCCTGAAAGAAAATGGATAGAACAAAAGTTAGTAGAAATTCCCTAAGTATAGAAAAATAGAGAGAAAAAATTACCAAGTGAAGGGACTTACTTGAACGGAGTGTTGCAGCATCAAGGCGAAGTTTTCATACTGGCTCATCTCGGCGTTGCGATCGAGATCTCCAGAAAGGAGCAATGCTGTAGTAAGGGCAACGCCGACGTTAATGTCATCAGCACTATCGCCAGCTCTGACTGGCCTGTCCTTCAGTGTAATTGGGGGGGCCCAGGGGGAGTCAGACTTCATGGAGCCCGAAGCTGTTGCCGATTCGGACCTCGGCCTCTTCGACCGAGTTGATTGGGATGGTTCGGCCTCGATGGGTCTCTTCTCGGGGATAGAGGGGGTCTTCTCCCTCTCAGCCAATTTTGAAATTGGCAAGGTGTCCTCAGTGTCAATCTGAGTCACCGTTGCCTTAGGCTGGGTCTTCTTCATTCTTTTGGGCTTTGGTGTTGGTTGAGCCTAGGATTGTGCTGGTTGAGCATTGACGGTGTCGGGGATGTCGGCTAGAAGATCTTCTGCGATTACCTTCTTGTGACCCATCTCGGCAGGAATTACAGTTTGACATCGGCATCGGCGTCGGCGTTGGCGTTGGCGTTGGGATGGTGGGATTAGCTGTGGAGTCGAGGTATATGGTTGTTTTGCTGGATCTAAGGTTGACCCCTGATCTGGCCGAGATGATGAAGTTGTTGGTGGAGTTGTGGCAGAATGAGGAGACTTGTTTTTCTGCTTCCTTGGGACGTCGAAAAGTACCGACTTGTAGGTCGGGATGAAGTTTAGCAGTAAAGGAGCTCTCCGCTTGTGGACTAGCAGGTCCAGTAACTTCTTAAGATCCTTGCTGGGGAATAAGGACTTGTAAAAGCCTTTTGGTGGTTGTAGAAGAATTGCAAGAAAAACAGATGTTAGAACGTATGGAAAGAACGAAGTATTAAAGGCTTGAAAAAATGTAGCACTTGGCTCTTACCATTACCCTCTACGAATACTGTTCGGCTGAGAGGGTAGAGGTGAAGGTCGTCATCTGGAGCAAACTCCCAGTTGCCCGAGACAATGAAGTAATCATTCCCGGCTCCCTTGTTGGAGTCTAGGAGGTCGGCAACAAGTTTGTATTCAGTAGACCTCGGTTTGAGGTAGTAGACATAGCTTTTTTTCTAATTTGAGGCCACACATGGTGTAGCAGTATTGGATGTCGGCTAAGGTCACCCTAGCATTTTCTCGGCGTGCTGAGGCTATGATACCATTAATGACTCTGTATGAGTTAATGATTAACTGTATTGGGTTAAGCTTGTAAGAATGGAGGACTTCTCGGAAAAGGATGTCTAGTGGAAGCCTGAGTCCATACTCAATGAAGGCGACGATTGGGAAGGGCATGAAGTTGACTGTGGGCATAATGGAGTCGTCCTCCCCAGCCAACCTAAGGTGAACGTCGGCTGGAATGGAAAACTCCGGCCTAAAGTATTCTAACTTGGTCGGGGTGTCTACCCTATGCTTCCACATACCCATTATGTCGGCTTGAGGGGAAGGTGTAAGATTTCAGAAAGAAGTGTTTTGTGACGGTTTTGAAGGACCTCGGCTAAAACCTAAATGTGAGCTGGGCTAAGAATTTGTGGGGATTTTAAGGGGAATTCATTTCAGTTTTTCCTAAAATTTGTGGGTTCTACAAGCAAATCCCAAACCTAGATCTATGGAAACAAAGATTGAAGGTACGAATCTGGAAAAGACACAGAAAACAGAAAACAAGAACATGTTTTAGAATCAAGAACAGTGATGAACTATCAAGAACATTGAGACAAAGTGTGCACAAGGGTGTGAGGCCAAGAACAGTGGCAAAAGTGAACAAATTTGTGAGCAGTGTGTGTGTATTCAAGACACGAATTGGGCAAAAGCAAAATCGTAAAATAAACGTGCTCAGATACGTGATTCATAAATCAAGAACTTGAGCAAAACAACAATGGCAATGAATAATAAAGTAAATCTTTTTGAAGAGAAACAAGGAATTCAAATAAAAAGGAACAGTGACTCACCCAAGAAAAATGAAGCCGAAGTAAAGTTTGTCGGGATCTAACGGTAGCCGGAAGCAAGGAAGTGCAGCAGAAGCCTCGCCGGAGGAGAGAGTGAGACTGGTTGTAGAAAGTTTCGCGAAAGCAGCAATGGAGGATTTAGGAAAGTAAAGAGAGAGAGAGTTTTTTCACGAAGACAATGATGTAAAGTGAAAAGACGAAGAGAGAGGGTGCTAGTTTTGTCAAAAACGTGAAAAGGCGGCAAAATGAAATTGATGAGCCTAGAACGACGTATTTGTCAGACAGCGCACGCAGGCGCAAGGCGACTTAAATGGCGCGTATCAGACACGATCCAGTGGGGGGTAGACGCGTGGTAGAAACGGTTGAAATGTTGTGCGTGATAGCTCATACGCGTGATAAAACTCTTGAAGTTCTTGGTTTAATGAAGCAATGACCTCGGTTGGTAGGAAGATCTCGGCTAAATAACTCGAATAAACTACGTTATTGGTTCTAAAAACCTTGATGAGACAGACTACAGAACCTGGTCGTATGAAGCTGACGTATGATGACCTCGGTAATGGATGATAGAGCAAGATGGCCGACATGCTATACGATATGACGATATAGGTTCCATTACCTTAGGATACTGAGGTAATAAAACCTAGGGGGCAGTTGTGGGGACATATTTTCTGAGTGTCAACACGTGACCAAGGTAACACCGAAGTGTTAGCCGAGGTGCCACGTGTCCTGGTCATGACGCCGATGTGATCTCTGCTAGGCTAAGGTTATCTCCCAAGATATCGGAGTCCGGGATAAGCGGATAAAGTACAAGAGTCTTGGATTGAATGGGACTTCAGTTTGGATGAGGATAAGACTCTTAGAGAGTTTATCCCAATCCTACTGGGATTCCAAGATTAGCAATAATCCTAAGTCCAATGGAGCTAGGCTTCTAATGGGACTAGGTTTGTGTTGGCTATAAAAGAGAAGCACCTTCATGGGTCTAAGGTACGCAATTTATATTCTGAATAGTGAGTTAAGCATTTTTGCTATCGTTGAGAGATAACTGACTTGATCGTCGGAGTGCCCCCGGGTGAACGAACCACTGCCGGAATCTCTTCTTTCTATTGCAGGTCGTTCGGGCTTAATCTATTTTGCCGGTGCTCTCCAGCTAAGTACTAATTTGACAGTGTGGTCGGAAATTGATACACACAGCTATAATTCATAGGTGATCTTGATTCTTAAAATTGAGAACATAATAAAAATAAATTTTTAAATAAAAAAATACTAAAATAAATATTTTTGCCCTACACAAAAATATGCCAAAAGCATGGTCAAAACAATTGATTTCAAACAAAATTTTACAAGGTTGATGGCCATAATCCTTGATTCTATAGATCTCGTGGGAAACTTTTCTCCTTTTTTTTTTTTTTTTTTTTTTTTTTTTTTTTTTTTTTTTTTTTTTTGACGTAGGGGTCGAACTCATTTGCTATGTGTATTGTATCACATTATCTCCTTTCTAAAAAAAAAAAAAAAATTATGTAACATGTATATTATCAAAAAATAAATTTACACATCCTATCCATCCATGCCACCTAATCCGTGTTTGGCACACCGTTTTGGGCCCACATTGGCTACTCTGACAGCCTCTGGACTAGTAAATTTTGTATGTATGTGGTGGAGAAGTTATTTAGTGATCTAGAAAGATTGCTTCACATTATATAAATTATGACATGTGTTATGTTATTTCTTTATAAGAAATAAAAAAGTGATGAGACTTACTATTTTAACTAATGGAAAATGTCTTGGACCTCCAGTGGGGGTGACCCCAGCACCCCCCACTATTTTTTGATTAGTGCATATTTTATTTTTTTATTTTTTTTCTTTGTCTTTTCCCACAGCCCCCCACGTGAAGGCGTAAGGATCCTCTAGAGTAAATCCTCTAGAGTGATCTCCTAAAGTACTTAATCCGACAGCTGAGAATAAAACTCACCAAAACGACGTCGTTTTGGTGAGTATTTTGAAAAAAAAAAAAGAATCAAATTCAGGGATTTCAAAATTCCCCCCATATGGCTGAAGAACGCGAAGAGCTATACAGACGGCGGGAAGAAGCAAAGACAGAACGAGAGAGCAAAGAAGAGTTGGCCATCGCGAAGAGCATCCCGTCGCCCCACCGTTGCCGTCACCCCGCTATCGCCACTGTCCTACCGCCGCCGTGGCCGTCGCACCTGCTCCAACCGATTGAAGAAAATATAGGTGATGATATTATATATATATATACATTATACAGCCTTGAATAATAGATATATATTGCTGAATATTGCTCAATCCCTGTGATAATAGATATATATATATATACATTATACATTATATATATATACACAGTATATGCAACCTTAGAAAAAAAAATGGGGGATATATTAAAGTTTATGTTTTGTTAGGAAAAGATGAATTTTTTAATGAAATTTTATAGTTGGAAACACTGTCAACATGTTCAGATAATTGTCAAATAAAATGGAATTTGAATCAAGAGTAAGATTAACAAGTTTTGAAACTGGAATGAATTCCCTTGACTGTATTCTGGGTCATTGATTTTTAGGTACTGACTTACCTTCTTTTAGTTCATCTCATCAGGTTTAGAAATCCTGGTTGACTCTTGCACATGTCCTAAATTCTGGCATTAACAGTCATGACAACTGCTTCTAATTTTACATTTTCTGCATTTCACATTATCAATCAGAGCTAGCTTAGACCATCAACTATGTTTCCATTCATATAAATTACAACTGATATATCTCTATTTTTTTTTATTTTTTTTATTTTATTTAACTACACCTATCTTATTTCATATTGATGCACAACACGTAACAACATGAAAATTTGAGTTGGTGAAATGATTAATATGTGATGTTTAAATGTGTTGATAATTCATATTGACTTGTTAAATGATGTTTATGGGCTTGTAGCTGTTAAATTGTCTTGTTACTACAAATGGCATTTCGTTTCAAAGTGGAGTCCACAGATAATGCTTATTAGACTTTTTGTCCAATTTAAGTAGAAATTGAGTGGCAGTGTCTTTTGAAGGCTTGATTGACTTCATTGTTGAGAATCATTTGAAAAATATGAATATAAAGTTTGACCCTCCTGAAATAAAGTTTATTACTGGAACTCTAACCACAAAGATAGCATATTGCACTTGGTATTTGGTTGTTGTTAATTTCTATTTTTTTTTTTGTTTGCCTTGATTATCTAATTTCTGTTATTCGTTGATTATCTTATTCAGTTTGTGTTATTTTGCAAACATAATTTACAGTTTTTATGCTAATATTGAGCACTTCTTTATTTTTTAAGTGACTTGGCACATTGATATGGAACCTAACAATCATGAGAATGACAGGGGTGAGTGTGATTGGAAGCCTAGAGTTCGCATGACATTTGATACAGAACAAGAAGCATATGATTTCTATAATACTTATAGAGGAAGGTTGGGCTTTAGTATTAGAAGGGGTTATGTAAACAAGAGCAAAGAGGGGCAAATCACTTCAAGGCAATTTGTTTGTAATAAGGAGGGATTTCGGGTTGTCGACAAGCGAGATCCATTAACAAAAAATCCTAGGCAGGAAGTGAGGACTGGTTGTCAAGCCCGACTTGTCATTAAGTGGGATAGGAATATGCATAAATTTTTTGTTAGTGATTTTGTTGAACAACATAATCATATCTTTGTACCAACAGAATGTACGCATATGTTACCATCCCAAAGGAAGATATCTGCATCACAGGCAACCGAAATAGATTTAGCCAAAAAATCTAGAATCCGTCTTAATGCTGCATTTGAGCTTATGGGTAATGAAGTTGGTGGAAGGGAGTCACTTGGGTTCACAAAATTGGACCAAAAAAATTATTTGAGAACGAAGAGGCAAAACAGTTTAGCATATGGGGAGGTAGGTAGCATTTTGCAATATTTTCGTGACAAATCATTAGAGAATCCATGTTTTTTTTACTCGGTCCAATTAGATAACGAGGAGCAGATTACTAACATATTTTGGGCCGATACTCAAATGATCATGGATTATGGGCAATTTGGTGATGTTGTGACTTTCGACACTACTTACAAGTTAAATAGTGCACATAGACCGTTTGCGTCTTTTGTTGGATTTAACCATCATAGGGAAACTGTGATATTTGGTGCAGCTTTGATGCATGATGAGACCGCCGATTCTTTTGTATGGCTTTTTAGAAGATTCTTGGAGGCAGTGTCAAGTAAGGCTCCAAAAACAATTTTTACGAATCAGGATGCTACAATGGCTAAGGCCATACCCATTGTCATGCCTAACACAACCCACCGCCTTTGCACTTGGCATTTGATGCAAAATGCATTAAGGCATGCAAATTCTATCTTCAAGGATAAGGCGGTGAAGGATAAGGGGATGAAGAGTGTTTTATCCACATTTATGTACGACATTGAGGATGAGGAAGAGTTTACGTTAAAATGGGAGGAAATGCTTGACAAGTATGAAGTAAGAGATAATCATTGGTTGAAGTTAACATTTGGGGTCAAGAAAAAATGGGGTTGGCCATATGTTAGAAATGCATGGGGTGCGGGCATGAGTAGCACCCAACTTAGTGAATCCTTTAATGCTTTCTTGAAGGATTTCATTCAGTCTGATCATAACTTAATGCAATTTTTCATGCATTTTGATCGAGTTCTGTCTGAGAAGAGGTACAAAGAGTTACAAGCCGAATATGCTCTATGCCAAAAGTTGCCAAGGGTGAATATTAAAGTGAACATTATGGAGCAAGCTGCAGATGTTTACACAAATAAAATTTTTGAAGAATTTCAGGATGAGTATGTCAAGTCCCTTGAAGTAAACATTGAAGAAATTGAAAATGATGGTGAGAGTACCGTTTATACAGTTCTTGATAGTGATGGTATAAAGGTAAGGAAGGTGAGGCAAGAGTGTGATGATTCAGTCACTTACAATTGTAAGAAGTTTGAAATAAAGGGCATTTTGTGTAGTCATTGTTTGAAGATCCTTAGAGAAAGACTCAAATTCAAAGAGATTCCTTCACAATATATTCTGAAGAAATGGACTAAAAAAGCAAGATCTGAAAATGTGAAAGATAGGTGTGGGCATGATATTTAGGTTGATGTAAGATTGCATCAAACTTCATGTTATAGGTCATTGATGGCAATATTCAGATCAGTAGCGTGTAGAGCTTCTGAAAGTGAGGAAACATATAATTTGACGATCGAGAAAGCGGATGAATTAATTGCAGACATTGAAACCATGTTAAGCGCAAAATTCAATATGCCTTGTTCAGATACTATTCAACAAGAAAGCCCCCCCCCCAAGACATGCCCCGAAAGCTTTGAAGTGGATAGTGTAGCGGATAAAAATGTAGTTCAAGCAAAAGGACTCAAGAGAAGAGAGTGCACTAGCAAGGGACGAAGGCGGACAAAAGGTGGTTTGGAGCTTGCGTTGGCAAAGAAAAATAAAACAAGTTCACATAATGCTTCTTAAACTTCCATGTCTATTACTCCTTAAACTCCTCCCTTATTTTCGGCAAGTGCTCCTGAATCACCTCCCTTATTTCCTCAGTCGGCTCCTTTATTTTCAAGTGCTCCTCAACTTCTTCCATTCTCACCGAGTGTTCCTCAAGTTAGAGCTTCTTCGTCTCAATTTATGTATCCCGCCTATGATGTAAGTTAGTTTAATAAAAAGTTTTAGTAGGGATTTGTAGGTGACTATTATCATTTTAAATTGATATGTGTTTGTTATTGTTGTAGCCAAGTTTTCTTCATCACAATATGCATTTTTCAATGCCATCGATGTATTCCGTCCATGGAACCTATCAAGCATTGTTTAACAATGCAAGTAGTTATCACTCGCAAGCTTCAAATAGTCCCGCATGTAGTGAAGTAATTTATTTTTCACCTTTCCTCTTTTATTTTGTCATTCATTTATTTAAAGTTCCATTTTATTTTATGGTTCCTTTGATGTAATATTATTTTATTTTTTTTGTAGGTACTATATGGTCGTGGTCGTGGCCGTGGCCGTGGGGATGTGGATCACACGTCAACATCTTAGCGTTATTTTGTTTTGGGAATTTTTGTGAATTTTTTGTTGGATATGTAATATTGAAAACCTTTCATGAAACTGTTGCTAAAAATTTGCTGATACCATCCCTGAAATGTTGCTGAAATTTGGGTTCAATTGTTGCTTAAATTTTACTGAAATTTCTGTTCAAATGTTAATGAAATTTTGATTAATTTTTGCTTAATTTTTGTTGAAATTTCTGTTCAAATGTTGCTGAAACTTTGGTTGAAATCTCGCTCAAATTTGGGTTCAAATGTTGCTTGAATAATGCTGAAATGTTGCTGAATAGTTGATGAAATGTTGCTGAAATTGTTGCTGAAATAGAGTTAAATTGTTGCTGAAAATTTGCTGAACTAGAGTTAAAATGTTGCTGAAATAGAGTTAAAATGTTGCTTATTTTTTTGCAGATTTTTTTGTTCAAGTTGCAGTATCTCTGTTTGCAGAATTTTTTGCAGAATTTTTTGTAGAATTTTGCTAAACTGTTGCAGAATTTTGATAAAATGTTGCAAGGGAAACCGTATCATTACAAGAGAAACTTGCAAAATGAGAATCACATTGCAGGTACTCTGATAAATGCCCAAGCAGATAGTTTGTTTTGAAGTTTTCTGCACCCTCTGGCTCAAGAAAAACCATTTCATGCAAAGGGTTGAATATAGAACCATTTCATGAACAACCTGAAGTTCAGAAACCTGTTATACAGCATTGAACATTTCATACAACATTTTCAAACCATCACATATAATACACACTGTTAAGCAACCAATATAATTCAACAGATTTCACACACTGTTCATAATCAATACCCACTGTTCATTCAACACATTTCATCTCAAAGAAACCTGTTATACACCTTCAACCTGTTCAACCTGTTCATTGAACACCTTGTTATTTAACTTGTTCAACCTGTTCATTGAACACATTTCAATTCAACATGTTCAACCATTGTCCAAAAAAATACACTGTTAAGCACATGTTCATTCAACACATTGTTAATCAATATACCTATTTTTTTCAAACCATCACATATAATACACACTGTTAAGCAACCAACGTAATTCAATAGATTTCACAAACTGTTCATTCAACACATTTCATCTCAAACAACCTGTTATACACTTGTTTTTGCAAGCCATCATATTTTTAAGCACCAAAAAAAAAATTACAAAACAAGTAGAAAAGTAGATTACATTCATATCATGTTCCAAAACCTAACAACTGAGTCATTTACATGATAAAGTACAAAAATACACAAAATACAATAACATAAGTCATTGCCTTGAAAATCTTCTCCATCATTTGAAGCCTTCTATCATGCTCACCAAGCCTTCTCCTTAAATCATTAATTTCTTCTGTTCTTGAATCTGTCCGAGGTCTAGCATTGGTTGAAGTTGATGAGGTAATGTCGTCGTCGTCGTCGTCGTCATCTACGAACCACCTGAAGTAATTGCAGTGGTCGTTCGTAGTCTACAATGGACAAGAATCAGTTAATCAATAAATGACAAATGAAATTTGTAAAAAGTAACAGATTCATTTATATAACAGGTACTTACATATTTTCTTGGGCAAACAAAATAGACACGTCCTTCATTTCCATTCGCATTGGTTTGTACAATACGCATGGAAGCTATTCTTCCACAATTACAAAACCTTGGCTTTAATCTTAAGTTCATATTCTTAGTAGAAGATGAAGCCATTTGTTTATCTGCATAAAAAATACCAACAGATTCAACTACCGATTAGTAGAAGATGACGTTCTTCCTATTTTTTTATCTCTCAAGCTGTTTTACCTATTAGTAGAAGACATCATGATTTTTCAACTATACTCTACTATAAATAAGAAAGAAAGGAAACAAACACTAGGAATCCTGTAAATAAGAATCAGATTATGATGCCAAGGTTGCTTGAAGAAGGGCTGTGAAGTTTAATGAAAACATCATGATTTTGTGTTTTTGGGTTTGAGCTTTTGATTGCAGCCTCTGTTCAGCTTCTCATTAAGCAATCTTCATTGTACTCTCTTTGCAGGTTTCATTGGAAGTGTTTATCTTTTCTGAAGAGTCCTACAGAGATGTCTTTGTAATTGTTCTCTTCAGGATCTGTGCTTCTGACAATTATTCTTCCTAAGTGTAATTTTGTAACTATCAATCTACCTTTGTTAGTGTAGAAAGCCATAGGCTTTTGCAATGTTTAATCTGTCCATTACCTTTACTTGTTTTCATTTTTAATTTTATTTTATGTTTGGGTGTGGAACAATACTTAGGATATTGGGTTTGTAGGGAGGGGAAAAATGGAAAAGAAAATTGAAAAAAGAAAAAAGAAAAAAGAATAAAAAGCTTCTTCAATTATTTATATATATTTTCTTTATTTTTTTCTTTCACAAATTTAAGATTAAAAAACAAATAACTTTGGTGGTATTAGTTTGGTTTTGGTAATACCAGTTGAACACTGCTTTTCCAATGAAAATGCCAATTATCTCTATAAAATTCATCATCTTGTCATCAAAATACATGTCATTTTTTAACAAACTTGAGTGGTTTGGCATCTTATTTTCTAAGAACATATCCGTTAATAACTTATTTTCTCAAATCTAAGGGGGTGTTTTGGTTTTTTTTCAAAACATGAGCTTTCAAAATACAACTTCAATTAACTAATTATAGAACTCAATGAAATCGTTTTTGAAAGCACAACTTCAAATCCAAAACATGACTTCAAGAAACCATCTGGGTTTTGGGAAAATAAGTTGAAAACCACCTTGAGGAAATGAAATTGGTCCAAAATTAAGGACAAAAAAAAAAAAAAAAAAAGGGACTCTGATGTCCTTGTAATGAAATTGAAGCCAAATCCCAGGTATAAAGGCAAATCCCAGGTATAAATTGAGAAGTCATTTAAATTTCAATTTTTCAACATACACAGTGTGCAGAATGTGAACACAGAGTTCATTCTTGATCACAGGTATAAAGACAAATCCCAAAGCCTAACATATCACAAATTAAAGTCAAATCCCAAACCCTAACACAAATAACAAACAAAATTCAACCCCAAATACTCACAATCGACTAATTTCTACAAAAATTGAAGCCAAACGTAAACCCTAACTTTGCGATTTCAGGTTTACCTCAGATTCGCTGTCGCAGGCTCCCGTTCGTCCTCCGTCGTGGTTCGTCGTCCTCCGTCCTCTGTCATGGTTCGTCTGCCTCCGCCGCCGTTCGTCCACCGTCTCATCGTCCTTCGTCCCTCATCTTGTCGTCCTTCGAACTCCTTCGCACTCTCGCCGTCTGAATAGTTCTTCAGCCGTATGGGGGGAATTTTGAAATCCCTGAATCTGATTTTTTTTTTTTTTTTTCAAAATATTCACCAAAACGACGTCGTTTTGGTGAGTTTGATTCTCAGCCGTCGGATTAAGTACTTTAGGAGATCACTCTAGAGGATCCTTGCGCCCACGTGGAGGTAGGGGTGCTGGGGGTCACCACCACTGGGGGTTCCCAGCATGACCGTTAACTAATAAAATATATATTGGAATACTATTTAGATTTGTCACTGCAACTAATTATAATTTCTTCATAGATTAGCCTTTCTCTTGAGGGCAATTCTTCAGTGTGCACTTGCATACTATATGTATTTGTATTAGTTCTCATAAATATACATAAATTGTCTCACAAAATCGTGTAAGTTTTTATAAGTATACGTAAATTAACTCATAAAATTTTGAGAAATCATAACTTATATATATTTGTGAGAATTTACGTAATTTTATAAGATAACTTATATATATTTATAAGAATTTATCCAAATACATATAATATATACTTTACACATCCTTTCCCCTGATTATTTTTCTTCATAGAAAGGGATTGAAAATTTTGAATGCAATTATTATTAATATTATTTGAAGACAATTCGTTGACAAATTAATGTCAATCCCATCTGTAGAGCCCAAGAAGTCGCTTTCCTCTGTCGTTTTAGTCCAGCCCGAGTAATGAGATGTTAGATTAATGATGTTTTGTTACACTCTCTTTGTTTCAATGGACATTTTATCTACGGAAAGTGTTTTATACGAAATAAAAATTAAAAAATAATTTTATGTGTAGTTGCTACTTTAAAATTAATTGTAATAGTAATTGTATTGATAGTGATGGTGACAAGTGGTTGAGGAGGTGGGTGGGTTAAGGTGGTGGTTGTCGTCATCGTTGTATTAACGAGACTTTAGTTTGAAATATGTTTTTTACATTTTAAATCAAAAAATATTTTTTGTTCATATAATTTTTTTTTTTAATTGATCACAAAAATATTTTTTTGTTGACTTTTTTTTATCGTATCAAACAATAGAAAGTGCAAAAATCCTAAATATTTTTTTATTTGGATGAAGTTGAAACAAGAATTTTAAAGCTTTAACTTGACTTGATTTGTTGAAATATCTTGTTAGAAGATTCTTTGATCAAACTTTCCTTAATCCTTTCCACTTTCCTAAGGATTTATTGATGGGAGGAACAAAATCTTTTTTTTTTTTTTTTCTTCTCGTTCTTTTAATTGATTAAATTAATAGACAACTCAGTCTCTTTTGCGGGAGCCAAGTGTAAATATAATGTACTGTTTTAAGTAGGGGACACAAATATTTAACATTACGTACAAGTTTGGTACAAGTTTGTAAAAGTAGAAAATCTATAAGTATAATTAATTATCTTTTTAATTTATTTAAATCATATTTGAAATATAAATTATAAATAAAAATTGTAATGAATAATTTGACGCAAACTTTCAAAATAAATAAATAAAAAATTTAAAACACCCTAATAGTTGAATCAATTGAACCATTTGAGTTTCATAAATGATCACTATTCACTATCTTAGCTATTTACAGGACTTCATTGCCAAGGCAACTCAAGCACCCACTATCTTCATGGGTATATTAATGTCTCGTTTGCGAGCAGATTATTTTAATAATTTTTTTATTTTTATGTAAAGATATGCAAAAAAATAAAAAGAGTGACGTGATAATTTATAGTAACTTTTTGATTTTTTAAATAAAATAGTTACTCCCGAAATAAGGCCTAAATATTACAAAACACAACCTTTTTTTTTTTTTGTAAAAGCTGATGAGCTCAAAAGAAACATAAATGTGAGAATATTTCTCCCAAAGATGCTTCCGTAAGTTTCTTTTGCTATGTGATGCTTTTATATGTAAAGAAACAAATTTAAAAAGCATTAAGAAGCTAAACTTTGTTATAATGCCTTGGCTTTAGGCTCTTCTTTGGATTTATGTGGGAAGTGATGTGGAATACATCTTTAGAATCCATTAGTAATTAAATTATTAGCACAAACTAATATGGATAATGAGCACTAAAGGCAAATCAAGTCGGACTGATTCTTTGTCTCAAACAAAGGTGTCTATCCTTCTATCTCGTTACAAACAACAACTATTCACACGATCAAATCATGTCTGCGAGTGTATGGAACATGAGAACAGGCACATGATCTCGAACCAATCCCTGATCGCCCTAATGGTGTCGAAACCCTATATCATACAAGTCAAGAAAACATCGAAAATTTACAATAGCTTGATGGATTATCTCTTGTTTAAAAAAATATTTTTTATTGGGTTTTGATCAAAGATTACAATAAGTTAAGGGAGAAAGACAATAAACTTACTGAAGATCTTTGACTCTTGTAAATCTGGTTAAATCTTAAAAAATTTGAAATCTACAGTTTTTGAAAATTTTCTTGAATGATTCACATGTATAAGCACATCCCTGATTAATGTGTGTCTATGTAAGCCATGTGATGTGTTGGAAATTTTGGGCCAAATATTAAATGATGAATGGACTATTTCTTGCTCAAAACATGACTCATGTAGCGAATTACAACCATTAATATTAAATGAAGGGTCTTAACTTCTTATGGCTATGGAGTGAGGCATCCTTTAATATTTAAATGAGGACGGGGTCTTATATTTCTACTGTTTGTACCTCTTTGTTTGGGAATAAGGTAATAGGAATAGACTATTGACTTGCCTAATTTCGAATTTTGTGTATGGATATAAAAATAAGTTTTTTGGATTGAGAGACTCGTATATGGGTGATTACTGAGGGATAGATATAAAATGAAGAGATTAAGGAGAATTTTTTTGCACACCACAATTTATTTGGGTTCACACCATTACACGTTTCACACATACTATTGATTTTTTATTTTTTTATTTAGGCTCAGCTCATGTCACTAAATTCATAGAATATCATTATTTTCAACTTGGAAACCCAAATCCTAACCCATATAGTAATGGGAATTCAAACTCTATTTTGTTAGTTTGTTCACATACTGTAGCTTGTGCAGGCAACAGAGTTAGGTTTTATATGTCCATTACTTAGCCCTTTTAAACATTCTAGAGTTTTATTAAAACATTCCATTCCTAACAAAATAAATTTTTGAGGGTAGTCTTCTAAGTAGGGTTGTTCTTTTCTTTTGGAAAGAATCGATTTTGAAGTTGCTTTCTCTACATTCTTAGTTTAAAGAATGTTTAATAAAATTTACTTGTTTAAGATCATGACGACAACAAAAAAGAAAGACTGGGATATGTTAACAAACAAGATACAAGGTATCAAACTTCAAATTTTTTTTACTACAGATCATCTCTCTCTTTTCCAGTCCTGTCATCTGTCTCACGTCTGTTGGCAGCATATATAAATAATTTTATTATTTATTATTTATATAATTGTAAGACATGTGGTATCCTCCTACTCATTTGGAAGTTATGAAAAGTTATGAAATGTGAAAAGATGATGGAGAACATGGAGTATGAAATAGAGATTGAAGAAAGTTATGAAAGATCATGGAGTATAAAATAAAGGAGGTGGAAGACTAGATAGTTTTAGATATTTTTTTCCTACAAATGTTTACCTATAAATAGTCATTCATGGCTATATTGTAATGGGATCTAAAATTCAAATTAAAGACAATTTCTATTTTTCTTGTTATTTATATTTTTTACACTTTATTTTATACACTTCATTTTCGAAGCATAAGAGTAGAGGTAAGTTCTCTGCATTTTATTTTATGCACTTCCTTTTTGAAACATAGGAGTAGAGATCAATTAATGGTTAGTTTAATTGTTTATTCAATCATCTTTTTCCGTCTCCCTATTTCTTCTTTTAATTTTTTTTTTTTTACACTTGGCAATTTTGAAGTCCTCTTCGTTGAGGCAAAAGAACTGTCAACGCAATCGCTTGATAATTAGCTTGAATTTAATCTGTAAGAATTTTTCAATTTTTGCTGGCATGCTCGCATTTATGATATTTTCTTTCTTAGGAAAAATAAACCAACAATTTTTAGCACGCCCGGTGAGATGTCAAGTGTAAGAAATGAAAAATGAATTAGATTCATCCATTCCAAATAACCTGGATGAAATCTTTTGGAGTAAACAAAAAATTTTAGATCTTTAAGAAGATATCCATTTTCTTGATGAAATAAACTTTCATCCATTACAATATTATTTGGTGAAAGAAAAAAACACTGTTTAATTGAAGAAATTCATCAATTTGATATAAAAATTCGCCAATGGAATGATGAGTTGTTAACTTTCACTACCAAGTCTTTAATTGAGGTTTTAATGGCCGGAATTGGTGAATTTTTTCAAAATTCTTTCATTGTTGAAAATGACAAAAGGAAATAGTTGATTTTGTTAATGGCTCGGAGGGTTAAAAAATTCATTTTTAAAGAGCCAACTTATGAAAATAACATGGCTAAAAAGCCTATTGTTGAGCCAAACATGGTTAAAAACGATGTTCCAGATAAGTCTCGTGGGTTTGAAAAACTCATTCTTAGAAAGTCAAGCCATGGAAATAAGTGATAAGCTACATCAGCTCAAGCCAAAAGAAACAGATCAGGTCAAGCCACAAGAGACAGATCAGTCGACAAAGACAGAGTCACACCAGTTGCAGCAGTTCAAGCCTCAGCCTCAGCCACAGCTGTTCAAGCCTCAGCTATAGGTCAAGATGTTATACAAGCCATCTGTTGATAACACTCAAGAGCTGAGCACGTGTATGAAATTGAGACAGTTACAATCCACTTGTGGTGGTTAGAATAAATTTGTTAGGCTATTATATAAACTCAACTATAGTTAGTTAGTTAAGTATATTGAGTTAGGTAGTTATAGTTTCTGTATAAAAGGAGATACAGTTGTATTTGCTATATTGATTGAAATGAGAATATGATATTTTCTAAATCCTTTCATGGTATCAGAGCCATATGAGCTCCTCCGAGCATCATATCTTCAACAAGATACAGTAATGGTAACAAATCTGCAAGAAGCAACAATGGCAGATTTAATCTCTGTTCCAGGTTCTTCAGATATCTCTATTTTACCTTCAAATCTCACTCTTTTTATTTCCAATCTGAACTCCTTTGTTCCAATCAAACTTGATTCTACAAACTATATCATTTGGAAGAGTCAGTTTCAGAATATCTTGAGAGCTACAAAGCTAATAGGCTTTGTTGATGGTTCCATACTCTGTCCTTCATCTACAATCAATGATGCACATGGAAATTCTATTCCGAATCTAGCATTTACTCATTAGATCACCATTGATACACATTTGTTGAGTTGTATTACTGCTATACTTTCACCATTCATCTTCACTTCTGTTTTGCACTATGGAACAAGTACAGAGGTATGGAATACACTAGCTACTCGATTTACATCTTTCTCTCGATCTCATATTCATCAGCTAAAGAACAAGCTCAATCATCTGACAAAGAAGAATCTCATTATGGAAGACTACTTGAATCAAATCAAGACTGTTTTTGATCAGTTGAATTTGGCTGGTTCACCGATTGAAGATGAAGATTTAGTTTTAATCACCTTAAACGGTTTACCTGATGAATATGATGCTTTCAAGACAACTATTCGAGCAAGATCTGAACCTATTTCTATTGCTGCTTTATCTGCTCTCCTGTGTTCCGAATCTATTCATATTGACACCTCTCTCAAGCACACTCATGCTTCTGATCTTCCTTTTGCTTATGCGGCTACTCGAGGGAATTATAGAGGTTTCAGAGGATCTCAGAGAGGAGGATATCAGAGAGGAGGTTGAGGTTATGGCTCATATAGAGGTCGAAATTTTGGTAACAGATTTTCACAGAACAAAGGTGGAGACAGAACATCTCCTCAGTTTCAATCTCCACATCAGTCATCTGTTCAAGGAGGCAGAACATCTCCTCAGTTTCAGTCTCAGTTTCAATTTCCATATCAGTCCTCTGTTGGCTCTTTGTTCTGTCAAATTTGTGGAAAGCCTAATCATTCAGCTTTAGAATGTTGGCATAGACTTGATACAACACTTCAAGCATCTAAAACTCATCCCAGGGCTTATGTTGCCTCCTCATCCAACAATGTTGTTCCTGATTCTCCTATGCTTACAGCAGAAAGTTCTACTTGGTTCTTAGATTCTGCTGCTTCCAATCATTTTACAAATGATCTCAACAATCTAAATACTTACCAACCTTATCTTGGTCCAGATCAAGTCACTGTGGGAGATGGTTCCACCTTGCCTATTCATCATACTGGTAATGGCATTCTTCATACTCCCACTGTACCTTTCACACTTAACAATTTGTTCCATGTTCCATCTATTTCTTCAAATCTTCTGTCAGTTCACCAATTAATTGCTGACAACAAGTGCACCATTACTTTTGATGTTGACTCTTTTGTTATACAGGACAAGCTTACCAAGAAGGTTCTGTATAAAGGAGGCTTTTCTCATGGTCTTTACCATCTACCAGCTTCACTTCTTCATTGTCTTCTCAACCTGTTTGTCTTCATTGTTCCACTGAAGATTCTGCTCATCATGATTCTCTTTGGCATTCTAGACTAGGACATCCTTCATCCAAGAAGTTGAATTTTCTTGTTTCTAAGCATCATTTGCCTACTATGGGTGCTACTGTTGTTTCAAATAAATTATGCACGCATTGTTGTGTGTCTAAGAGTCATAGGTTGCCATTTAGTCTTTCAAATTCCTCTGTAAATCAACCTTTAGCTCTTATCCATTCTGATGTATGGGGACCATTTGCTGCCTCTGTTTCAAACTATAAATACTATGTTCTTTTCATTGATGATTTTAGCAAATTTACATGGTTATTTCCTTTGTCTTTCAAGAGTGAAGTTTTTTCCAAGTTTGTTGATTTTAAGACCTTTGTGGAAACACAGTTTCACACCAAACTTAAAATTCTGAGAAGTGATAATGGGGGAGAATATTTGGCTTCTAAATTTCAGAATTTTCTTATCACTAAAGGTATTGAACATTAGCTCACTTGTCCACATACTCCTACTCACAATGGAGTGGCTGAGAGGAAGCATAGACACTTGATTGAAACTACTATTACTCTCATGCATCAATCTTTTCTTCCTATCAAATTTTGGTTTGACGCTCTTGCTGCTTCTGTGTTTCTAATTAACAGGCATCCTACTTCAAAGCTAAACAATTTAACTCCTTTTGAAGTACTGTTTAAGCATGCTCCTGATTATAATTTTTTAAAAGTCTTTGGCTGTAAATGCTATCCTTGGCTTCGACCTTATACTACACATAAATTTCAACCAAGATCCATTCCTTGTGTGTTTCTTGGTTATCAACCTTCCACAAAGGGTTATAGGTGTCTTGATTTGTCCAGTGGTAAGATGTATATTTCCAGACATGTTTTTTTTTTATGAAACTACTTTCCTCTTTCAAGATCCTTCTTTCAGTGTTTCTATTCCTGCTCCTACTTTACCTCAGTTACATACTTTATTTTGGCCTCCAGATAATCCTACCTCCCACTTTATGTCCATAGCTTCTTCCTCTGTTACTGTTTCTCCTGTCTCTTTTGGTCCAATTTCTGCAACTGGTTCTGTTCCTTGTTTTGTCACACCTGCATCTGCAGGTCCTACCTCTGCAGATCCTAGTTCTATTTTTCCAGCAAAAGCAATTCCTACTGCAGCGTTACCACTCTTTAGTTCAGCTGCACAAATAGCATCTATTGCTGCTGCCCCAATAGCACCTCCTGCTGCACCAATAGCACCTACTGCTGCTGCACTAATAGCTCCTACTGTAACATCTATTCCTATTTCCTTTATTTCTATAGACTTGTCTCTCGGTTTACCTTCTCAGAATCATCATTCAATGCTTACCAGATCTAAGACCAAAGCTGTGTCCACTTGTTTCTTAGCCTCTACTGATGTTTCCACTGAGATTATTGAACCATCTACTTACCAAGAGGCAGCTCAATCTTCTACATGGCAAGCTGCAATGTTGGATGAATTTCAAGCCTTACAAAAAAAGGCCACCTGGTCTCTTATGCCATTACCTCCTGGTAAATCTGCTATTGGTTCCAAATGGGTGTACAGAATTAAGAAAAATTTAGATGGTACCATTGCAAGATATAAGGCTCGTTTGGTTGCTAAGGGTTTTCTTCAAACAGAGGGAATTGATTTTCATGAGACATTTAGTCCTGTGGCCAAAAAACCAACTGTTCGGATTCTTTTAACCTTAGCTCTTCATTTCCAATGTTCTATCAAGCAGCTTGTCATATCAAATGCTTTTCTCCATGGTGTTCTAGAGGAAGAAGTCTATATGCACCAACCTCAAGGCTTCATTGACGTCTCTTCTCCTCATTTTGTTTGTAAACTGCACAAATCTCTTTATGGTCTGAAACAAACTCCAAGGGCTTGGTATTCCACTTTTTCCACATTCCTTCATTCTCAAGGCTTTCTATCTAATCACTGTGATTCTTCTCTCTTTGTTAAGAAAACAGCTTCTTCTATTCTCATTTTACTTATCTATGTTGATGATATCCTTTTAACTAGTAGTGATTCTTCTGAAATTGCTCACCTTGTTCATCACATGCATTCTACCTTTGCCATGAAAGAGCTTGGGTCTATCAATTATTTCCTTGGTATTTCAGTCACTTCTTCCTCTCATGCCTATTTTTTCTCTCAGCACAAATATGCCACTGAGATTCTTGCCAAAGCTGGCATGACTGACTGTAAATCATATTCCTCCCCTATGGCTCTTAAACAAACTGATTCTTCCACTGATATTCCATTTTCTAATCCTACTCTTTACCGCAGTATTATGGGTGCTCTTCAATATTTAACTATAACTCATCCTGATATTTCATTCACTGTGAACTATGCTTGTCAATTTATGCATCTTCCTCTTGTTAGCCATTTTGCTCATGTTAAACATCTTCTCAGATATGTTAAAGGTACTCTCAATCTTGGGCTACATTTTAGTCCTGGTCCTCTTATTTTTCAGGCTTACTCAGATTCTGATTGGGCTGGCAACTCTTATAACCGAAGATCTACAACTGGTTATTGTGTTTTCCTTGGATCGAATTTGATCTCTTGGTCTGCTAAAAAGCAACCAACTGTCACCCGCTCTTCTACTGAGGCGGAATATCGTGCTTTGGCCCAAACAGCAGCAGAGCTTAGTTGGCTTACTATGCTCTTATCTGATCTTTACATCACAGTCCCTTCTCTACTCTTTGGTGCGATAATATATCTGCTATTTCACTTTCATCTAATCCTGTTTTCCATGCGCATACAAAGCATATAGAGGTTGATTATCATTATGTTCGAGAGAGAGTCACTACTAAGCAGCTCAATATTCTTCACATTTCTACTTCTGATCAACTAGCTGATATTTTCACTAAACCTCTTTCTCCTCAGCGGTTTCAGTACCTACAGTCCAAGCTTATGGTTCTCCAAGCTCCCCTAAGCTTGAGGGGGCATAATAAGCTACATCAGCTCAAGCCAAAAGAAATAGATCAGGTCAAGCCACAAAAGACAGATCAGTCAACAAAGACAGAGTCACACCAGTTGCACCAGTTGCAGCAGTTCAAGCCTCAGCCTCAGCCACAGCAGTTCAAGCCTCAACTACAGGTCAAGAGGTTATACAAGCCATCTGTTGATAACACTCAAGAGCTAAGCACGTATATGAAATTGAGACAGTTACAATCCACTTGTGGTGGTTAGAATAAATCTGTTAGGCTGTTATATAAACTCAACTATAGTTAGTTAGTTAAGTATATTGAGTTAGGCAGCTATAGTTTTTGTATAAAAAGAGATACAGTTGTATTTGCTATATTGATTGAAATGAGAATATGATATTTTCTAAATCCTTTCAATAAGGTGTCTATAGAAGATTTTCATAGGCCATTAATGGCTAAAATAAAAAAACAATTCCATTTGTCAATGAATGATAAAAGTTATTTGGCCAAAGAACATGTTTTCAAGCCAAACATGGCTAAGAATGATGAATAATTTAATGTTCATGAATCTGAATTTTTTGAAATTATTCAAAATGTCAAGTTGTTTGAATTTTTAAGATCATCTTGTACTCTGATTCTTGGTGTTCAAAATCTTTTTTGGATTTGTGGTTCACATCAAAATTTAATTTTGATGAAATGGCTAATAAAACAATCATCTTTAAGTATTGTTTTGATGAGTTTGATGCACTAAGGAACAACTTGTTGGAAATGGTTGGAAAATTCTAGGTAAAACCAGAATTTTTTCCTAAGTTTGGTCTATTTTTTAGGTGGGCCCCGTGCGCCGATTTTCGCGGGTCAAAGTGGTAACGCGTTCTATGCCGCGTTGTGATTCACGTGGTATATTTGGTTACTCAAAACCATTACCGAGTGAATGGGAAATTAAAGCCAAAGTATACTTCATGGAAATGGAATTTTGGTGGAAAATCCTTAAAGGTTTGAATAAGGCCTGTCCCACATTGATTTGGTGGGAAGTTTTGAATGGGTTTATAAGGCATGGGATTGGAACTTGGGGTGTGCCCCAAGGGATACCCAAGTGTTTTAGAGATGGAGGTTATGGGCAAAATGGGCTAGACCCATTGGACCCAAAAAATCACCACGCGCGCGCGCGCCGCCGCTACCGCCACCGCCATCCGTCCGGTCGGACGGGCTGGGGTTGGGCTTATTCGGCCCAATACCTATCTTTTTGGGCAAAAAACATTTGAATATAATTTTATTTTTTGGTAAAATAAAATCCAAAATTCAAATTAATTCCGGAAATAAACTAGTCTGGTTTTACTGTACACCCAAACAAGGTCCTTAACGTTTTTTATCTGTTTGAATTTTGAACCCAACGGATTCAAATCTATTTAAATTCAAAACCCAACAGGTTTCATACCTATTCAAACAGGTTTGCACCTGTTTAATTCAAAACCTGCAGCCACCACTACATCTATAAATAGGACAGCCCTCACTTGATGTTAAACACATTCAGAAATTTCGTACTTCACCTCTGCAAATTTATTCTCCATTTTGCTGCATTTAATTTTTGTGAGAAAGAGTATAAACACTTAGTATGTTCGTTAGACAAACAATTTGTAATGCTGCTATTGTTTGTAGTTGATCATTTCATCCTAGGAGATTGACGTCCATATTCTGAAAGCACCGAGGAGAGGACGAATCTGTCTTAAGGACACAGTGTCAAACACTGGACTTGATCAGATATTTATTAGAAGAAATTAATCAAGTAAGTTGTTTAATTTATTATTTTGTTTTATTTGTTTATTAAATCAGATTTTAATTTTGTTTTTGTAACAAAATAAAATCTGTTTTTATTTATTTATTTATTTATTTATTTCTAGTTTGATTTTTGTAATCAAACAAATTCTTTCATTTCCTTTATTTCTTTATATTCTTGTTGTTGTTTAGTACACAACAGAATTTAATCTCTTTAAATACAGTGAAGATTGTCCAACAATCTTAAGACAGAATCGTATTTTTGGTATCTTCATTATATTTAATTTTCTGTGATTTCATAAAGACATATTCTAGTTAGAAAAACAAATAGTGGTTTATGCTATTTGACAGATAGTAGTAATATACTGTCTCTTTTCTTTGACAAATAATAGTAATATACTGGTGTCATTAACAATTGCAGAATATTAATTTGTGTTACAGAAAATTATTGTGGTATTTTATTTTTCTAGTTTTAGTAACAAGGAAAATAAAATTATTTTGTGTTATCATTTTTTTTCTGATTTTAGTAACTAGAAAATTAATTTGTGTTTTTATTTTTTCTGATTTTTGTAATCAAAGATTATGGCTACTGTAACTGAAACTGCAACTGGAAGTGGTACTCCGATTGTTACACCAACACCGGTCCCTATCCAGAACCATGTTCATGTACCAATAAATCATGGAGAAAAACCGGAAAAATTTAACGGTATTGAGTTTAAGAGATGGCAGTAGAAAATGTTGTTCTATCTTACAACTCTTAATTTGGCCCAGTTTCTCCATGAAGAGGCTCCAGCACTTGATGTGGGTGAAAATGATCGGCAAGTTGTTGCCGCTGTAGATGCTTGGAAACATTCAGATTTCCTGTACAGAAACTACATCCTTAATGGCCTTGACAACATGCTATATGATGTTTGCAGTCCTCTAAAGTCAGCAAAAGAATTATGGGATTCTTTGGAGAAGAAATACAAGACAGAGGATGCCGGCACGAAGAAATTTGTCGTCGGTAAATTTCTGTACTTCGTTATGGTAAACTCCCAAACGGTAATTTCTCAAATTCAAAGTTTTCAATTAATTTTACATGATATTCATTCTGAGGGTATGTCTTTGAGCGGGTCATTCCAAGTCGTTGCTTTAGTGGAAAAGTTACACTGGCTTGGAAAGATTTCAAAAATTATTTAAAACATAAACGCAAAGAGATGACCATGGATGAATTGATTGTAAGATTAAGAATTGAGGAAGATAACCGAAAGGCTGAAAAGAGGAATGGGAAAAATCCCATTGAGTCCAAGGCTAATGTGGTTGAACAAGTTCATAAACCACATAACAAAAAGAGGAAGTTTACTGAAGATGGTTCTAAACAAGGCGATAGCAACAAGAAGTTCAAAGGAAAATGCTATAACTGTGGCAAGACTGGACATCGAGCTTCTGACTGCCGCCGCCCTAAGAAGGATCATGGAAGTACAAGCAAGAAGACCACCAATCAGGCCAATGTGACAGAATTAGATTACATCTCTGACGGGGTGAATGACATTAACCTTTCTGCTGTGGTGTCTGAGGCTAACTTGGTTGGAAATCTCAAAGAGTGGTGGGTTGACACTGGAGCAACTCGTCATATTTGTGCGGACAAGAAGATGTTCACTACCTATAATGAGGCTGCAAATGGTGAACAACTTTTCATGGGAAATTCTTCTACTTCTACTGTGGCTAGATAAGGGAAAGTGATCTTGAAGATGACATCAGGGAAAGAACTGACCCTCAACAACGTACTGCATGTACCTAACATCCAGAAGAATTTAATTTCTGGTTCTTTGTTAAGTAAAAATGGTTTTAAGCTTGTCTTTGAGTCGGATAAATTTGTATTAACAAAGAGTGGTATGTATGTTGGTAAGGGATACATGAGTGATGGTCTTTTTAAATTGAATGTAATGACAGTTGTACCAAAAGTTGGTATGAATAAGAATAACACATCTTTTTCTTATATTCTTGAGTCAAATTTATGGCATGATAGATTAGGACATGTGAATTTTGATGCTTTGCGTAGATTAATTGGTTTAGATTATATACCAAAGTTTGAAATTAATCCTAATCATAAATGTGAAGTTTGTGTAGAAGTGAAACTAACTAAGGCTCCATTAAATTGGTTGAAAGGAAAACCAAACCTCTAGAATTAATTCATACTGATGTATGTGATCTAAAATTTGTTCAAACTAGAGGAGGTAAAAAGTATTTCATAACATTTATCGATGGTTGCACACGATATTGTTATGTTTATTTACTTAGAAGTAAAGATGAAACCTTAGAAATGCTTAAACTCTACAAAATAAAAGTTGAAAATCAACTTGGTAAAACCATTAAAATGGTTAGAAGTGATAGGGGTGGTGAATATGTGTAGACACCCCATTTTTGACCGTCCTCAAGACTTGGACGTCACCATTTGAACACCCGGTGATTATCCATGTTTGTGTTCGTTTGGAGTTCCCGGAGGTCTCGGCTACGCGCCTTGCCTCAAGATCTCCGAACTCGACCGTTTTGTGTCTGGTTTTGCACCAAACACTTGTGTTTTGCCTTGGAAGGGCAGGGGATGCCTTGTGAGGTCTCCCCACACATCACCGGCCGTGGCTTCAGGCCACCGGCTGCTGTTTGTGCCCATCGGCCATATATTTGGCCGACCGGCCATCAATTTTGTCAAAATGGCAATTTTGAGCAGCCGACTACTGTTCATCTGCTTTTGTAGATATTTTAGGACAGCTGTGTGGCATTTTGTTCCCCTCCATACACGTGTATGGAGGGATGCTCCTCTTGTAAGCTTATTGAACAAGCTTTGCAAGATTGTTTGCCTATAAGAGGAGGGCTCTTCTCTTGGCTTGAGGGTTAGAGAAATTTTGGTTAGAAAAGTGTGGGAGAAGCTCTGGTTTTAGGGTTTGAGTTCCATACATAACCTATCTCTATATCTCTCTTGTGTGTGTTCTAGGTGTAGTGGTCCTTACTATTGCACACAAACCCATAGTCTTTCACCTTCTCTTGGTTCTTGAGGGACCTGAGGCTTGTTCTTGCTGTTCTTGGCTGGATTGAAGCTCAAGGAGGCAACAAGATCATCTTTTGTGAAGACGTCTACAAGGGTGAGATACTAGTCCCTTTTATCCCCATTTTTGCATAGCTTGTTAGCCTATCTTAGAACTGTTTTTGTGCTTAGTGTATAATACAAAAAAGTTCTGTTTTTGGGCCCTCTAAATTGTTTCTTTAGGGTGTTTTGTGGTTTGGAGGTGTTTGACCACCCTTAGGCCTTGAGAGGCCCCATTTTGTGCCATTTTTGGTGAGCTTCGAGACTTTGGTGCTTGGGCCTCCTCACCACTGAAATCTTGAGGGATTTCAGTGGTGAGGATGGTGCCTTGAAGTCTCAAGAAGGAGAGGGCCACCCCCTCTCCTTGTTATCCTTGAAAAGGACCAATTTTGGCCTCTTAAGGAAGCATCATGTTTGAAGGTTTGTTGATCATGCCATGGCTGTATTTCATGCTTATATTGCCATGATATAACATTGTTGTGTGTTGGTTTTGGTACACCATGTTAGTTTAACATACATGCCATGTAATGCCTTGTTGTTGCCTTAATATGCCTTAGGTTGTAAACCATGGTTCTAGCATGTTTTAGGCTTGGCTTAGTGAAGTTTTTGTGTTTATTTTGCCATGTTTAAGGTTTGTCCATGGCTGTTTTGGTCGACCATGGCATGCTTTGTGTAGCTCCTTTACATTGTTAGCTTGTAGGCTTAAGTATGCAATTGTATAGCATGCATTGCTTGCTTTGATTTAGTGGTTTGGCACCATTTGTAGCATTATTTCAGTCCATTTAACATGCTTGTATGCTTGCCTTGGACACCTCTTTAATGCTTTGAAAGCTTGTGTTGTATGCCCCATGTTTGGTCATTGTGCATGCTTTTGAATTCAAGTCATTTAGATGCCATCTAAGTGGTCCTTTGGGCTTGGTTTTATGTGCTAAAACTCTGTTTTGGTCATTTAAGTCTTGCCATGTGTGATTACATTAAGTGTGGTCCATTGCCTCTCTGGTGAGCCTTAGGCTTTGGGCTTGGTTGCATGCTAATGTTTGTCTTGTTTAAGTTGGTTCGGCACCTCTTATAGCATGATTTTCAGAGCTTCCTATGCATGCTAATTGTCCTTGACTAGGCTCTTTTAAGTGTGCTTAGAGGTTGCTTGTTCATGCCTAAGTGTTAGGTCCTAACATGTGCATGTGTGTATGTGTATTTAGCCCTCATGTTTGAGCATTTTGGCCACTGATTTTAAGCCTAATTAGAGCTGCCTAATTCATGTTTAAGTCCACCCTCTATTTGGTTTGCATGCTTACTTTGCATGTTTGCTTGCATGCTTGCATAAGTGTCTTGTATTGCCATGTTGCATCCTTAGCTTGTATGCCTAGGTTGCATTGTATCTTGCATGCATGTCTTGTCCCTTGATTTAGTGATAGGGATTGGGTTTTTGATTGTTTATGTGCATTGCATTCATTTGAAATTGAAATGTGCACACTTGGTTTTTGGGCCATCATGCATCAAAATGCTTGATTGGTGGTCCGAAAACCAAGGACCATGTCCCTTTGAGTTCTACACATGATCAGGGGTATGGTTAGGGCATACATGGTTTGAATTACATTGCCATGCAAGTTCTGTCCTCTGCTGCTGTAAGCTGCAGGTTCTGCAGGCATTTTTGGCCGACCGGCAACATATAGTGCCGACCGGCCATCCATTGGTGGCCAATGGATGCATCTTGTGCCGATGACCACATCCCACTGCCGGTGAAAATTCTACTCAGCCGGTGGTGTCTCCCAGTGTCCAGGGAATCAATTCAGAGACTTTGGCAGTCTTCAAAGGGGCAGAGCAGGGAAAACAGAGGCAGCCTACGCATGGCAGTGCACTTCCGAGCAAGACCGAGCATGCATTGCATTGGACCCGCTTCCTGAGGCCTTCTACTGTTTTCCTTAGCTTATTTAATTTGTTAATTAATTAATGGTCTGTAATAATTAATTAGCTTATAGGTTAATTAATTTGTATATTTATTTGGTCCCTCCGAGCGAGGGCGAATTTGTAATAAGTGTGGGTGCGTGTGCGTGCATGTCTTCCAACCCCACGTCTTTCTTCCCTTTTATTTACCCGTTTATGATGGTAGATTAGGGCATATTTAAATTAGCATACCTTATGCTATGCATGCGTGCATTCATACATTTGTCTTGCATGCACCGGGCTCGGCGCATCATGCTAACTGCATTTGTACTTCAATTCCGAATTGAATACGTGCATCAATTGATTACATTTCACATGTCATGTTTAGGTTAGCCGAGCCTACCTTAATTGCATCCCGCATGTGTTGCATTAGTCAATTTAACATGAACTAGGACCATGCATGTTTACTAACTAGTTTACTGTTTTGGCACGGAGTACACTGTGAGTATCTTATGCTTTAGCATCCCACATGCGTGTGAATGTTGCCATAATAGCATGCTTACCATGCGGTTAGATGCTTATGTGATATTACTGTTTGATTGCCTGTGGGTGAAGGTTGGATTGTTTGAGTTGGAAAAACTCGTTGAAATCCGTATTTTAACCTACTTGCGAGTAGCAAAATCCAAAGTGCTTTTCAAGACAAACGGATATGCAATGCTTATTTCCAAATTAGGCAATCTGGTCTATACTTGTTTGCTGTGCGCATAACATAGTAATTCTAGGCTAATAACTGGTATAAGAGCACATAACGTTTTCAAAAATGGATATCATGGTTAGTAGAGGCCGGTCTTCGGACCGGGCGAGAGGAGGTGCTCATAGCTGACCTTCCCCAATCATACCCAAGTTCCCGAGCCGAGGCAACTTTGGTGATGACAAACATGTGGCCTTTGGCACCGAGTCAGGGTTTCCTAAATTTCCCCAAAATAAAATATTTAGGTGGCGACTCTGTATCTGGCAAAGCAGTCCATGTTTGGCACTTCTTTCAAAAATCTATTTTCTCAAAACAATTTGCCGGATTTGGACTCTTTGGTTCCAGATTAAGAACCGACAACAAAAGGGAGTCCGAACTGTAGAGTGAGGCCCAAGGGCGCGTCTACAATATGATGCACCACTAAATGAATTTTGTGCACAACATGGCATTATTCACCAAACTATAGCACCTTATTCTCCACAACAAAATGGAATTGCTGAAAGAAAGAATAGAACCCTAAAAGAAATGATGAATGCCATGTTACTAAGTTCAGGCTTACTACAGAACTTGTGGGGGGAAGCAATATTGTCTGCTAATTATGTTCTTAACAGAATATCCCACAAGAAAACCAACAGCACTCCTTATGAATTGTGGAAAGGTCGACCGCCTTCCTACAAATACTTAAAAGTATGGGGGTGTTTGGCAAAAGTTAAAGTTCCTGTTCCTAAAAAGACTAAGATTGGACCAAAAACAGTAGATTGTGTGTTTATTGGTTATACTCAGAATAGTAGTGCATATCGGTTTCTGACTTATAAATCAGAAATACCTGATATAAATGTAAACACTATTATAGAGTCAAAGAATGCTATGTTTTTTGAACATGTCTTTCCTTACAAGAAAGGACAGAAATTAAGTTCACAGAAAAGAACTTATAATTGTACACAAAGTCAAGAGACTAATGACAATCAAACACAAGAGACTAGTAATGGTCTCAACCAACAGGATTTAACTGATGATGAACCAAGACGAAGTAAGAGAGCGAGAACATCAAAATCCTTTGGTCCAGATTTTCTGACATACTTGTTAGAAAATGAACCTCAAAGCTTTAAGGCAGTAATGACAGGTCCTGAAGCACCTTTGTGTAAAAAAGCTGTTAATAATGAAATTGAATCCATTATGCAAAATCATACTTGGGAATTAGTGGATCTTCTACCAGGTTCTAAACCTCTTGGATATAAGTGGATATTCAAGAGAAAAATGAAAGCAGATGGTTCAATTAACAAGTATAAAGCAAGACTTGTAGTAAAAGGTTACAGACAAAAGGAAGGTCTGGACTATTTTGACACATATTCCCCTGTGACAAGAATAACATCCATTCGCATGCTTATTTCTATAGCAGCGTTGTTTAATTTAGAAATACATCAAATGGATGTTAAGACAGCTTTCTTAAACGGTGATCTAAATGAAGAGATCTATATGAAGCAACCCGAAAGGTTTGTAGTGTCGGGGCAAGAAAAGAAAGTTTATCGGCTTGTAAAGTCTCTTTATAGATTAAAGCAAGCACCTAAGCAATGGCATGAAAAATTTGATCATGCAATGCTTACTAATGGGTTTATGATAAACGAATGTGACAAATGCGTCTATGTTAAAAACACTGACTAAGGATATGTCATAGTTTGTCTTTATGTGAATGACATGCTTATCATTGGAAGCAGTCAAAATATGATCAAATCAACTAAGCAAATGCTTAACAAAAGATTTGATATGAAAGATATGGGGGTCGCAGATGTTATATTAGGAATGAAAATTATTAAAACATCTGACGGATATGCATTATCTCAATCTCATTATATTGAGAAAATTCTTGATAAATTTATCAAGGATGATATGAATTTAGCTAGAACACCTGTAGGCGTCAATCTTTATTTATCAAAAAATAAAGGTGATGCGGTGTCTCAGTTAAAATACTCTCAAATCATTAGAAGCCTAATGTAACTAATGAATTGTACTCGTCCTGACATAGCTTATGCAGTCAGTAAATTGAGTAGGTACACTAGTCACCCCAGAGAAGACCATTGGAAGACGATCATTCGGGTTCTTAGATATCCAAGATTCACCCGTGATTATGGTTTGAACTTTACTCGATATCCAACAATACTTGAAGGTTATTGTGATGCAAATTGAATATCAGATACTAAAGATTCAAAATCCACAAGTGGATATGTCTTTACTCTGGGAGGCGCTGCTATTTCTTGGAAATCCACGAAACAAACATGCATTGCGCGATCCACAATAGAATCCGAGTTCATTGCTTTAGACAAAGCAGGAGAAGAAGCAGAATGGTTTCGTCACTTCTTAGAAAACATTCCAATGTAGCCAAAATCTGTGCCAGCTATTTGCATTCATTGTGATAGTCAATCTGCAATAGGCAGGGCACAAAATCACATGTATAACGGTAAGTCACGACATATTCATCGTCGACATAATACCGTAAGGCAATTGTTGTCAAACGGAATAATCTCAATAGATTATATAAAATCTAAAGAGAATATTGCGGATCCGTTAACAAAAGGTTTGACAAAAGAGCTAGTGTATAGTTCATTAAAAGGGATGGGATTAAAGCCTATTACATAAGAGTCGTCATAATGGTAACCCTACTTATATGACTGGAGATCCCAAGAACTAAATTCAAAGGGACAACTAAGTTATGTGTGGCTCGCCAGAAATCATCAAGGGATTAAAATTCCCTACCCATTCCTATGGTGAGAGTGATATCTGCAACATATGTTGTCTGCAGGGGTATAAGGATAAGCTTTGCTTTTAATGATTACTTATATGTTGATTGAGGCATAAAATCAAGACGAGTATAAGCAGATATTCACAATAAGAATCACCTATATGAGTGTCGAACTGGGGCCGGTTCTATGAGAATGAAAAGGCTAAATTCTCTAGAAACATTCATGAAAACCAGGAGCGTTCAAGGCCAAAATGAACACAACAGTGAGAACCACGATGTGTTAAAAGATATTTTGTGTGAAATCTATTGTCTTGGCTTACACAAACGGCTGAACAATTCAAGGCATCGCGTCCATTGGTTAGCTAGTAAGTCTGATAGGTTATCACTAGGGAAGGTTCAAGGCCGAAAGTTACCTATCTTGATGCAAGATATTTTCGACTTATACTCTTTCGATAAAGTCTACATATTGTTGCATTTCCGTTGTCATCAAATTCCATTCATGTGGGGGATTGTTGGAAATGATTGGAAAATTCTGGGTAAAACCAGAATTTTTTCCTAAATTTGGTCTATTTTTTAGGTGGACCCCGTGCGTCGATTTTCGCGGGTCAAAGTGGTAACGTGTTTTATGCCGCGTTGTGATTCACGTGGTATATTTGGTTGCTCAAAACCATTACCGAGTGAATGGGAAATTGAAGCCAAAGTATGCTCCATGGAAATGGAGTTTTGGTAAAAAAATCCTTAAAGGTTTGAATAAGGCCTGTCTCACATTGATTTGGTGGGAAGTTTTGAATGGGTTTATAAGGCATGGGATTGAAACTTGGGGTGTGCCCCAAGGGATACCCAAGTGTTTTAGAGAGAGATGTTATGGGCAAAATGGGTTAGACTCATTGGACCCAAAAAATCACCACACGCGCGCACGGGCGCCGCCGCTGCCGCCGTCCGTCCGGTCGGTCGAGCGGGCTGGACTTAGACGCGGGTGCGTGGTGTGTGGTTGGGTTGGGCTTATTCGGCCCAATACCTATCTTTTTTGGGCAAAAACATTTGAATATAATATTATATTTTGGTAAAACAAAACCCAAAATTCAAATTAATTTCGGAAATAAACTGGTCCGGTTTTACTGTACACCCAAACAGGGCCCTTCCCGTTTTTTATCTGTTTGATTTTTGAACCAAACAGATTCAAATCTATTTAAATTCAAAACCAAACAGGTTTCATACCTGTTCAAACAGGTTTGCACCTATTTAATTCAAAACCCGCAGCCACCACTACATCTATAAATAGGACAGCCCTCACTTGATGTTAAACACATTCAGAAATTTCGTACTTCACCTCTGCAAATTTATTCTTCATTTTACTGCATTTAATTTTTGTGAGAAAGAGTATAAACACTTAGTGTGTTCGTTAGACAAACAATTTGTAGTGCTGCTATTGTTTGTAGTTGATCATTTCATTCTGGGAGATAGACGTCCATATTCTGAAAGCATCGAGGAGAGGATGAATCTGTCTTAAGGACACAGTGTCAAACACTGGACTAGATAAGATATTTATTAGAAGAAATTAATCAAGTAAGTTGTTTAATTTATTATTCTGTTTTATTTTTTTATTAAATCAGATTTTAATTTTGTTTTTGTAACAAAATAAAATCTGTTTTTATTTATTTATTTATGTATTTCTAGTTTGATTTTTGTAATCAAACAAATTCTTTCATTTCCTTTATTTCTTTATATTCTTGTTCTTGTTTAGTACACAACAGAATTAAATCTGTTTAAATATAATGAAGATTGTCCAACAAAACTTAGCCATTTGAAATGTTGAACTTAATTAGGAAAAACCTATGCATTTAAATCAGTGGTTGACAATGGCTTATCTTTTCAAATTGATAGCCAATTTTTTTTTAAGGCACAAAAAGCACAAAATAATGACAGTATGTGTGTTTCGATTGTAGTCAAACAATGTCTTTTGCATTCAACCGACAAAATTGTGAACATTTGGTGTTATTATATCATTCAAAGTATTTTATTGATATTATTCGAAGCACTTTGTTGCTTAGATTAGTCATGTACTTGGTTCGACCCTTCAAAAATTCAAATAAATATCATTTTTGATGGCCGTGGGGGGTAATATTGGCACCATAAATAAATAATTTTATTATTTATTATTTATATAATTGCAGGACATGTGGTACCCTCCTACTCATTTGGAGGTTTTGAGAAGTTATGAAATGTGGAAAGATGATGAAGAATAAAGTGGAGAACATGGAGCATGAAGTGGAGGTTGAAGAAAGTTATGGAAGATCATGAAGTATGAAATGGAGGAGGTGGAAGAGTGAGTAGTTTTAAGTAGTTTTTTCTTACAAATGTTTACTTATAAATAGCCATTCATAACTACATTGTAAGGGGATCCAGAATTCAAATCAAAAACAATTGTTTTCTATTTTTCTTATTATTTATATTTCATGCACTTAATTTTTTGCACTTTATTTTATGTACTTCATTTTTGAAGCGTAGAAGCAGAGGTAAGTTCTCTGCACTTTATTTTATGCACTTCATTTTCGAAATATAGGAGTAGAGATAAATTAATGGTTAGTTTGATTATTTACTCAATCATCTTTCTCCGTCTCCCTCTTTCTTCTTTTAATTTTCCTTTTTTCTACGCTTGGCAATCTTGAAGTGCTTTTCATTGAGGCAAAAGAACCGTCAACGTAATCGCTTGATAATTGACTTAAATTTAATCTGTAAGTATTTTTTAATCTTTACTAACATGCTTGCATTTATGATATTTTCCTTCGTAAGAAAAATAAGCCAACAACGTCCTTCTCTATTGCATGTCACAAATAAATTTTAGGTAATTCTTAGTCAAATATGTGTTCATTTTGGTAGAATAATGATACAAACACATACTAATGCCCACTTGATGATAATCCTTCTTCAAATCATTATTTCTAACAATCCTTGAAAGACATTGTTAATCATATTTGTAATACACTACATCCACCACTTGAATAATTCAAAATGGCACATTGACTAGCAATACACTACATAGACCACTTGAGTAATTCAAAATGACACATTGACTAGCAATAACTTTGAATGAAGTTCTACATATATATACATAACATGTTTAGTAGTCAAAAATATTTTTTTTAAAAAAATTAAAAAAAAAAAGAAAAAAAAAAAAGAAGAAGAAGAAGGAGGAATTAAATAAAGAACCATAAAAGGAGGTTAGTAAACAGTTTATATATGAAATCAATTTATTGGATATGTAAGACTGATTAATTGTGGTCAAAGTTGTGGGTTGGTCACACTTGTAGTACTATTTCATTAAACAAACTCTATAGGCTGCAGTGCCTTCCAAGGTAGAGATAACCTCTCTCTCTCTCTCTCTCTCTCTCTCTCTCTCTCTCTCTCTCTCTATATATATATATATATAGGGTAATTATATATAATATACTTCTTCTTCTTCGATGGGACTCTTGAAGAACACATCATTAAAATTTAAAGTGAAATGATCAACAACCATTATATTCTTTATAATTGTGATGGAGCTAGCATGGAATGGTCCTAAAATAGATAATGAAGCATCTCTATTGCAATTTATTCCAGTGGGCAAAAACAGCCCTTGCTTTTAACCTAAAAAGAATAAATCCTTTTTTCTTTTCTTTTTTTAAACAATGTGGATGGGGACTACTCATCTTACAATGAAAGCCATACATTTCAGCATAATATGAAAGTTACCATATATATTAATTAATTAATTAAAAGGAAATTACAGTCCAGTGAGCTTTTGAAAAAATATTTTCAAATAGATGGAAAAGTTTAAAATTTCAATTATTAATGTTTATAAAGTTTATTACCTGTTGTGTAATTTTTTATTTTTTTTTTCTAATTTCACACTGAATTTCTATTTCAACTAATTAAAAAGCATTGAGCTCTTATATTATGTCAAATTTGTAAAACCTTTTTAATATTTTATATTTCATTACATCTCAAGATAAGGGTTCGAATGTTGTGCCCCCAATGCAAACTGTACTACGATGGCGTTTGGTTGACTAGAATGAAAATGGAATATGATGGTGTTATCATTTATATTTCCTATACATTTTTTTTTTTTTTTTTTGGTAGTGAATGAAAGGAGAAAATGAATATTTTGAGAGAATATCATACTACTCCATCTTGATTACAGTGAACCAAATATTATTATGATAATTTATTGATTTAAATTCTAACATATATATTGCTGTCTTCACAGCAGTCGTTAGTCGCATTATACAGTTCTCTTATTTCAATGCAATAGCACTATATAAGCCATCTTTGCTAGACTACATAAATATGTTTTTATACTTTTTTACTTGTGATCCTTTTTTTTCTTATTATTGTTTATGCGGGATTTGTTGCAAATATAATATAAATAATAAAATTGCCATTCTTTCTAATTGGTTAAGTTTTTAGATAAATTGATAATCAATAATTTAATATTATATTACAACAGATTCAATATGATTTAATTTTACATTAAAAAAAAAAAACTAAAATAGAAATATCAGCTTTTTGGAATTGTGAGCTTTCTCTTTGATTCTGATCAGATTATGCAATTATTTGGGTTGAAAGCTTTCTAAAAATTATGGGGTCAACACATTGGGGTTTGGTACGAGAAAAAAAAATCTAAATATTGCAAATGGCCATGTAATCATATCAATTTAAATAAATTTAAACAATTAAAGAAGAATCTTAGTGGTTTATTTATGGCATTAGACTTTCATCATGATCGGTAGTGTACAGAAAGATAACCCAAAAAAATTCCATTTCAAAGGACATTCATAAGTGGTATATTATGTTAATTAGTGTACAATTTTATTGCACTACAATACATAAGAGTTTTACAAATCAAATTTTTTAATCTCTAAAAATGAAAATTTTGTTACAAAAGACATTTAAAAATCAATTTCTATCGTCGTGAGAAAAATCGCTAAAATATCGTTCCGAAAAGTCAAAAACAAAACTTTTAACAACAAAATTATGAAAATGTCACTAATAAATACACTTTTAGGAACAAAATAATTTGGTCTAAAAAAAGATTTATTTTTTAAGACAAAAAATGTGGTCCCAAAATTCATCATTAATGTCTAATTTTCGTTGCTATAAATATAATGACATTTTTCGCAAAAAAAATATTTGATTCTTAAAAAATAATTTTACCCTTAAATTTTAGTTTCTAAAACTTTAAGTTTTGTGGTGTTGGTAAATGCAATTATTATATTAAACTATAATATTATACTAATAAAATCTTGCCTTGGAACTCTTCTGGAAACTTCTTGATATTCTAAAACTTAGGTCTAAAATGGCTAGCATAAAAGAAATGATTAAACACACTGTCGATTTTAAAATATTTGTTCCATGTATTTTAGTTTTTGATATTTTAATTTTGTTAATTTCAATTCTCAACCTATTCAATTTTTATTTAAATAGTTTTTAGTGCTGTTTATGTCCAAATTTTATAACAAAAGTTGGGATATTTTTGTAATAAATGACAATGTGTCCGGTTTTATCGGGTTTTGTGAGCCAATTTTTAATTTTAAATTCAATTACTTTAGTGATATAACTTCATATTTTACTTTATCAATATTCTCTAAACCTAATGTGCGTTTTCTCATAGCAAGCATTCTCCGAATTTATGTGTATTGCATATGCGGCGGAATGGTAACATTATGGCTCATCACTTGACACAAATGGCAAAGGAAGCTCCAGACCAGCGGGTTTGGCTGGCAGAGGTCCCTCCTAGTTTAGTGCATATTTTGTTGAGTGAAGTTCCCATTTCATAGGGGGGCCCAACTCTCCACCCTCAAAAAAAAAAATTAAAAATTAAAAATGTTCTCTAAACCTATTCTATTAGAGTTGGGTAGGGACAAACATTATCGGATCTGATTTTTTGACAACAATTGAGATATATGCCCATTGTTAAGAGGAAATGCTAACCTTTGGGCAACAATATTATTTCTTGGGACCCTTCAAGTCAAATTTTAATTAACTGGGGGCATATATATATATATGGATAGAATTTCATATGCAATCACAAGCACACAAAAAACAATAAAGGTTGAGACCCCTTTGGGGGTCACCCCCTTGACCCCCTTTAATTTTCATTGGTCAACTTTTCTTTTTCTTTTTTTTTTTCTTCTCACCCAATCCCCAACATCCATGTGTGTGAGGGGATTGTGGGGTGGGTGTTTTAACGGGGTCTAAATCAATGCCCCACAAAAAAATGGTTCTAAAATCTATGTCATTTTGAACATAAGCCAAAAATTAAGATTTTTTTTTGCTTCCACTGAGCTTTTGAACACATTTTCATGTCTTCCACACTAGGCCTTATTTGGCAACTATATATTTTAGTCAAAAAATCACTATAAATTGTCATATCACTATCTTTATTTTTTTGCACATCTTTTTGTAAAAAGTCAAAAAGTTACTAAAATAGTTTGTTCCCAAACAAGACAGTCTAGATTTGAATAGAGATTTATAGAGGAAAAAAAGGGAAAGAAATTATCAAACTTCAACTTCTATTTTTCCTTCTCTTTTTATTTTTCTCCACAAATTTCTATTCAAATTTAAAATTCAAACACAACTTAAAATATAAAATAAAATAAAATAAATTGCCATATCACCAAAAAATTTATATAAATTTTTTTTTTTTTTCAAAATGATGTGATAATAACATACTTGTAAGTTGTAAATCATTATTATAATAATGATATTATCAACAATACTACAGACTCCCAAAAAACATAACCCCACTCACCTATGATTAGTCCAGAAAGGAAAGAAAAAAAATAAATAAAAACACATGATTGGTCCACATTATTATTTGGGGGTCATGGGGGTCCCCAACTTTGGGGGACCCAAGCATTTTTGTGATATTATTATGTTTTTAAATAACAAAACCACAATAAAACACAATTCTGTAAAAAAATCTGCTTATCTAAAATGCCAAAACTTTGATGACTATTATGTATGTAGGTTGAAAGCATGTTCTTGTTTCATGCTAGTTCTTGAAAGCTAATTCATGAATCTTCTTCCAAACATTCAAACACACAAATGCATATGCATGATCAAAAGTTTCCCCACTTATTTGTTTTCACTTTTGCAATTGATTTTGATGATGATGATTGATCATTTGCATTCAAAAACATATGTATTAGATAGCATTTGATATTGAATTATTGGATAGACACAAGACTGTGAGTCTTGGTGGTCACTTTTCCACCTATCTATGTGATTAAGATAATATCTTTGCGATTAGGATAATATCATCATATATATTAGATAGCTTTTGATGTTGAATTCTTGGGCCATTGGACACCACACCTATCTTAAAACAGTTTTTTTTTTTTTTTTTTTTAATTGGTATCTTTTTATTTTCAGTAAAGTATTTAAATATATTGATTAATTTTTTTATTTTTTAAATTCATTTAATCTATATATATTTTTAAATCCACTTAATCTAGAAATATACTTAAAAAGTACAATATTTGTGAAAAAATCTATGAAAAATTCAATAAATACAAAAAAAAAATTTGAAATGAAATTTTGTTTTGTTTTTTGTATTTAGCGAATTTTTTAAAAAAAAATAATTACAAATTGTACTTTTTAAGTGTAATAGATTAAGTGGATTTAAAAAGTAATAAAAATATTAATTAAAATATTAAATACGTTTTCTAAAAAAAAAAAAAAACACGGATTGAATTAAGATTATTATTTTTATTTATTTAAACTGGGGAAATAAGTTTTCTTGGTACTACGTGGTTTATAGTTCGTAGTCAAAATAAAGAGCAAGGATTCTCGGCCGCCCTTTTCGGCGGCCGTCCCAGCAGCCCCCCAAAACGACGTCGTTTTGGGGGTTTTTTCCTTTTTTTTTTTTTTTTTCTTTTCTTCTTCCTTGTTCGAACAGAACCAGAGGGGAGGGAGGGGAAGAAGAGAGAGAGGGGAGGGAAGGGGAAGAAGAGAGAGAGGAAGGGAGAAGAAGAGGGAGTCGCCGGTGGGCCGGACTGGAGGGGGCCATAACCAGTGGGAGAGGAGGAAGAGGAGGAGGCGGAGGCGAAGGAGACGGCGGTGCAGCTGCTGCGACGAGCTGCACCGGGCGACGATCGGACAGCTGCGACAGCCGGCGGCGAGGCGACGAGCTGCGACGGCGAGCTCGCTCCTCCCCCTCCCTCCTCCCTCTTCTCCCCCTCCCCTCCCCTCTGGTTTCGAAGAGAGAGAAAGCAAGAACGAAAAAAAAAAAACCCCCCAAAACGACGTCGTTTTGGGGGGCTGCCGAGTAGGGCGGCCGATGATCCAAATTCCAAAAAGGCTTTGGTTTAGCTATAAATGGACATGGGTTAAAATTCCATGCACCACAAAATCTGGCTAGGACCCAATGCTAGGCCCAACTCAAAATGACTAAAGCCCATTACTTTTTTGCAAGTTTATAAGCTTTTGTCCAATTCCAACATGAAGAGACTTGTGGGAAAAAAATTTAAAAATAAACCTGGAAATAAAATGTAAGTTAGATTTTACTTAAAAATTTTAAAATTTTCCGTTTCAAAACGATTCACTCAAAATTCTTGTGGTATAGTGAAGGAAAATTCTAACTTTCGCCCTAATGTTGGTATACATGCAAAAAGAGTGGTAAAATATGTAATAAAAATATGTTCTAAAATTTGAACTTTTTGTCAACATTGTTTGGCACTTAACGAATGGCGAATGAGCGGTCATTAGCAAGACGTTTTAATAAATTAGAAAAAAAAATTAAAGTTTGAAACATACTCTTTAAATTATTATGGTATTTTTTAGAAACTTGGCTTTGAGTAGGGATTTATAAAGTTTCCAAATCCAACAAAATTCTAAATACTAGTAGAAAGCCCTAAGTTTCCAACGACGGGCAAAAAAATGATTTGAAAGGAAACAAGGAGCGCTTGTCAATATAACCCTTATTTATTACATACTATGGTCGGGATCCTTTCCTCCCTAGGTGCTCGGCGTCGCGTAAAGTGAAGATTGGGGAACGTAGAGCAAAATTCCCATCAAGGTGAAACTTAAGCAATGAAAAAGGGGGCCAATACTTCAACTAGAGGGGTGGCCAGTTAGTTGACCAATCTCCTAATCCAAACACAGCCTAAAGTTTTTGTTTTCTATTATTCTTTACAAAAACAAGAGAAAGCTTCACATTAATAAACTGTCATACACATACATTAAAATTAGTTTAATATCCAAAAGAAAAAGACTCTAAACTCCTTTTCAAGAGGGAATGTTGCTTTAACTTTTTAAAGTTAACCAAGCATGGTATTGATACTCATGTAATCAAGTGGATGCAGTGTTCATTGCCCTAAAAATTCTCTCTCTCTTTCTCTCTCTCATTCAAAGCACAAAGCACCAAAGATTGTGTAGGATTTAATTATTCTAAATAATATGGAGGGGGGAAAAAGAACAGATTCATCTCTACTGCTTTGTTGTTCCAAATAAGAAAAACAAAAACAAGAACAAAAGAAACAGAAAGATATGGGAGTACTGAAGAGCAAATACAAACCAAAAACAATTACACCGATGGGAAGAACTTGTTGAGGTTTAAGGGCAGCCTATAGAACTCTTCGCTCCTCGTGTCAGTCTTGAATGACCGGAACCTGTCCCACCAATGCATTCCCCTGTCCTTCCTAGTCGAGCTGTCTCTCCGGTGCAATGTGACATCTAGGAACATTGCCAACAAGCCAGCAACGAAGGGCTCCGATGACAAAGGCACATTGATCATATCATTGAACTGCCAAAATCGCCAGTCATGATCTTAGGTAGGGGGAAAATCAAGAAAGAGAGTAATTCTAAGGTAGGAATATGATAATCGTGTTTGATATCTCATCGAAATGGTACATTGAAACATGAGCCCAAAAGTGGCATGAAAACATGGCCCCCCATTTCTTACGGCGAGGAAGTAGGCCCTGAGAAACCCCCAAATGAAAAAAAGGGGCTTCCGGTGATTCTTCAGCCTCGAAATGGTGTGATGAAATCTGTGCTCAACTGTGTCCAAAAACTGAAAAAATATATATATATATTCTGAAGACAATTCTTTTTTAAGAATACCAAAAAGTGATTTTTGAATTTTCCAAAAATATAGCACAAAAATAAAAACCAGGAGAGTGTTTAACTATTTATAGCTTTTGTTTTCAAGAACTCACAAAACAAAAAATAAAAAACACAAACACAACTAAACAGGCCAGATAAGTTCGAGGGAAATACCCATCTTGCTCTGGTGTGGACAGGACCATAACCATTAACAGATGTGTACTCGTTGAAATACTGTGGAATTGATAAGCCCATGAAAATTGAGAACCCGAGTACAAACTTTGTTCTGAAGCTGTTCAAATTGCAAAACTGTAGGAAACTGAGACCTCCGGCACCTGTCCACTCATGGTTTTAAGGAAATAAAATTTGTTGCACTTTAATAGATTCATTCAAAAAACAAAGAAGCCGACATCATGGCTTGTAAAACTTACCTACGTAGGCAAAGAAAAGACAATACAAAGCTGCAACAATTGGAGGTGGAATTGAAGCGAAAATAGCTCCAAATTTCCCTGAAAAAGCCATGTATGTTAAACAAATAAACTAAGCTAGGTAGAGAAAGAGAACTACTCAAATTTTGTGCATTTTTTGGAATTCCTGGGGTGTGAATAAGTTACCAAGTATGGAAAAGAATATCATGAAACCAGCAGAAATCTGCACTACTCTTCTGCTGCCAACACGTGTCAATGCGAGCAAACCAGCATTTTCACTGTTGAGGAAACAAGCAAGGTTCTCAAGTTAATCTACTATAGGAATTCACTATGTGATGGATACAATTTTCCTGTTAGGTAGTGTTTCCCTTTTCTTTTTTCATCTTTTGCGTTTTTGGAAACAAAAACGACGAAAGTTTGAAAATGCTAATCATTTTCATTTTTGTATGATGAGAACAGTTTCCAAGAAATCAACACAACTCTTTAGTTTTTTCCTATAAAATTGGTTGTTTTTAGAACATTTTTCCTAGAACAGTTTTCGAGAACAGTTTGCCAAACAAGTGTTTAAATTTCGAAAAATGTAAAGAGAAAACAGAAAAGGAAAACAAAACAAAACAGGCAAAATGTTTCCAAGTACATTGGTTTTCTGTACAAGAATCTTACACAGATACTGATGATCCATTGCCAGTTCCAAATATTCCGGAGAACAATATCCCCACTCCCTAGAACAGGAAAAGTGAAAGAAAAGATAATCAAATTAGAACCTATGTAGGAAGGTAAGAATTACCCAGTATTGTAATTAGAAAATTTATATTCTTGGTGAGAAGAATTGAACAAAATTTACAAAACTGCAACAAATTAAAGGTGAAAAACTACTGAATATTTTCTTTTAATGTTTTAATGCCGGTATTAGGAAGTGTTAACAAGGCAAAAATAGAGGATGAGCAATCGTTAATCCAATTACCTGCCAACCAACACCACGGCTGAGAACAGAAGGTGGCACTGGAGTTGCACCAGCATAACTCGACACAGCATAGAAGGCACCAGTAGACTGTAAAAAATGTAAAATTATGTACGAAAAGAGTAAAACTTCATTCACATCACTGAAAAACTACCACCTCTGAAGAGGTGAAAAATGCCCGTATGAACTTTGATAAAAGATTTCATTCCCATAACTAAAAATTCTACTCCTAGACTAACAGCACGAAAAGAGATTGGATAAAGAATAGAAATCTTCACTAGAAAATGACTAGTATATGAAGTTATGAGAAACAATCCAAACATTCAATTATGTACTCGGGCTGTATTTTACAATCAGTAAAAGCCTGTCAACAAACCTCTACAAGAGCAACAAATGAAGCCGCCATCATAGCGAAAGCTTCTCCAGCATCGAATGTGGGAGCTCCCCATTGAAATGGATATGGAACACTTATCCTGCACCCAACATGCACTACAAAATTAAAAAATGAACAAAAACGATACCCCACCACATCCTCCCTACCTAGGAGAATATCTTAAATTAACTGTAATTCATGTCTACATAAAACATCGAAAGGAGATGCTAATCTCTGAATCTGAATTAAAGAGAAAAAAATTAATTACCATGGAGCAGCGCCTATAATTCCTGCACGGTCTGTTCGGCAACTTGTTTGAGTTTTTGTTGGTGTGTTCTTATACGCACCGCCCACAGTGAGTAGGTGAGCATAGATCCAAACAATAGCAATTGAGAATATAACAGCAAAGCGATCAAAGATTTGTTTATCTCCTTTCATTAAATGAGGTATATACTGCATAAAAAGCATTGACAGCATTAACAATAGCACATGAGTTGAGATCACATATGACAGTTCAAAAAAACTTGCTGATGACAGTACAAAACACCAAATTGAAAGTAAGACCACCTGTGAAAATATTACTAGAAAGATAAGCTGGGGCAGTCCAATTTCCACGCATCTCGTAAGCTTCACATTCGAATGCAAAAATCAAAAACCAACAATGATAAACATGCAACAATGAAGAGAAAAGGTAATAGACTGAGGGTCTTGTCAATGTGTGCCCTACTAAACTTTGTTCATTCAAAAGGAATCACATAGATGCATACCAGAGGAAAACCAAACTCATATAGCCCAAAGCCAGACAGCGCTACCAAAGGAACAACAGATAGAGGACACACGAACCTACAAAAAAAATAAAAAATAAAAACCATAAAGTATCTGAGATAATTACAAGGACATTACATGAAACCATGATAAGAAGATTCCGTAAGTGGATTTTGATTCTTTCTTGGTCCAATTTAGCTATGATATGACATTTTATGAATTGGGCACTTACTAGAATTTCATATGAAGGTTTTGACCAACCTGGCAACATTACGCCAAAGGCCACTAAAACCGATGACAATCTGAAGAGTTGACGCAACAATAAGGGCTCCCTGGATACCTCGCATTATTTTCTCAAATTTCTGCAAAATCATCACAGAAAAATATCAAACTTGCGTAAATGTAATAAACATGAAGTAATATATGGAAGTCAGTGGGACTTATCAAGCAACCTCCTGAGGATTTAAAATGTCATTATATCGACCAGCCAAGATTATCGAAAGTGTTGTAGGCACAAAGGTGTAAGACCCTCCAATCACAGCAGGTAATCGGGTTCCAAAAAATGCCTGAGTCAATGTGTTCAAGCCAGCAACAAACAGCAGTGTCTGAATCACCTTCGCTTTCTCTACCTGATTAGGCCAACAATTGATTACCAATTTGATTGATGAAAAACAGCTAATTATTTGAACCGAAATCCATTACAACAAAAAATGAAATTTGAAGAATTGTTTGTGGAACTGCTCTTGTTATTGTCAAAAATCTTACATTTCCTCCTCCCATCTGGGGAACCAGATTGGAGGGAATCAGAACCGTTGTGCCAAGCATTACAAGATAGTGCTGGAACCCAAGTAGTATGGCCTCAGCTGCATTCAATAACAAACCCACAATTCAGAAAAAAAAAATACACAAATAAATAAATAAAATAAAATTACTGATGAAAGACAAATAGAGGTTCAAGAACAAAACCCAAAAAAAGGCAAATAGGGTTTTACTAAATTTTACTGATGAAAGACAAATGCAGGCTCAAGAATTATTACAAAAAAAATTTAAAAAAAAATTGAATATATTGATTGTATTCAATAGGGTTTTACAAGCCTACCAATTGCAGCAAAAAACATACAAGATTTTCTCCATGAAGAGAAACAAAACTAATAAATAGGTTAGTTACAATTCACTTAGGCACTAATACAGAATATGGGTTCCAAAGAATTGAATGTATAAATATACACACATGTACATGTCAATAAAACAGGGGAATGAAACAAACACAACCCACAAATCAAAAGGGTTTTGTGGGTTAGTTTCAAATGAGATTCATAGTTGAACAAAATGTATATAAAAGCTATGAAACCAGTGTTTTCAAGAAGGGAATGTGTAGATAAAACTATATATATGTAAAAAAATTTGAAAGAGAAAATGAGAGAAACTGACGCCAAGGGGGAGGACTGGTAATGCAGAAAGATATGTTGGGAAGCTGGTCTTTGACCGGATGTGGCAGCAACTCGTCCTGCTTTGGCGGCGGCGCAGCTCCTCCTCCACCACCACCAGCGGCCATGGTTTTTTCTCGTCCCCTGTTTTTTTCTTCCTTTCTCTCTCAGTACCCAAAACTCTGCACAAAACCCAAATCCCAAATCTCTGAAAATGAATATCTGTATTAAGAATTTGTCACTAAAAACCAGAAAATCTCACTCCCCAAAAAACATCCTTACCACCCTAACATTCTCAGCTGTAGTGCAAGAAGAATGTATTTATTTTCTGTATGCATGTATTAATGAGGTATATGAGCCAAAATGATGAGAAGTGGAACTTTTCTCAGAAGTTTATTGAAGAAGCAATGGAGAGCAATGATGTGGGGATGTATCACTACCCAAAACCCACTTCTAGAAAATCAAGAAGCAAAAGAAAAAGGGAAAAAGCAAATACAAACCAAAAAAGAGAGAATAATAATCTTACAATTATCACATTTTTTTATTATATTTTATTTATAATTTTCCTTTTATGATTCAATATTAAACTTGTATAAAGTTCTCTCTTTGTTCATTTCCAATGGCCCTGTTTGATAGAGCTGTAGGAAAGTACTTATAACTTATACCTTAACAGCTTATAGCTTATAACTATGAATATAAGCTGATTTCTGACTTATAAATTAAGCTTCTCCTGTCTCACTCAAAGAATAAGTTGATTTCTGATTTACAAAAAGCTATAAGCTGTATTGTTAAGTTAAACCAAACACATCAAAATAGCTTAAATTAAGTTAAAAACTGAAATAAACTGAAATTAAGTTGTACCAAACAGGTCCAATATAATGCTGATACATGAAATGAATAAGATATGAAATAAATCAAAAATAAGAATATACAACTATAATATTTATGCAAAATTTTTATATAAAATGATCTGGTTGTTTTTTAGTCTTTCACTTTAAACCAGAAGACTAAGGCCAAGTTTGGCATCCTCAAAAAAATCTAAAAAGTCAAAAAGTCACTATCCTATTTAAGTCACATCACCTCTCTAACACATCACTTCAAATCCAATCCAAATTCAACTCATATTTCATAAAAAGTCAAAAAATACACTTATTTAATCTTCCCAAACTTGGCCTAAGTTATGATTAAAAATAAATATAAAAAAATTACATATTTATAAATTATATTTCATAAAGCACAATACCCCTATCCTATGTGCCTCTAGTCCTTCAAAAGAATCTCTTTATTAACAAGTTAATTAATTATTTGGGTTCTACACTATACACTCTGCACCTTCTTTTTCTTCTCTCAAGTAAAGATAAAGTTCACAGGCATCTCTACTTTCACCTTTGTCAATCTTTTTACTTCTACACACTTCAAAATATATGCTCTGACTTTTTACTATAGTCCGACCGTTATTGAGACTTTTGCATCGGTTAAATACGTAATGCCTGAAGCTAATTTTGATTAGTTAATTCGATTAATTCATTGATTATACAAACACGTCAATATATATGTGTGTGTGTGTGTGTGTTGTATATGCTAATTTAGGTACTCTGCTTTCGTACTTCCAAGTAATCAATGGAAACAGAGAGAAAATAATGTAATTTTGTTGCCATTTGTTGTTTCTCACTATGTACAAATATTTGATACATTGAGGTTTTTATAAATAAAATTTTAAAGAGAGAGAAGCTAAAGGATAATCGACACAGCCCATCCTCTTGGTCCTTTGGTTTCTTGCAAGACAATTCAAATAGGACCTTGCTACATCCCCCTAAAAACACTCCTCCTAATCCCCCTAATTTCCATATCAAGTAAAAAAAAAAAAAAAAAGAGGAAACAGTTTCCCAAATTGGAAATTAGGAGGATTAGGGGGAGTGTTTTTAGAACTCCAAATCATTTTCCATTCAAATATGTTGTGCGCCTTTTTTTTTTTTTCATCATTAAATTTACAAAACGTTTTTGGAAAAGCAATTAACAATCTAATTTTATATATAATATATTTGAGGGTTATTTTTTGGTTAATTTAACCGGGTTAAATTAGCTATGTTTAGAAAGAATTTTTGATTTTTTTTGGTTTGAATGTGATGGTTGTGAGAAAAAAAGTAAAATAATTATGATTTAAATTTGACATTTTGTCTTATTAGCCTATTTTAGAGTTTATATGATTGAGACCCTCTTCAATCACCACCCCCACTACCCCCCCACACACACGTGGCGGGTGGTGATTGGAGGAGAAGGAAAAAAAGAAAAAAAAAATGGTCAATCAGAAAGAGGGGGTCAAAGGAGGGCGAGCGGATCCTCTAGAGTTAATTCTCTAGAGTGATCTCCTAAAGTGGATAATCGGACGGCTCTGCTTAGTCCTCACCAAAACGACGTCGTTTTGGTGATGATTTTCCCCAAAAAAAAAAAAAAATCAGATTTTTTGAAGCTTTTTTTTCAGATCAACAATGGCTTCAATTCATCATCATCATCACAACCCAACAACCCAATCAAACTCTCTTTCAACTCCGAATCACAGCAATCCACCGCCATCTCTGAGCTCCTCACCGAATTGGGCGAAACTGGATTGGGATTCTTTGAATTCGATGTAGCAGAAGAAGAGCTTGGATTGAGAAGATGGGTTGTTGTTGGAGATGAATGAGGAAGAGACGAGAGAGAACTCGGATCGGAGCGATTTGAGGTGGAGTTCCTGCTTGTCGTGGAGCTGAGAAGCGTCGAAGAAGATGAGGAGAGAGAAAGGGCGAGGGGTTGTGGTGGATTGGAGATTGGGATTGGAGGGTGAGGAGCTCGGAGACGAGGGAGGAGCCATCATCGGAGGAGGAGGAGAAGGAGGAGGAGAGAGAGAAGAGAGAGAGGGGGTTTAGGAGGAGGAGGAGAGAGAGATGGGTCGTTGATCTTGGAGTTGCAGAGATCGCCATTGTTGGTAGAGTTTGGGACTGTGAGAATCTTTTTTTTTTTTTTTTTTTTTTTTGGAAAATCCTCACCAAAACGACGTCGTTTTGGTGAGGACTAAGCAGAGCCGTCCGATCTCCACTTTAGGAGATCATTCGTTTTGGTGAGGACTAAGCAGAGCCGTCCGATCTCCACTTTAGGAGATCACTCTAGAGAATTAACTCTAGAGGATCCGCTCACCAAAGGAGGTGCCTCCTTGAGGGGGACCAACTCATTTTCCTTTTATTATATTCTCATATTTTAAATTTGACTCTATAAATTTAAATTTGATCGTCATAAAAATAAAATATTCATTCAACCATATATTTTGCCGATGGAGTAAGATGAAAATGTGAACAATGGTAAAAAGTTAGTTTTTTAATTTTTTAACTTTTTTAGTAAAAAAAAGTCAGTTTTTTATCCAAAACAATCCAGTTTTTTTGTCAAAAAAGTCACTAAAAAAGTTAAAAAGTTAACTTTTTACCAACTTCCCAAATCACTACATAATTACACTTTTGTAATTTAAGTATATAATTACACTTTTGGTAAATGAGTCAATTTTTTCTTTTTCTTTTTCTATTTTTCCTTCTCCTCCAATCACCACCCGCCACGTGTGTGTAGGAGTAGTGGGAGTAGTGATTGGAGGGATTCTGAATCACTTCCCATAATAAAATGAATAATTTTAATAAAGTATAATAGCTCAATTTTGAGAATGGGGATCCAAAAGCGGCATACAGTTGAGAGATTAAGGAGGAGTTCAAAGACAAAAGAGGTGGAAATAATCACTAGCTAGGTCACCCACCCAAGAAACGCAAGTATGAGAAGTTATTTAGTGATCTAGGAATATTGTTTCATACTATATGAATCATTTGTTATGTTATCGCCTCATAATAGATAAAAAGTCTTGAAACTTACTATTTTAACCAATAAAATACTAATTGGAACACCATTTGAATTTGTCCTGAAGCAAACTATAACTTCTCCTCTGAGCGTATGCAGAGGGCATCATTTACCTTCTCTAAAGTGGAAAAAGAATGATGCTCTCTCTTATTTAACAATAGTTGAGGAATAAAGGAATAATAAAAATAAGGATAAATTATAAATATAGGAAATAAAATAGACAAAAAAAGAAGAAGATAAATGATAGGTTTTTTTTTTAGGGTCCCTAGTATTAAGATTTTATAGCACAAAGGATATCTAATATTTTCATAATATTTAAGATCCCTCAAATTGATTCAGAAAAACTTCACCCAAAGAATTTCTTTGGATTTTCCAGAGAAATTCTGGACCAAAGAAATTCTTTCCAAGTCAGAGAAATTCTCTGTTTCTCTCTAGAGAAATTTTGATTTTGTTGAAAAAAATTGCTAATGCAGAGAAAATCCAATACCAAAGACATTTGAACAACCAGAGACTTACAAGAGAAATTCTCTGTTTCTCTCTAGAGAAATTTCGATTTTGTTGAAAAAATCGCTAATACAGAGAAAATCCAAAGTCAGAACCATAAATGCAATAAGAACAATCAATTTGGAGTTGAAAAGTACAAAGCAAACCCAGAGAAATTCTCTATTTCTCTCCAGAGAAATTTCGATTTTGTTAAAAAAATCGCTAATGCAGGAAAAATCCAATACTAGAGAAATTTGAACAAAGCAAAGACCTTCACATAAGTCTTCTCCTAGTTCTATCTCTGGCTGAAAATCGAAGTCCACAAACGGAGTCTGCTCGTTCACTCTCTTTTGGTGAATTGCAATAGAACTACAACATAACAAATATGCTCCAACAAACACACTCAATTAAGCATTCTCATCAATTGTTTACCCAAAAAGAAATCCACAATTTGAGCGAAAAAAACTGACCTTACCATTGACGACATCGTCAACAAACTTGCACATAGCTTCAAGCGTGTTCTTAATCTGCAACCTCAGAATCGACTTTGGATCAAGCTTAGGGTTTCGAAGCCAATAATGCCCAACCATTCGCCCCTCATCAGGATTCGCAATTGATCCCTTTTCAAACTCTTCCATGGCTTTGCAAGCCGCTTGAAACTTGGGCTCCATCTCCTCTACGAACTCGTCCGTGAATCCGATTTGACTCACATCCAAATACAGCCCCAAATCCTTGTGTTGATAGAGCTAGTCAATGTATCTCCACCACAGCTCTCTCGGATTTTTCAACAACCCTTTCTTCTTCTCCTTCGACAAGCCATTGTTGGCCCTCAACAAGCTCGCTGGGATGTCTCAAGCTACAGACTGAGAAAAGAGAGTTGAAGCTCGATCGATTCGAGTCTCTTGGAGGTGAAGAAGAGGGGGAATACAATTTTGACTCTGAATTTGGATTTGGGTTTGGATTTCGATTCCGATTCCGATTCTGATTCGTTTTCAGAAAAGAGATTTGGGGAGGTTTGGATTTAGAGAGAGAGAGGGGGGGAGGGAGAGAGAGAGAGAGAGAGAGAGAGAGAGAGAGAGAGAGAGACGAAATAAGGAAGATAGAGAGAGAAATGAGATTTGATTTGAGAGAGTCAAATTTCTCTGTAATATATAGGTGTAGGGTTGAGGGACCTTAGACATTATAAAATAATATTGTGGATTTCTCCCATTACTAAAAATGGAAGAGGACCTTAGATTAATTTTTCTTAAATTATAAATACACTTTTTAAAGTTTATTTAAAAAGATAAATCATTAATAGGTCTTAATAGTTAGACTTAATTCTCATCAAATACTATTGAAAATAAGTCCTAGTAAAATTGTCGTTAAAAATAATTTTTTTTGTAACAATTTTTTACATATGTTGCTAAAAATTGACACTTAGTAACTTTTTTTTGTTATGATATTTATAAAGAGCAATACTACATACCACTAATTTATCACCACTAACTCCACCACTAGTGAGGTGGCAACTCTTAAAAAAAAAAAAAAAAAAAGGCACAAAACACATGTGGCAGTGGATGGGACCCACTGCCACATCATTAGAGCCACCACTAATTAGTGGTCTAGAGCATTTTTCATTTATAAATTGTCGATAAAACTTACAATTGGCCTTATTTGAAAATATGCTATTTTAGTGATTTTTTTAACTTTTTATGAAAAAATGTGCAAAAAAAACAGAAAGAATGATGTGACAACTTATAATGATTTTTTAGCTTTTTGACTAAAATATATAATTAACAAACAAGACTTTAGAAACGCTTTTTTGTGACGAATTTTTAAAACTGCCACTGAAAATTGAAAATTAATGACTTTTTTGTGACAATTTTTTTAAACTGTCGCTAAAACTTATATTTAATGATTTTTTTGTGACAAAATTTTTAAACTATCGCTAAAAATTAAAAATTTGTGACGTTTTTTTAATACTGTTTGATGAAAAACTCCATCAATTATCATGAGACCTATTGGATAATAAGTCCACCTATTAGCAGTGGCAGAGCTAGGAAATTAAATCAAGAGGGGCACTTATTAATTACAGCTTTATTTTTATTTTTTTTTAGAACCAATAATAAGAAGATAATAATAATTTTTTAATTAATATTAAGTACAACAAATTAAATAAATTGTTACAAAAGTATTTCACATAAAATTTTACAATTAACTTCGAGTAAAATCGAAAAAAAAGTATTACATGTAACTAATGTATCATGGACAATGTAAAAAAGTTATATATTTAAGTCGTAAAATAAATTATATAATGGTAAAATAAATCAAATTTTTACAAAATTTGAGTAAAAAATTCACATAATAGTGATATCACGTCATTATTGACATATTATACCAACCAATAGTAAAGTAACATATGAATGGTGAACTCCACATGCAAATATAACTAACACTCTAGTAATTTTTACATATATATAGTGAGATTAATTATATTTCCATATCAATAATGATGGATATTACCTTTATATTAAGATTTTTTCACAAAATTTTCATACATAAAAATATAATTTGTTGTAGTTACTTCATTTTCAATAAAACAATCACTATTGTTTTCATAAATTTAAAAATACCCTTGATATTTTATTCTAAATTTTATTTTTGTTTAAAATTTTATTTATATACATATGTTAAAAAAAAAAATGAAAAATCCAGGGGGGCACGTGACCCCCCTAGTCCCCATGTGGCTTCACCACTGACTATTAGAACCTACATGTAAGTCCCCTTATTTAAAATATATCCTCTGTAATTTTTGAAATTATAAATACTCTCTTATTAGAATATTTTATTTAACAGAATTAACAGAAAAAAAAATTTAACTACTCCCCTATACAACAATAAAATTTTCTGAATTGTTAATTAAAATATATTTTTAATATAATTAAAAACAATTAATTGACTTAATGATTTATTACTTAAACAGATTATTTGTTATGTGATTAAAAACTTAAAGAAACATAATATACTACAAGAACAATCTATATATTAAGTAAATCTAATATGTATTTATAAATAAGGTAATTAGTTTTTTATTTGATAAGATGTTAATCCGATATTTAAGAGCTTTGCTAAAGTTATAAATTAAATTATTAATTATTTTATCAATTACTAACATGTGTAAAACCTACATATATGTGAGTTCTACGCACATGTAAATAGTTAATAAAATAATTGATAATTTAATTTATACTTTTGTATTTTTTTTAAAATTTATTATGTGATATGTTATCCTTCTATTAATAACAAATTTATTAAATTTGTTAATCTTTTTAAGGTATGTTAACATGTGTTGGGGCACACATTAGCCAAAGTTAACAAAGTATATAAGCAATGTGATTATCTGAACATTATTAATTATTAATTAAAGTAACAGTCCGGATCCTCTACCTTTGTTCCCTGTAGTGTTTCCTGCGGTGGTACAAAACGATGTTGTTTTGGACCTCTCTTTTTTTTCCCACCTTGTTTTCTTCATTCTTCTCTTTCTAAACGTTTCAGAGCAGCACCCATGAACAACCGAACAAAGAGATGAAGAAGAGAGTGACGGTGGCGGCGAAGCTTCAGCGACAGCGAGGATTCGGACTCGCACAACCTAGCCAAACGAAAGACCGAAACGATCCTCATATGTGGGATGGGAATTTCTAGATTTGAATGTATTGATTTTGAAATGTTTCACTGTTGTTGCCTTCTGAATACTGTTTATTTGATTATTTCTTGTTTTGACACATGGGTTCTTGTTAATTTTACCATTTTATGTTCAATTGATTCATTCTTAGCACTGTTTGGCTGTATTGTAATGTTTGGAATATGAACTTTTAGATCTAAAAGGTGCATTTGGTGTGTTTGAGAATGGGAAAAGTTTGGCCATCCATAGTAAGCCATAGAGTTCCATTGTTGCTCGCTGTCGCCGTCGGCACGGCGAGGCGAGGTGGTGATGAAGCTACATTTTTTAGACGTCGCAACAAACAATGACAAAGATTCAAATACCATCAGAAACCCTAATCCCCCAAAACAAAAACATTTAGATTCACCACTATTTTACTTAATTGAAGTGAAAAGGAACAATAAGAATCATATTATAGAACTAAATGCATATATATATGTGGTATATAAATTGGTAGAAAGGTGAATGAAGGTTTGCATGCTCTCTCTCTCTAGCTTTCTCTCTCTACATTCTCTGTAATTTGATGGAGCAATGAAGGAAAGGCGTCACCTCGCCGCCGCTTACGCCGCAATCACCTCACTTTGCCTTGCTGTGCAATCGTCGCCGCACTGTCGTCTTCCCTCTTCGTCTCTCTGGTTTGAGAGTTCAGAGAAAAGAAAAGAGGGAAAATATATATATATATATTTGTTCAAAACGACGCCGTTTTGTCCCACCGCAGGAAACACTACAAGGAACAATGGTAGAGGATTCAGACTCTTAGGGTAGTGTCTGCCAACACGTGTTGTCAGTTCACTGGTCCAAACTTTTGTAGTGTACTATGAGTTTGTGACACGTCGGACGTCAAAGCTCACAGTCCGCAACTAGGAAGAATTTGATTAGGGGTGTTTGCGGTTCGGATTTGGACGGTTTACGAATCGGTTTGGATCTGCCCGCATCTATGCAGTTTGGGGAAAAGACAACCCGCAACCATTCGCAATACGGCTTGCGGTTTGTGCGGATAGGATTCGCGGATGTGCGGGCGGTTCGCAGATTGGACTTTTTTTTTCAAAAATTTATTTTTGAGCTTTATTTTTTTCCTATTTTGTAAATATTTATTTTGGGCCCTTTTTCTCCCCATTTTCTAAAATGCTCTAATATTAATAATTAATTAATTAATTAAAACTTATAAAATTCAAAATACAACAAAATCAATTCGTAACACAAACAAATCATTCAAAATCTTAAATCAAATCATAAACTAACACAAGCACATATTTCAAAATCTTAAACTAGAACTCCATATTCATTAAGGAATTTAAAATTCCAAATCACACTTCATCCGGAACAAGTTCAGTAATGTAACAATAATAATACGATCAGTATTTATTCAGTTTCAGTTGATATAATGCTATTAGCAAATGTAATGCTAGAGTGAGTTCAAAGAATAAAGGGTGTTTTGTTTTGGGCAAAAATATCTAGGTGAGATATAGGAATGAAATCAATGGTTAAAAAAAAAAAAAAAGTGCAGGCGGGTTCTTGCGGGTGCGGGTTAAACCCGCAACCCGCCCGCAATCCGTAAACATGTCATATTTTAAACCGTATCCGCCCGCATTATATTTGCGAAACCACCCATTTGTATGCGGATTGGACGGTTTTCGCGGATCGAATAAACCGTTGCCCACCCCTAAATTTGATGCCCCATTATTGTTATATAGTTCTTTTAAGTTATTTGAGCTTCGTTTGGATGTAAGTTAACTTTTTAATTTTTTGACTTTTTAGTTATTTTTAGTTTAGAATTAAAAAAATTTATTTAGGATAAGTTTTTTTGACATTTTTAACTTTTATGAAAGAAAAAATAAAATAATTATGATTTAAATATAATATTTTATTTTATTAACTTTTTAATTTATTTTATCTTTTGTGACTATTTTAACCTGGTAGCCCCTCTAACTTTCTTGCCAAACGAGTGCTTAGAATTTGCTAAGTGTATTTTTTTTAACTTTTTACAAACAAAAAATTAAATAAAAATATAAAAATATAATACAATCCAAATAAATGCACTTGTTTAGTACATTTCCACACAAAGCCTCACTCTTTCGATAATACTTTTGAAGTATCATGTTAAATTATTTATGTAATATTTTTAATAATTGAGTGCATGCACCACACGTTAAATTATTGTGTGTGCACTAAATTATTATGGGGGTTTGGAAAGTTAGTAAAAAGTTGATTTTTTAATTTTTTTAATTTAGTTTATCTTTTTATAAGTAATTTATATGAGAGGTGATATGACTCAAAATGAATAAAAAGCTGGAAGTTGACTTTTTACCAGCTTCTCAAAAGACTCCTATATATCATTAAAATATTTTATTAAAAATGTTCACTTTTTATAGGGTGCTTTTAACATGTGGTGTTTGTTTGGGTTTTTTAAAGTCAACTGGTTAAACTTATTTTAAACAATTTCTTATTCTAATAACTTATTTTAACTCAAAAAAGTTGATTCTGAGAAGTTGCTCACCCTTTGCTTCTAATTATTAGTTTCTACTGTAGACATAATTTACGGTTATACTTTTAGATTTTTTTATTTTTTATTTTTTTAAAAATAGAAAAAGACCCAAATGGAATATAGATTATTGTTATTACTTTTTATGAGAAATGTAGACAAGTAGTGAATAACAAAAAATAAAAGTTAATTGAAAAAGTTACTTCACAACTTATTTAACAAACACTACTGAGCAACTTAACTCTATAATCCAACAATTACACCGAATAGATTAATAGTTTTTAATTAAAGTCATAATTTATAATCTGCTAAGTTATAATTTACAATCTGTTTTAACAGTTACACTAAACGGATCAATGTGTCATTCAATAAATCTTACCCTATATGTCTCATACCAATATATTAGTGACAACATATCAGTATTGACCCTAAACCCTAAATTTAATAGAGTACCCAAATTTATATTGACCCTACCCAAATTGAATCATTGACTGCAATATTGCTTGTATTTTGATCGAAGATGTTGATCTCACATAAAAAGATCAGTTTGGCACATGGGTCATGCTTCAACCCCAATGGGCTAAATCCCAAAATTTCTGATTCAATTTTAGGTCCCACTGCAGTTTGGAGCCAATTATTTTGAAGTTATGGGAAAAAATAAAGTGAAAAAGATGAATAAATAAAAAGAAGTCAAGAATGGAAAAGGTGACACCAATTTACCAAACCCAGAAGGAAGTGACCCCATGTAGAGTGATGGCCGGCATTAACTTGCATTAGTGCTATGTATTACAATCTTTGTGAGTTTGTCTCAAAATATTTGGTACAAATTATTTTTATAATTTATAAAATAAAATAATTAACATAAATTAAAAAATTTTGATTATTGAAAAATAAGGATAGAGACGTTTTTGAAGACCAAAATTGGGGAGAATACTTGAACCATTTACCTCGTATTGAGGCGCAGTTGTTCTAGTCCACTGAGGTAGCTCCAATTGAAAGATTATCATCTTTTCACAAATAGAAATTTATGTTCCATTTGTTTCAGCAAAAAATATTTTACAAAATCCATTATGATATTCTTAGAAAATATTTTCCTATGTCCGATTGCAACCTTGAAATTAATTTGATAGTGATTGTATTAGTTTTGGTGGTGGTGGTTGTGGTGGTGTAGGCAATGGCGATAGTGGTGGCAGTGGTAGACATGTTAGAGATGGTAGTGGTGGCATCAGCAACACTTCAAAAATAATTTTCACATTTTAAAAGTGAAAAATATTTTGTCCAAATAACCTAATTTTCCATAGACTTTGGTTTTCTATGCATCAAACACCAAAAAATGCGAATTTCTACCAAACCAAACACAGCACGTTAAACCATTTTGAATAGTTTTGGGCTCACACTTTCTGTAATGTAGGGTTGCATCTGATTTTCAAGCCTAACTAAGGATTTCTCCAGTCCAGTGATAAAAGGGTTACTGAAGTCTGAGTGAGAAACACACCCACACTTTCACATTCAAAACAGCAAATTTCTGTACTTACAAGAATACTGAGAATACAAGAGAAAACAAACAAACAGCTTCAGACAAGCTCAATCTAAATAGATGTGAAACATACAACTTCAGACAAGCTCAATCAGTAGACCATCTTTATTAAACTAAAACAAATCAGAAACCACTGAATCTAAGGCGGTGTATAGCTAGCTCCTTTCATACCGAAGTATGTCAGATAAGGTTACATGAAATTTAGCATTCTTTTTTTAGGTACAACGGAAAATGGAAATTTAGCATTCAAAGAACTTTAAAAAAGCAATATTGCAATAAATATGTTGAGCCAAGTGACTGTAGTGAGCCAAACTTGAACAAGTCATCAACAAAACATGAAACATGAAACAAGAATGCTACTGACAAGCTTAATAAGGCTCTTGGCAAAGTCCTAGATTAATCAAAGATCAAATATAGAAAGTTTGAAGAATGTCAAACATAGGTCATCATTCTCTAGCTCCATTAAAGTCCATAGTCTATTCTGTTTTTGTTTGAATTTGGCATAGTCAACACTTCTATAGATTCTCCAATCAAATCAAAAGCCCAAGAACATTCCATGGACAAGAAAATAGTGAGGAAACAAAAAAGTTGCTCGTCTTTTGAGGTTAAGGGTGAAACTAAATTACCCTCAAAAGTACCAACGGTAAACCTTTAATTTAGACGGACAATGCACAAATCCAAATTGAAATAAATTTTACTTTCATCAAAGCAATGCTTCAAATTCCAGCAACAAACCATAAAAAGTGTATGCCTCATTGAATATGGTATGGACCTAGAAGTTCAATATTAATCAATAAAGAAAACTCTAAGAACACAGAATTGAAACAAAGAAACAATCACAAATGTGAGGCAAAGGGGTGAGATCAATTACATTTTCCCACTGTAACAACAGCAAAATCAATTAAGAATCTTCAGTACCCCAAATATTCCCTTGCTCTGTAGTTCAATTTAAAAGCAGTCAAAGAAGCAATTCAAATATTGCTGCTTCCAGTAAGCAAATGAAGCAATCAGAAGACAATTACATACCCACTAATTTTGTTTCTCTAGGAATCAGATTTCATTTCTGTTGTTTAGGTCTCTCAGCACTATAGGTCAAAATATATTGTCCAAACCTCTATGTCAGCTCAACAAAAGTCAGGTCCGAATTCATTGGTAGAGTTAGAAGCGTGCATGAGATGTTAACCAATTCGAGTTGCAATACCATAGTTAACTAACCCCTCCCTCCAAACAGAAAAATAAATAGAACATAAACAAAAAATAGAATTAAGATAATGCAGATGGAATATTAGCCCTCTGAAGTAGGTGCAGTACCAAAGATTATGAAAGAAAAGGGAGGTACTTATTTGATTCTTCTTCACCTTCTAAAATAGAGCTACTATGATCGAAGAATGTAGGTTTTTCAATTTTTACCTATCCTCTTTCAACTTCAAACAGTTTTTGGGCCTATCAACCTATGATTTGTCCAGTTCAGCAGACAGCAAGAAATAATTTCCTCCGGTCTCCAATCATCAAGGAAAGTAACATTAAGCAATATCTTCTTCAAACATGTCACAAACAAATGTTTCCACTCTAAAATATCAGACAATGGCATAGGAAGAACAACACTGGAAGACCGAGAATAATCCAACTCTAGGTTTTTATAATCGAATGTTAATACCTAGTTGACTTGTTCAAGATAAAATCATCTACCTGACAGTACTCAACAATGATGTAAAATCCAACAAAATGGGTGATCCACCAAGGGCCTTATCCTCCATTGGAGCATAGGTCACTGTGTATTTTGTTGATATCCAGAGTCACATTCTTCTTTGCTTTCCTCATGTGATCACATCGTCTCCAACTGCATCCAGACCACAGCTTGTGTTATTGTTGCATTAGTTAGCTTTCAATGCACATAACCAAATCATCTTAGAATACTTTCCTTCATCTTGTCCTCAATCTATTCTACTTCTAACACTGCATGTAATTGTTCCTGTACTTATATTGTCCCAACATCATTGTTTCACGTACCTTCATTTCCTAAACATGTTACACACTGTCCAGCTTCTCATTTCCGCATAAAACCTTTTCCTCAACTTCCTTTGTGGAGTGTTCGAATTCTTTGTATGTGTTTCCTTGTTTACTCTTGTTCACGTAAGTGTACGAGACTTTTGGACCATTGTATATTTAAGGTGATATCCGTATATTTAAACAAACAACGCAATCGCTTGATTTATAGTCGCTTATGGTTGGGAGTTTCCTCATCTCTCTAACAATTGTTCTCACTTTAGGTATATGTTTCCTCTTCCTAACCAGAAACTAGAGTTGTCTTAGATAATATGATAACCTCTAGAATTCGAAGAGGAATTGATAAAAGAAAAACAATTAACATAAGAAAAGTACAAGCCTTCACTACTAACCTACACTTGTTGGTCTTGCATCAATTTAAACAACCTCTACTTCTTCCCACATACTACTTTTAAAACCAAAGTGTAAGGACAACCAAAAAGAATCATGGCATAAAGCTATTAATCTCTTTCAAGCAAATTGGATGAATGATGGAGTATCCACCACCTCTCAATCTCCTCCCATTGACTTTAATGGACTCCATTGTTTACTCCAAAAAAATAATAATAATAAATATTTTTTTTCCCTTCCATTTGAAACATACCTTATTCATTTTTTATCATCAAAAGAGGGCTATGAGCATCTTATCACATCCTTGAATTTGAAAAAGTGACAACTCCATAAATTTAGATTGATTTTATTGGAATAATAGTTCATATACGTCCAATAGGATTATTTCTATAATTTGCAAGTCGACAACCAGAATTTTAGTTCATTGTGTCTTCACATGTCCATTCACTCTGATTAGGCAAACCACCAAGATTATTACAAAAAGAACAGCTCATTAATTTGCAAATGGCAGCCATGAAATTTGAAATATACAACCACACCACAAGTAAAATTGTACCTGATCTTTATATAACCCAAAACAACCGCCTTAATGAACTCAACTTGGTAGCAAAACATGACTAAAATATCAGCTAGAGGCAGTACAACAAAGAATGGTCCACACAATATATGGAAATCAAAATTCTTCATTAATCTAAGATTAAAATTTCTGACAATGGACAATATATATTTTCCTATGTTGTTATTTGGAACAAGCAAAATAGCCATCATCTTCATCAGTAATACCTCACAGCAGTGACACTCAAAAGCGCTTTTCCCTTGAATCTTACTATGCAAAGGTGAAACCATCACTGACTACCACCCCGAGTTTGCATCTTCTTCCTTACACGTTCAAGCTAAATAGCAGTAGGGAGAAAAGAAGAAGAAGAAGAAGAAGAAGAAGAAGAAGAAGAAGAAGATATAAATGCATTGGAAAAATAAATAAAAAAATATGTTATCAAACTTTCATCATAATCAAATTCTACTATCTCTAGAGTGTCTTACCACTTTCCTCACTCGGATATTGGCAGCAGGAGTTCCTCCAGTAACAGATTCGGGAAGATATGGACTACCAACACGCACTTCATTCATCACAACAATGACAGTCTTTTCCCAGTGCACTGGAAGGCTGATCACAGACCATCAATTGCAGAAACATAGATACTTATCAGAGGAGACCATAACTTTTTGCAGAATTACAAATTAGATCTGAAGGCTACAAGGTATATCACAAAGAAACATTCAGGACACAACTTTAATGCAATTAAGATGAACCCAGCAGTTTCGTTAAATGACGAGGAACTAGGAAGCAGTCATCTCCACTTATCAAGGCATAACCATCCAAGTAAAACTTAACTAAGCTCTTTCAGTAGTAAAATTCCAATGGTTCATGTCTAAATTTAACTCAGATTTAGCAGGTTCTATTCATTTTCAAGTTTATGAAATTATAAAATTAATTTCAGAAAAAGATGGGAGCTAAATCGAGAAGCCCTCTATACTAGTAACCTAATGCCTTACTAAGCTGCAGGTGCTGTTTAGGTTAAAAGCCATAGTGCTACTGATACCTAAAGCAGTGAATAGATACCTACTACAGGCCAAATGGCTAGTAAGAAACGTAAAGAATGAGAGTTGTTGAACTATGGCATTGAACCTCTTAATAGGATCTGACTCTATACATGAAGCACGGACACGGACACGAGACACGGCAATTTCTAAAAAACAGGGTCACAGACACGGCAGGGAACACGGCAAATTTTTTAATTTTTTTTATAAATTTTTTTATTTTAATACACATTAATTATTTTATTTATTTATTATATTTTTTAAATAATGTGTTCCAATTAATTTTTTTATTTTATTTTACATACATATGTTTATTTTTATTTTTTTTATTAATATGTATAAGTATATATTATCTTATAATATGTATTATATATTATCTTATAAGTATATTATATGTTATATAATATACAACTATTATTTAATATATAATAACAATAGTTATTATATAATAGTTATATATATATGAATCAAGAAGATAGACGAGACGAGACGAGAGAGAGAGAGGGAGGCAGAAGCGAGAGAGAAAGCGATCGATCGCGATCGCGAGGGAGAGAGAGAGAGAGCTCTAAGAAGGCGAAGACAAGAGAGAGAGCTCTGAGAAGTCAAAGGGCTCTGGATCGTCGAAGGGGGCTATAGCTAGTTGAAGTGGATTGGATTGAATTGTCGAAGTCGAAGGGCTATCGCTAATCGAAATAGACTGGATGGAGGTCGATTGGCTTGAGATCGAAGTCATGAGAGAACCAGAGAGAAGGCAAGGCTTACGGTGGAAGTCGTCCAAATTAAAGTCGCCGACTAGGTTTGTACACCTTTTCTCTTTCGTTTACTCTTCTAGCCGACCATGTCCCATGGCGTGTCCAGATTTGGACACGCATGTCCCCGTCATGTCCCTTGCAAAAAAATAAATTAAATTAAGGGGACACGCCAGATGTACGTGTCCCTGTGTCCCCGCCGTGTCTCCGTATCCGACACCGCCACGACTTCCATTTTGGCGTGTCCATGCTTCATAGCTCTGTATCATTGAAGGACTTAGTCTTGGTCACACAAGAAAGATAGCCTTGGTGAATAAAGAGTATTTCCGACTCTATCTTATCTATTATCATCACAAAAATTAAGTGCCATGCCAATGGCCTTGTGGCATGAGTGCAGCACTTAGGTGCTTGCAAGGGTGAAGTTGGGAATTCAACTCCTCTAGAGTGCTAATCTAACAAATAACATTTGACCTTCACTGATCAAAAGTAAAAATTATTCAGTGCCACTAACTTTTTTTCTTTCAAAATCACAAAAAGAAAATAGAGGCAAAAGATACCAAAGCAATACTGTATCAAGAAAACTTGTCTTCTTGTAGTCAGATCCCCAAGTTTTTGGAATGATCCAAATTCCACTTGAGCATCCAAATAAAAAGGATTGAGGACATCACACCATTAACATTCCACAATTTCAATTGCATATGTGAAAAGTTTGAACAGCATGAATAAAGATGCAACAAGAACAGGGGAGACTTGAAACCCATACATGGGCTTAAAATATATGATCTATGATAAATCAAATCAAAGAACCCAAATCAAGCATCATTATAAAAAGATATTTGCAGTGTCTAGAGAACAGGTGGGGCAGGGATTTCTTGACTTGATAGCGAATAATAGTAACTACTGCATAGAATTGACAACATAAAACGATAATTCCAACAAAAGAAAGTATAAATCTTGATGGTCTTTTAAATAGTATGATTCACTGAGAATAAACAACATCATATGCACTAAATTGAGTAATTAAAATATTGAAGCTCAAAGAAATCAAATGGGCATTAGACAAAACAACAAATAAAGAGAAGGGGAAAAGGAATTACGTCTTAGACAATGCGTCGAATATGTCCTGGGCTTGTTCAGTAACACCCACACCAATCCTCTCAGCTTCTGTCTCTGCTTGCCTGCAATTTCATTCCAACACATCAATCAAACCCACCACAAAACGATTACAAAGAAAATAATCAAGAAAATCAACAAGTGAGCCTTTTGGGTCACCTAATCGCAGACTCTTCACGAGCTTGGAGGATATTGAGATCGATGTCCCATTTCTTGAAATCAAAAGGGTCTTCAGCTCGACCCAAGTAAGTAATATCCCTTATGAAATTGCACTTCAACAGCCTAATGTTTCGTGGTCCCGATACCGATTGAATGCCCTCTTGTGCCGATCAAACACACACACAGTGTTAAAGAATTCAAATTGGCAGTGCATACATAGATAATTCGACAATTGATTCAAGGGTTTAAGCAAGGAATCAGATATGTAAAGTGAGAGAGAGAGAGAGAGAGAGAGAAGGATATGAAAAACAAGTATGTTGGAGTGTGGATCGAAGGACATGACTTGGCCTTCGAGCACTTCTCCGAGTGTGGTTTTGATTGAGAGAATGCATCCCACTGTTATTTCGTCGCCTCCGCCGATGATCGAATCCATGGCTCTCTCTCTCTCTCTCTCTCTCTCTCTCTCTCTCGCTCTGTGTTTACTCAATCACAACTGTTCTGTGCTTGGTAAGAACACGTGCAACCCTTACTCGCTTTTTATTTTTTCTTACTTTTTTTTTTAATCAAATTTTGAGTTAAAATTTGCCTAAAATCTTTAGATACCCAGCATTGAAATGGAAAATTTTAATTTTCATCAAATCACCAAACGAACAAACCGATCCATCGTCCGATATACCTGTAATACTGAAAATATCTTTAATTTGATGAAAAATTAAAGACATCTTTATTTTAATATAGGTTTGAAGTTATAGTTGGAGTTTCATGAAAAAAAAAAAAAAGTAAAGATGGTCTAAGAATTGTACTTTTAAAATTTTTATGTGGGTTGTGGATCTTGCAACTAAAAAAATATATATATATTTTGGGGAATTGGTTGATAAATCCCCTTTTTTGAACTTATGGTCTGGATGGTCCCAAATGTTTTCTTATGCACTACTTAATCCTCATGTACATTGAATGACTATAATGCCATTAAGTGTAAACTGTGTGAGGGTTTGTGAAAATGTGTGTCACGTTGATTGAAGAAGAACACTAATACATTTTTTAATTTAGTGAGTGTGTGACACTCACAGCATGAGACGTGGGTTGTGACGTGAACACAGGTAGTTTGACATTTTTTTTTCCACCCCACATTTTGAAACGTGGCATCCCCACAGTTTAACCATTTTTTCCTCGATTAACATGAGACGTGGGTTGTGACGTGAACACAAGTAATTTGACACAAATTTTTTTTTTTTTTTGTGAACTAAGTAATTTGACACAGTTTGACACGAGCAATTTGACACGAGTAACTATGTCACGTTTCGGCTTTCCCACAGTTTGACACTTTGTTTTCCAATTGCCATTTGTGACGTGTCGACGCAAACCTAATCATTGGTTGGGTTCACACAAAATCCGATCCACATCATACTGCAAATCCATATTGTGACCCACACGTTGGTGGGTCAAAACATTTTGGAAGCCCACGTTTGGGAAGCACACTTCATTTTCCATAACCACAAATTGATAGACCACATCAGTTTGTTGAACCACTTTTTGATGGCCCACATCAATTTGCTGAACCACATTTTGGTTTCCCACTTCATACTGCAAGTCCATCCCGTGAAGTCCCACATTTGAAGAACCCGACAATATCGAAGCCTTTCAAGTCTTCTTCAATGGCTGGCTAGTTCGTCATAGAACGAATCGAAGAAGAAGAAGATGCAGTCAGATTTAGAGATCTAATCGCTCGAGTCTCCGCTCACTACAAACAATACTACGCTGAAAAATCGAGAGCAATTCGACAGAACGTGTTCATCGTTTTGTCCCCGACTTGGTTGAGCTCGCTGGAGCGCTCGTTCCTGTGGATCGTGGGGTTCAAACCAGGACTCGTTTTTCAACTCATTGAGAAGTACGTGGTGGATCTATCGACGGAGCGGAGGAGGAGATTGAAAAGATTGGCGGCGGAGGTAGGAGGAGAAGAGAGGGAATTGGAGGAGGAGGTGGTTAGGGTTCAGGCGAGGATGGCGGCGCTGGTGGTGGTGGAGGCGGCGAGGACGGCAGTGAACGGAGATGCGAATCACGTGGAATTAGTGATCGGGAGGCTGAGATCGGCCATGGAGGAGCTTGTGGAGTGTGATGATAATCTGAGAGTGAAGACAGCGATGATGGTAATGGGGATTTTGAACGACGGATCCGAATTGCCAAACGTGGATGAGCAACGTATCCCACAAAAATATTGAATGAATCCCATAATACACATACATGCCATAACAAAAAAGGGCAAATCAGTCTCCCCACATCTCAGAGAATTTGAAATGGGACTTTGTTGTCTACCAAACGTATAAAATAGGACTTTTCAATCCAAAAGATTCAATTTAGGACCATAAAGAGTAACAGTTTGGTACATAGGACTTTCTGATAATTTCCCCTATATATAATTTTAATTTTTTAAATTACAACTTAAAAAAATTGTCATAACTAAATACAATATGAGGAATAACTAAAGAACTCATGAGATATAATTAAAATAATGTATGTTACGATCCAAATCCGCCTCTATAGATTTAACGTCTTAACTGACTCATAATCTGTGATTACTAAAAGCCAGTTTAACAATAATGACAATAATACAATATAAAGGGACTGGCGAAAGCTAATCAATAATAACATATATTGTCCAACGAGCTGTGAAGACCTAAATGGAAATAAACTTTTATATACATAATTATATACACAAACACTTATGTCCATAACACACATATATACAAGACAAAACAAAAGTTAGGGAATTAAATTCCATTACCAAAAACAGTTAACAAAACTCAATAAACATTCTTATTTCTTAAACACAATGTTAAAAGGGTGAACCTGAATCACCCAATAAGTCTTGACATGCAATAGTTCGAAACCTCACAATGAGGTACAGTAGTTGGCTTGACAAAAACAGGTTTCAAGTCAACGCCGCTAACTCTAATCCGGTGCTCAATCACCTACATATATATAATAAATAATGAGTTAGAATCCAGTGAATAATAACAACTGTATAAAAGGGTTAGAATGATGTCTTTACAATAATTGAAACAAATCAATTTCTCAATCAATGTGTTATATCTTATCAATCATTTCGATTCATAATAGTCATACGCGGTACATCCAATAGCAGAATAATCAATAGGTCTTAAAGACCGAACAATCATTTGATAGCCATCAATACAATAACAATAGTTCCAAGAATTTAAACTGACAAAGATCTCTTTAACAATAATAATAACAATAGCAACAATAATATGCTATAGATGCCACAAGTGCAATTCAGAAAATATGACAATCATCCATCAATAAATATTATCATTTCAGTAAAATAACACATTCGTATCAATTAGAAAATAATTAGAATGGAACATAACTTTACAACAGTGTTACTCACAGTGGGCTCCCTGAAACACGTGCTAAAGATGCACTAAAGATGTGGCATCCAACCTAACAAACAAATTCAAGCACAACAATTCAATACACAATTCAATCATTCAGTCAATTCTATTCAGCTTATTGTTTACTTGATCGGTTTCTATTTGTTGTTCACTCGTTCGGTTCGTTCTTTCATTCTCTATTTCATTCGTGTTCATGAGATGCAAATGCATATGAAAAACACTTTAAAACTACGCAAATAGTGGCCCTGAAATTAGAAAAGTGGAGCGAAAACAAATCGGGGGCCTAACCAAAACCGCACGTGCTAGATGCCCAATCTGCACGTGCGAATCCAAGCAGCCTGCACACTAATTTTCAACCTTTTTTTTCGCACATGCCGCACCCTAGGCCGCACGTGCGGTTCTGGGTTTGTTTGGTTCGAAAATTTGCCTCATTTTTGAAGTCTCAAAATTTCAATTCCAACTCCATTTTCATGCAATTCAAGACCCAAAACCTTTCATGAACATATTGAACTTCACATATTTAGCTTTAAACAAAGTTATAACTTCAAATCAAAACTAAATTTTTCATGCAGAAGGTTCAAGTTTTATAGTGTTATGAAAGTTCATAGAATTTGTATAGTTTAAGCTTCAAATCTTCAAGACCCATGGCATTTCCTCTCAATTTTGGACACTCATGTAAGAAAACAAATATATGATCATGGATTTCATGAAATTTATGCCATGCAAGGATCAAACTTTTGAGTTTCAAGTAGAAAATTATGAAATCATACATATATGAGTTCTAAGTCCAACACTTTGAAGATTTCTTATAAAACCATGCAAGAAATGATGTTCTTCAATCTCATAGCTCAAGAAATCTTTTTGAAAACTTTAGAATCCATGAAGTTCATGCAAGAAATTACATGGTATAACAAGAATGTCATGAGTTCATGCCATGCATGTAGGAATTCAACTATGTCTTTGACTTTCTATGACAAAATACATGCAAGAGACCAAAGTACTTCCATGAATTCAACACTAGAACACATTATATTCAAGAATTGAGAGTCAAAAGCTTACCTAGAGCCTTGAATTACTGTTGTTCTAGCTTATTCTGGATGAATTCAAGCAAAACCTTGAAAGTCACCTTCAATCTCTACAATTTCTCTCTCTAAAATGGAGTATGCAGATTTTCTTTCTAAAGGATAAAGTTGAGCTCAAAAGATAAGCTTAAAGCTCGTATATATATATATATATCCATTCCCAAGCTTATTACAATAATGAGATCCAAACACAACTTAATGAATCAGATGAAATTAATTTTTAATTAAACTTCCCAAATGGTTCTAAAATTTCCTATTATCATATACATGTACTCAATTTCGGTTTCTAAATCCATTAAGGCTGTCAATTTCAGTTTCAAAGTCAAGCTCACAACAAATAGTTTCTCAATTGGGACAGGTATAAACCAATTAAATCACATGGCACATATCTCATTTAGAATTTAACACATAATTAATTAATTACATTCACGATTAGCAAATTTGGGTCGTCACAGTCTCCCCACCTTAAGAAGTTTGGTCATTCAAGCTTGCGATACTAAATATATTTCAAATGCAAATCAAATGTCTTAGGTTTACATTATACATTGTTCGAGAGGTCACAGCTTAAATCAATCATCTAATTCCATGATCCATCACAGTTGTTCAAACCGTTCAGAAATCACTAGGTATTCAAAGTAGATCCGTACAATAATCCCATGGCAATCAATATAATACTGACGTAAGCAACCACATGAAGTCCATATGTCATGCCCCAAAATTTGGACAATTATATATTAAATTAGGATTAAATCCCAATCAATATTCTATCTTCCAAATCCTAGGGGCTAAACAAAAAAAAATTAAACGCCAACCGAACGATCCACCATAATTTCATAACTAACCAATACCTCCAACATTAAAGTAACAATACGTAGTCAAAATAACTTAAATAATGTACGATTACAAATCATGCCAAATTATCCCAATATTAAAGTCATAAAAAAAATAATAATAAATACATAAACTAATATCAACCCTAAACTCAAGAAAACCAAAAGAAGTCCAAAAGATATGTCCTACACTCATAGTTAATTCTTGTCACCACCATAGTCCCAACTAATCTTGCAAAGGAAGCTTGGTTGCGCTCAAACAGAACGCACCTGAAGTTGCCAAGAGACAAAACGGGTCAGTATACAGGTGTATTGGTATGAGTACAAGATTTAACACCCACATGTCCACCAGACACAAAAAAAAATACATTTAATTCTTGTTACGGGACAAGACAAGTAGTTCCAATCACACCGAGACGACTGAGTAGTTTTTCGAGATACGGTGACATTTAGTTTCTTATCCGTACACAACAAAATATAAATTGATTATAAAATAAACAAAATAGAAATAAAAATATGGTGGGTCAGCCCTGCATAAAAAATTTAGCAAGACTCACCATCCTGCAAAAAAAAAATAAAATTAGTATAATTTAATCATAAGTAACTTACTGAAGAAGTATACAAATGCACCGTTTCATGCTTAAATAATTCGAATTGACCAAAACTCAAAGAACAAAAGTTGTACAGAATCAAATTTCCTAAAAAAAAACGCAAACAAATTTAACAAAAACTGAACAGGTTGAGAGAAAAACTTGATAGAAGAACCTAAACGGAATTCAATCGAAAAATCTAAAACTGAAAATGAACAGAAACTGGCCTAAGATGATTTTTTTCGGAAAAGTTCAAAACATGAAAAGTGTGCAGAATAATGTTTTACTTCAGTTTACGTGAAACTAATAAAAATGAGCTCGTTTTATGAGTTAAAATAGTCTCTAAAATCTGCATTGCCAAAATGAATTAAAACTACAATAATCAAGATCATCCGATTATAAGTTATAATCGATCTTTTTAACAAAAAATTTAAACACAAAAGTTGTCTAGAATCACATATATATGCCTCTGCTAAAATTTCATAATTTATCGAGATCGTTTACTATTTTTCAAGATATACAAATCAACACAATTCACACTATACCAATAAACTCGTAATTTAATTCTTTGTACTTTAATTCCACCACTTCGACCTCTACTTCCGGCCTACACATATATCTCATGTGCCTCCCATATACCTAACACCACTCCAAAGCCAAACTTGCATGGGGAAATCGTCCCGAGTTTGACCTACACTCCCCGGATGGTTAGCATATACATACGCGCGTAAATCAAAACACTCATCTACTCTTGAGAACGAGGCAACAATATACATATACAAAATATCTTACTCATGAAAATAAATCTAACAATGCCAAGCCTAAAGTATTCAAATAAATCTCATAATCCTCACTTTTTTTTTATACACTCTTTCTCATCAACACTCAAATAAAACAACAATCTATGGAGTCATGGTGGAGTATAAGGAATTTATCTATGAGTTTATAATTAATTTTAATTTCATATAACCATGAGTGTGATTACAATCATAAAATAAATCCATATAAAAACCCTAAACCACACAACTAATCAAAATAATTAAAATCAATTAATCATCTAAAAATCATAAACCTTACATACACAATTAATCAAAATAATTAAAATCAATCAATCATCTAAAAACCCTAACCCTTACATACACAACTAATCAAAATAATTAAAATCAATCTAACATTTTTATGTAAATACAAAATCAAACTAACGTCAAATAAATAAAAATAACGAATTAAACATAATTCAAAGGAAGTGGGCTTTGTACTCACAATTATTTTTTTAAAGGTCAAAAAAATATTTCGAAAATTAATACAGCCACCAAAACAAAATCCTAACTCTTTCTTTTCCTTTCTCTCCTTTTTTTTTTTTCCTTCCTCCGGCGGTTCCTCTCTTTTGATTGTACTCTCTATTTTGTGATCTCTCTCTCTCTCTCTTTCTCTTTTTTTATTTATTTTTTTATTTATTTATTTTTTTTTTTATAACCTAATCACATCCTATATAACCTAATGGCTATTCTATTATATAATACAAATACAATATAAATATCACATAAATAAATATAATATATATTTTATTTTATTAAATGACGACAACATATATAAATATGCTTTATAAATCAATGCAGGTAACATCTTTTTTTTTTTATATAAATATAAATATTTGAATTAATTATATACAATTAACTATCACATTAAATTAATTAAATACCACATTAAATTAACTAAACAACACATTAAATTCTCATGTAATTACGCAATTAACAAAGTCAAAAATAAAATAAAGTAATAATAATAAATAATGACTTACGAAAAATCAAGGTTGCTACAATATATACACCTCAAAAGAATCTCATCTTGAGATTCGATAAGAGAGAGTACTAAGCAAATAGTTCCGGGTGCATACGCCGAACTTTCTCTTCCAATTTCCAAGTGATATTGTTCTCATCCTCACTCCATTGCACTTTCACCAAATTCACTTTCTTGCGCCGCAACTGCTTTACATCCCGATCTAGAATAGTAACTGGCCGCACCACATACGTTAGATCATGACTAATCTCCAATACCTCTGGTGATACTACTTGGGAAGGGTCTTGCACACACTTCCGCAATAAAGATACATAGAACACGTTGTGAATCATAGCTAAAGTAGGTGGTAAGGCTAATTTATAAGCCACATTACCAATCTTCTCAATGATCTCATATGGTCCCACAAATCTAGATGCCAACTTTCCTTTCTTTCTAAATCGCATGATACCTTTCATCGGCGAGACCTTCAAAAACACAAAATCTCTAACATTCAACTCAACCCCCTTATTTTTTTATCAACGTAACTCTTCTAACGACTCTATGCAGTCTTAATATGTTCTTGAATAATGTTCACCTTCTCCGTGGTTTCTCTCACCAACTCTGGCCCTAACAATGGCACATCTCCTACCTCCATCCAACAAACAGGTGATCGACATGGCCTCTCATACAAAGTTTCAAAAGGTGCCATCCCGATACTGGAGTGATAGTTATTATTATAAGCAAACTCCACCAATGGCAAGTGTTCTTCCCAACTACCACCAAGATCAAGGATACAAGCTCTTAACATATCCTCCAAGATCTGATTTACTAGCTTAGTTTGCCCATCCGTCTGAGGATGATAAGCTGTGCTCAGGTCTAACCTAACACCCAAAGCATGCTGAAAACTCTCTCAAAACTCTGCCGCAAACAACGGATCACGATCCGAAACTATAGAAACTGGTGCGCCATGAAGTCGCACCACCTCCTGAATATACAACCTAGCCAGTTTATTCGCAGTTCGATGAACACTGATTGGAATAAAATGAGCAGACTTGGTGAGTCGATCCACTATCACACAAATAGATTCATTGCCTCACTTAGACCGCAGCAATCCATCCACGAAATCCATAGAGATGTACTCCCATTTCCAAATAGGAATCTCAAGAGGCTGCAAAAGTCCAAACAGTCGTTGGTGTTTTGCCTTAACCTGTTGGCACATATAACATCGAGAAACATACTCTCATACGTCCTTCTTCATACCTTCCCACCAAAACGTCCTCTTTAGGTCATGATACATCTTAGTCCCACCAGGGTGAATGGTATATCGGGATCTACGGGCATCATCCATAATCTTTTTCCTCAATTCAACACTGTTAGGTACACATAACCTGTCCTTAAATCGTAATCCCCCGTCTGAGTCCACAGACCAATCAGTAGGACAATCATCGATCAAATCCACTACAAGGTCATCGAGCTTGCTGGCGAGAAACCCATCTAAATTCTGCATCTGACGAACTTTACCCGGTAATGTCGGTTACACGGTCAAACTACCAATGTATGCCCTCTCAACATTCTCTATTGGTTAAATATCATGCATCGAAACTAACTCCAAGGACTTCCATTTCTGAATCATCAAAGAAGCTACAATTCCATGTTGTCGACTAAGTGCATCTGCGACCACATTTCTTTTCCCCGGGTGGTAAAGGATCTCGAAATCATAACTACTGACGAATTCAACCTACATCTGTTGCCTCATGTTCAACTCTTTTTGAGAAAAAAGATATTTGAGACTCTTATGATCTATGTATAACTCAAAACGCTCCCCAAACAAGTAGTGTTGCCACACTTTCAACGCAAAACACAACTGTTGCCAACTCTAAGTCATGAGTAGGGTATTGTCTTTTGTGAGGTTTTAACTGTCGAGAAGCATAAGATACAACCTTTTGATGTTGCATCAACACACATTCTAACCCAGTTCCACTCGCATCAGTAAATACTACTAAACTTTTCCCTTAGACCAGTATAGTTAACACCGGAGCTGTAGTTAACCGCTACTTTAACTCCTGGAAAGCTTTCTCACAATCATCTGTCCATAAGAACTTTACATTCTTGCGGGTCAACTTGGTCATGGGTGCTGCAATAGTGGAAAAATTCTCTATAAATCTCCTGTAATAACCGACTAGTCCTAAAACACTCCTCACCTCTGAAGGATTTGTAGGCTGCTTCCATTCTTTGACTGCAACAACTTTCTTAGAATCTACCACTATCCCCTGTTTGGACACAACATATCCCAAAAATTGAACTTATTTCTCCCAAAAGTGACACTTACTAAACTTAGCATATAACTGCTGCTCCCTCAAAGTCTGCAACACGACTTTCAAGTGTTCTTTATGCTCTTCCTCATTCTTAGAATACATCAAAATATCATCTATGAAGATATTACAAACTTATCTAGATACGGTTGAAAAATTATGTTCATCAAGTCCATGAAATAGGCAGGAGCATTTGTCAAACCAAAAGGCATTATAGGAAACTCGTACAACCCATACCGAGTTTGAAAAGCAGTAAGCGGTATACTTTCCTCTGACACACCCATCTGATGGTAACCCGTTCTAAGATCAAACTGAGAGAACATGGCTACCCCCTTCAACTAATCAAACAAGTCATCAATTCTAGGTAGCGGATACTTGTTCTTGATAGTCACATTGTTCAACTCTCTGTAATCTATGCACATACGGAGAGTGCCATCTTTCTTGGAGATAAAGATCACCGGTGCTCTCCACGGGGAGTTACTTGAACGAATGAACCCTTTTGAAGCATCTCTTCCAGCTGCTTTTTCATCTCCACAAGCTCTTTAGGCGCCATTCTGTATGCCGCTTTAGAAATTGGTGCAGTTCCCGGTACTAAGTCAATGTGAAATTTTACTACCCGTCGAGGAGGAGGTCCAGGTATCTCCTTAAATACATCCTCAAACTCACGCACCATATCTACCTCACTAATATCTTGCTTAAGGATTTCTACCGAGCATAGAAAACTCATCATCACCGACTCTTCTCCATCGCTAGAAGTGTGAGTAAGCCGTGGCATACCGGGAATATCTATATTTACAGTCCTTCTAGCACAATCTAGAGTCACAAAGTGTTTTCGCAGCCAATCCATACCCAAAATAATTACAAACCCCTCAAACCCTAACACAATTAGGTCCGCATACAAGACTCTACCTGCAAAGTCAATCTCAAAATCTTTACACATCTCATAAAGAGTAATTGCCCCTCCTAAAGGGGTCTCAACACGAATAGGTCTAGACAATGAAGTAATTACAAGGTGTTCTCTTTCTACAAACTGCCTAGATATGAAACAATGAGAGACACCAATATCAAAATGTACTCTAATGGGTTCTTGGAAAAAGATTAAAGATACCTTCCAACCATCACCTTCAAGCTAAACACACAAAAGGAATTCGTTTATAAATATTTAGAATAAATTCAACCACCAACCTAAACCAGCTAACCCATGTTTCCACAATCTGAGGATCACCTAAACTCTCACAAGTCTAGGGTAACCTAGAGCTCTGATACCAAACTGTCACGCCCCAAAATTTGGACAATTAAATATTAAATTAGGACTAAACCCCAATCAATATTTCATCATCCAAATCCTAGGGGTTAAACAAAAAAAAAAAAACTAAACGCCAACCAAACCATCTACCATAATTTCATAACTAGCCAATACCTCCAACATTAAAGTAGCAATACGTAGTCAAAATAACTTAAATAATGTACGGTTACAAGCCATGTCAAATTATCCCAATACTAAAGTCATAAAAAATAATAATAATAAATACATAAACTAATATCAACCCTAAGCTCAAGAAAACTAAAAGAAATCCAAAAGACATGTTCTACGATCATAGTTAATTCTTGTCACCACCATAGTCCTAACTAATCCTGCAAAGGAAGTTCGGCTGCGCTCAAACAAAACGTACCCGAGTTACCAAGAGACAAAACGGGTCAATATACAGGTATACTGGTATGAGTACAAGATTTAACACCCACATGTCCATCAAACACAAAAAAAAAATACATTTAATTCCTGTTACAGAACAAGACAAATAGTTCCAACTGCACCGAGGCGAATAGGTAGTTTCTCGAGATACGGTGGCATTTAGTTTCTTGCCCGTATATAAAAATATATAAATTGATTATAAAATAAACAAAATAGAAATAAAAATATGGTGGGTCAGCTCTGCATAAAAAATTTAGTAAGACCCACCATCCTGCAAAAAAAATAAAGTTAGTATAATTTAATCATAAGTAACTTGCTGAAGAAATATAAAAATGCACCGTTTCATGCTTAAATAATTCGAATTGACCAAAACTCAAAGAACAAAAGTTATACAGAATCAAATTTCCTAAAAGATAACATGGACAAATTTAACATAAACTGAACAGGTTGAGAGAAAAACTTGATAGAAGAACCTAGACGGAATTCAACTGAAAAATCTGAAGTTGAAAACGAACAAAAACTGCCTTAAGATGATTTTTTTCGGAAAAGTTCAAAACATGAAAAGTGTGCAAAATAATGTTTTACTTCAGTTTACATGAAACCAATAAAAATGAGCTCGTTTCGTGGGTTAAAACAACCTCTAAAATCTGCATTGCCAAAATGAATTAAAACTACAATAATCAAGATCATCCGATTATAAGTTATAATCGATTTTTTTAATAAAAATTTTAAACACAAAAGTTGTCTAGAATCACGTATACATGCCTTTGCTCAAATTTCATAATTTATTAAGGTCGTTTACTATTTTTCAAGATATACAAATCAACACAATTCACACTACACTAATAAACTCGTAATGTAATTCTTTATATCTTTACTCCACCACTTCGGCCTCCACTTCCGGCCTACACATATATCCCATGTGCCTCCCGTATACCTAATATCGCTCTGAAGCCAAACTTGCACGGGGATATTGTCCCAAGTTTGATCTACACTCCCCAGATGGTTAGCATATACATACGCGTGTAAATCAAAGCACTCGTCTACTCTTGAGAACGAGACAACAATATACATATACAAAACATTTCACTCATGAGAATAAATCTAACAATACCAAGCCTAAAGTATTCAAATAAATCTCATAATCCTCACTTTTTTTTTTATACACTCTTTCTCACCAACACTCAAATAAAACAACAATCTATGGAGTCATGGTGGAGTATAAGGAATTTATCTATGGGTTCCTAATTAATTTTAATTTCATATAACCATGGGTGTGATTACAATTATAAAATAAATCCATATAAAAATCCTAAACCTGGTATACACAACTAATCAAATTAAAATCAATTAATCATCTAAAAACCCTAAACCTTACATACACAACTAATCAAAATAATTAAAATCAATCAATCATCTAAAAACCCTAAACCTTACATACACAACTAATCAAAATAATTAAAATCAATCTAACATCTTTATGTAAATACAAAATAAAACTAACATCAAATAAATAAAAATAACGAATTAAACATAATTCAAGGGAAGTAGGTTTTATACTCACAATTATTTTTTTAAAGATCAAAAAAATATTTAAAAAATTAATGGAACCACCAAAACAAAACCCTAACCCTTTCTTTTCCTTTCTCTCCTCTTTTTTTTCTCTTCCTCCCACCATTCCTCTCTCTCGGTTGTACTCTCTATTTTGTGATTACTCTATATATATATATATATCCCCCCCCTCCCTCCCTCCCTGCCTCCCATGGCCACTAGAGATGGCAATCTGAAACCGGCCCGATGGGGATCCGACCCCCCGATCCCGAATATAACGGTTATTCCCCGAAAAATACCCCCGACGGGTTGGGGATGGTGATAAAAAAAAAATCCCCGATGATATTCGGGCCGGGGACGGGGATACATGTTTCAGTCCCAGCCGGCCCCGAGCCGAGCCCCGCCCCGTTTGTCCCCCAAATGATATATATATTATATATATACTTTTTTGATTCTCATCTCTATCTTTTATTCATTTAGATCTACTCTCTCTCTCATTCATGTAGATCTACTCTCTCTCTCTCTCTCCATTCCTCACATCTCTCTTTCTCTGCACTGTCTTTGGTCTCTCTCTCTTCTTCACCATCTTTCATCGCTACCTCCTCCTCCACCAATACTTCCACCACTCCCCTCCTCTCTCCTCCTCCTCCACGGATCACATCGCCATCGATCATTTCTCCCCCTCTGTTTGACCATGTCTTTCGTCTCTCTCTCCCTCACTCACAGGATCGTGGTTTGATCTGAAGCTTTTTTTCACTTAGATCGTGGTTCGATCATTTCTTCTTCACCATTTTTCATCCGTACACAGGACCAGGATCGCGGTTCGATCTAGACAAACCGTGGTTCGATCTAAAGCTACCGATCTGGATCGTGGTTCGATCTGAAGCTACCGATCTCTCTCTCTGTTGTTGATAAACAAATTTTTTTGAAGCTGAAGCTGCAGAAGCCCTCTCTCTCTCTCTCTCTCTCTCTCTTGTTGATGAACAATTTTTTTTTTTTTTTTTTTAAAGTTATATATATACATCTGTTGTTGTCTGTTTGTGTTGATGAATAAATATTTTTTTTTAAAGGGGAACTTACTGATAAGTCCCATGTACCAAGTTCAAAATCCAGCTAATCCCAAAACAAAATACTTGCACCAATTAGTCCAATACATTTTTAATTGTTACCAAAAAATCCTTTTTTTTTAAAAAAAAATTTACAGACACTGTTCACATCTTACTACCGTAGGACTTCCGTCAAACGGTCACCGGAGACTCGTCGGAATGTTCAACATCGCCGGGAAGTCGCCGGAGTTTTGCCGGAAGTTCGCCGGAGTGTTAAGAACGTTAATGGAAGTCGCCGGAACGTTCAGAACGTTCACTGGACGTTAAGAACATCACTGGAGACTCACCGGAATGTCTAGAATATTGCCGGAAAAAAAAAAGAATAAATGGATAAATTATAGCAAAAAAGACATAGCAAAATGTGCTAAATATTGATAAACTAAAAGGAAAAAAAATGAAACGACAAAAAACAGCAACAATGGGGAAAACATATGTTATTTTTCAATTTTTGTAATGTTCAAGCAAATAATCTCTAAATAGTGATCAAACTGAAAAGTAAGTTTTGAAACTGTAAAATGTTACAGTTTCAAAACAAAAATCTATTAAGCATTTATCCTTATTAATCAAACTGAAAAACATGTTATGAAACTGTAAAATTTTACAGTTTTATACCATGATTCATTCCAGCACCAAAAAAATTTGAAACTGCAAAATTTTACAGTTTTCACCGCCTGTAACTAAAACTCGAAAACTACTTGTTCAGAATTCGAAAATTTTCTCCATTAGAACAGAAAAACAGAAGTGTATAGCAGAGGAAAAAAAAAAAGAGAGATCGAAGGAGAAAGGCGCATGTAGAGAGAGGATTGTACTCCGGCAACTATTTTTTGTTTAGATCTAGCCAAATCTGATGTAGATCTACTCAGATCTGATGTAGATCTGAGTAGATTTACATCAGATCTAAGTAGATCCACTCATCTTCTTCGTCGGAAATATATCATCTTCTTCGTCGGAAATATATTATCTTCGTCGTCGGTGAGAGTGAAGTCACGAGTTGATTTCGATGGTTGGCGGTTATCAGTGAACCCCGATCAATAGAGAAAGACATGATCACCGATCGTCGTCCATGACAAAGACGATGAGAGAAAAGTGCAGAAAAAAAAAAACGAGAGAGGAAGGGAAGCAAAAAGTAGAGAGAGAGAGAGAGGAAAGGACTTTTGGGTGTATTCAAAAAGTTATGGGATTAAATGGTATCCACATGTTCCATATGAGACCTGTGGGTAATTTCCCCTTTTTTAAAGTTGTTATATATATATATATGTTGCTATTGGTGATGGTTGTTAATCTGAACAGTTCTTGTGTGTGTGTGTGTGTGTGTGTGTTGAGAACTGTCGGGGATATTTCGATTTCGGGGTCGGGGAAACCCGATTCCCGTTAGGGGATGGAGGCGGGGGTGGTGATGGGTTCCCCGTCGGGGATCGGGATCGGGGCCGGGGAGATTTTCACAATCGGGAATCGGGGACGGGGAGGGTGATCCCCGGCCCCGCCCCGTTGCCATTCCTAATGGCTACTGCCTCTGTTTTTGTTTTCTCCTTTCTTTTTTTTTTTTTTTGATTATAACCTAATCACATCCTATATAACCTAATGGCTATTCTATTATATAATACAAATACAATATAAATATCACATAAATAAATATAATATATATTTTATTTTATTAAATAACTACAACATATATAAATATGCTTTATAAATCAATACATGTAACATCTTTTTTTTATATAAATATAAATATTCAAATTAATTATATACAATTAATTATAACATTAAATTAATTAAATACCATATTAAATTAACTAAACAACACATTAAATTCTCATGTAATTACGCAATTAATAAAGTCAAAAATAAAATAAAGTAATAATAATAAATAATGACTTACGAAAAATTAAGGTCGTTACACCATAATTCTCATTTTCCACAGGCTAAATTGCATAATAAGGTAATTTTGTCGCAGACAATCGTAGAACATATTCAGCTCATATATTTCCAAGTAATTGGATTTTACAGCCAAATAGTTCACTGTTAACGAGTCTTATAGCATTGAATTTGAATTTCAATGACACAGAAGCATCCATTTTCTAAACAATCAATCCCATAGCAATATAGGCAGTCCCAAGGCAATCATTCTTTAACATATCACATGTATTCCCAATCGGTTAGTGGTATACATCTCAATACTATTCATAATCAGATAGTCCGTTGTTAATAGTTTGCATACGGTCTTCAGAGTTGGAAATGTTCAAATCGTATTTAAGTTTCCCACCTATTAAGTTCATACACAATTCGTTTGGGTAGACAGTCAACAGTTTCACAAGTGTGCTAGATTCATCGGTTTTCATAATCATAGCAAGCCCGTAGCATGATGGTTCTCATCGTTCCGAGTTATATCAATATCATATCAGCAGCAATCATGTCATTAATCAATCACAATAGTTCAAGCAAGTTTGGATCGTCATAATGTCATAATTACCAAAAAAAAAATAATAATCATAACTAAAAAAAAAATCGATATAATTAAAAGTATATATGGTACTCTATTTTTAAAATGGTGTATATTAAAATTTTCCTTTCCTATGATTGTCAAGTTATTTATATGGGAATGACTATGGTACATATGCAAGGCATAACTTCATATATATATATATATTTAAATAAGATAATTTCATATTATTTAAGTCATGATTTAAAAAAAAAATTATAACCAAACACTATACAAGGAATAATAAAAAATCTTTAAATAATATTATAATTGAAGAAGAAAATTAATTATAATTTTTAAAAAAATTAACATAACTAAAAGTGCATATAATAAATGGTGCATATAATAAAATTCTCCTATTTATATTGACCACTGGGGATGGTCACCAAGTGGATTACGCACCTGGAGAGTGCAAGGATTAATTCATAGATGCGCAAAATATCTTTGGATTATTGTACTAGAGTAATGATTCATCCCCCCTTTTTTCCCACCCCCTTTGACCCCATCTCTCTCTCATTGGTCACATTTTCTTTTTCTTTTTCTTTTTTTTCCTACTCCTCCAATCACCACCCGCCACGTGGCAAAGGGGGTGAGGGGGTGACCCCCACAAGGAGGTCCCAAGCATTATTCTATTGTACTATACTTCAATTGTGACCTAACCTCCTGCTATGGCAAGGTAGGTGAGGTCCATTATGTATCTCAGTGGTGAATTCATTTCTATGAATTGGTTTAAATCTAACATTCAACTGGTTGCCCTGTAATCATGCTATGATATCCCCATAGAGTATCGTTTTAGATTATTTGGTATATATATATTTACAATTTATTAAAAAATAATTTAAAGAAATTGAAAAAAATTAGTTACCTAAAGTTGAGGAAGAAGGGTTTGAAAACTAACTATTTTAATTGATTTTTTTATTTATTTATAAAAATACATCCAAAAAAAAAAAAAAACAGAAGAGAGAGAGAGGCGTTATTTTTTGGTTTATTTTTTAACGATATATTTTCAAACTTATCGTACTTCCTCATTATTATTTTTTAACTTACAAACATTTCCCATATCTTAATAGGATACTCCAAACATTTTAATAGGGTACTCTAAACATTTCCTATATCTTATTATATTACAAAATTCATCTGTATATTTATATTTAATTTTTTGCATGTAGACAAAATGATTATCCATTTTCTTACTGTGAAATAGGCATTATTCAAGTGATAAGTTGGACTTATCAAATAATTTATCTAGAAAACTTAGATTGGTTGTTTAAAAAAATTATATTGTAAGAAAAATAAATTTAAAAATCATATTTTTCTTACAATATAATTTTTTTAGATAAATTATTTGATAAGTCCAATTTATCACTATAAATCAAATTGTAAAATACACTAATAAAAGTTTTTTTCAATTTGTTTTTGGAAGTAGTTTTTCAAAAAAAAATCATAGTTTTCGAAATAAGTCCAGCAAAATTCAGCTAGCAAGATTGGGTCCAAATTATGTGAAATAAATCTCTAAGAGCGTCTCCAACGTTTATTCTTTTCTTTTATCAAATTTAAATTTGATGAAAAAAAAGTTTAATTTTGGTACTCCAACGTTAACATCAAACCAGTATCAAATTGAGAATGTCTAAACTTTTCATCAAATTGAGAATGTCTGGAGTCTTTCATCAAATTACTGTATAGTCGTTAGCTTTGTAGGTGTGCAGGATTACCGAACGACCGGCCGGTTGTCCCTCCGAATAACTACTTCCTTGCAATTTACTGTAAAAAGTCTATTTCAGAATTTGGGCAATTTACACTAGCCGATGGACAGGTCGGACATCCCCCAGTCGTTCTTTTGGTCAACCAGTACTTTGATGAAAATTCAAAATTCTCCATTAGAACGCTTGATATTAGATGAAATTTTTACTTAAATTTTTATTTAAATTTGATGGAAAAAATAAGTAAATGTTGAAGATGTTCTAATTATACGGAAGCAAAGATCTTGGAATCAATTCTAAAGGGGCTGGGCTGGGCCAGGCCCAGACTAGAAAAGTTTGTGTCTAAGCTTGGCCCAGCTAAGTATTGGGTATAGAAATCTCATAAATCTTAAACCCACCCAAAAACTCATACTTTAAAATAAGTATTACAAAATTATACATTAATAATTTCTACTTTAATTGACACAAAGGCTTACCCTAAGTTCAGGTTTAAATTCAATGGTTGTATTTTCCTTTGTAATTACATTTTTTATTAAAATAAAACAAAATAAATTATGTATGTTCTATATACACTAATATATATAGTAATCAGACTAAGTTTCAATGACTATTCCTAAACCCAGTTCCTTTAATAAAGAAATTTTAAAATTCAGTTTGACTCAACCCTATAAATTAAAATATAAATCTCAATATTTTAAAAAATATATAATGAAATACATGGATTAAACAAACTATTCGTCTTTGCTGAGCTTAAACACCACAAAACACATATAGAAGAACTGAGAGGGTAATTTATATGCATAAATTGGGCCGTGTTAGGTCCATTTGATTTAAGCATTGGGCCGAGCTAAGCAAACTCCTTAGTTTGTTGGGGCACGCTTCCAGCCGAGCTAAGAGCTTTAGTAGCTCGTTCTTGAGGTGTACAGATATCAGACCAAGGATTTGAACTAATGGACTAGATGTAAACAGCCGCTCGGACCGAGGTATAATTTGTAGTGTATTGAACTAGGGTTTATCTCGGTCGACTACCATCTTGGTTCTGTCCAGCGTAGGGCAGGGCCATGCTAGCTCGGTTGGGTGTGCTGCCAAGCTGAGGTAGGAGGTTTGATCCATATCATTTGGTTGGTAGTGAGTAGGGTGTTACCAAGATGGATATTATCCTTGGGAGTGTGATTCCTAGTAGGATTCTGCTGAGGAGAGATGGAGTTCTACTAGGATTGTGCCAAGCTAAATCTATAAAAGCTTATAACAGGACCTATGTACAGGTATTACAATTCTTACTCTAGAATACACAGAGCTTTTGTGTCTATTGTCTATTTGCTGACTTAGGCATCGGAGAGGTTTCTGGCACACATCCGCCGGCTAGCTCACGTTTGTGTTTTCAAGCAACAAGACAACGACGTTTAGAGGAATGCAAACTTGATCAACAGGATTATACGAGAAGATTATTTCATGCTCATACAATTGACGCCGTCTATGGGAAATCACAAAAAGAACAAACCTTTTGATTGAGTTTCCTCTTTAGTTGAAATCCATAGCGCACAATGAAGACTTACTACATTCTGCTATTGATGGACAGACCCCGGAGAGAGGTAGGAGGCGCAAAGGTTTACCTTTTATCCCACCTATGGCAGAATTAGATCCCTAGCGATAGAACCCACGGAAAGACACACGAGAAAGATGAGGCTCAAGCCCTTGTCGCTCTCAGAGCCCTGACGAACAGAGGCTGATGATGGATCCTCAGGTTCTGGAGGATCGCGTAAGAGAGCAAGACGAATTGATAAGGAGAATGGCGACAGACATAGAGTCAATGAAGTGCCAGATAAAAGGAAAACGGGTGGCAATAGAAGAAGGGCGCAAAGGCAACACGCACTCTTACTACTCAGAAGAACGTGACATGCAAGTCACATCGTCACAAGCTAAAAGTAGAAGCCTCAGGACAGGCGACACACGGTCAAGGACTTCAGGACTTGTTACTCTAAGTCTAAGAGAACGAGGACTGAAAGGTATTATACGGAGGGAAGCAGTTATCGTCCCTCGCATTCACACCAAACAACATCTAGGCATACGGAGTTGCCTAGGTCGGCAGACTTACGTACAATGCTACAGGAAAGGGCTCGACTGAGAGAAGACACTCAGGCTCGCGACCCCCGTAGAGTCTCAATGCTGCAACGGTTGGCTCCTTGAACACATGGGAGTGTCGAGGTTGGGATGCCAAAACCACGCCTTGCCTACGAACCAGCAGACAAAGCGTTAGCGAGGTTGCAAAGCTCGCCGTTCATTCCGGCGATAGAAAACGCACCATTACCCTTAGGCTTCCACCAACCTGAATTCACTACTTATGAAAGGAAGTCAGACCCCTACATACACTTTCACCACTTTCGCCAAGTTATGGCTGTGTATCAGCGAAACGAGGCTCTAATGTGTATCATGTTTCCTTCCAGCCTTGGTGACCTGGGTTTAACATGGTTTGAAAGGTTGCTAGAAAGTAGCATAGCTTCATGGACGCAACTAGCGGAGGCATTTGTGACCAGATTCAGAACGAAGACGCCAGTAAAGATTGACCAGCTTCTCTCCATAGATATAAGCGAGAGGAAACATTGAGGTCTTACAATAACCGGTATTGCAAGACTTTGGAGATTGCCCCACAAACCTAGCAATCGCACAGTACAAACAAGGTTTGTCGGCTGGCAATAAATTAAGGGATTCAATGACGATGACACCACCTCTCACAATGGAGACCCTAATGGAAAGAGTGCATCAGCACATCCGGGTAGAAGAAGATGTCGCTCGCACCAAAGCGAAAGTTGGCACAATGGTGATGTCAGACAAAAAACCTGCTGCAAAAGTTAACACGATCGGGCGAGAAGAACAACCAAGCAAAAATGGGCGAGGCAGACGAGCCAACAGAGAGGACCCCCAAGCAAGGAAGTTGAGAGTTTGCACTGTCATCACCACAGTATTCAATAAACCTATCTACATGATTCTTAACGAGATACGCGATGAACCCTTCGTTTGGCGGCCAGCCAAGTTGGGAAAAGCGCAGAGGGGCTACGATGATAGGTACTGTTACACCTTCCATGATGAAAAGGGGCATCGAACTGAAAATTATACGCCATTGAGGCAACATCTAGAGAAGTTAGTGGCCGCAGGCCACCTGGACCAATATATTGAAGAAGGAATGCAGCCAGCCCCCCAGGACCGCAATAGGCCAGATGGGATGCCGGTCAACAGTCCGCCCATGGCATAATCAATGTAATACATGGAATCATCGAACCTAAACGAGTATGTGAACTCAGAGGGATGATCAAAAAGGCTGAGCACATGAGAGAGGTACTAAATGCACAACCTACCGTAAAAAAGGGAAAAACGAAGGCAACGAACGTCATCACATTTTCTGACAAAGACTTAGCAAGGTTAGAAAGCCCTCATAACGATGCACTGGTGGTTACTCTACGCGTCAAGAATTTCGACATCAAGCGGATTCTAATTGACTAAGGGAGCTCATGCGAGGTAATGTACTACGAGACCTTCAAACAATGAAAATTAGAGGACAAAGACTTGGCATCCGCGACATCTCCCTGTAGTCGGCTTTAACTCAATGCCAGAATGGCCGGTTGGCAAGATAATTCTACCATTCAAGGTAGGAATGATAACAAAACATGTGGAATTTTGGGTATTGAAAGACCTTTCCACTTGCAACATAATCTTGGGAAGAGTATGGTTGCACGCCATGCGAGTGAAGACATTAACCTACCATCAAGTGTTACGGTTTCCTAACGAAGTTGGAATGATTAAAGAAGTCTTAGGAGACCGAATCATGTCCAAACAGTGCTTCGTTACAGTAAACGGCAGCCAGGCTGCAAAAAGGGTTTGTACAAATGGTAAAAAAGCTAATGGTGAAGTGCCGATCGGCAAGTTCGCTAGATAATTGGTCTGGCGGTTGGGTGGATATTGAGTTGATGGCAGATGAAATTGGCGTCAATGCCAGACATGTCATACGGCATCCAGGCGAACACTTCGATGTTAGAGGTCAAAAATTCCTTGATCTGTATTCTCTCAGTGCTAGACAGAGACGACCCCAACAAAAAGAACTTCTCTGGGTTTTTCTCATCTATCCTTACCTTTACCAAGTCTTCCACTGCCTTTTGTTCGACTGCTTTGCTTTGCAGAGATAGTGGCAGAAGAAGTGCGAAACCTACTGGAAGCATGGGCAATCAGAGAAGTACACTATCCCAGATAGATTTCCAACACGGTAGTGGTACCAAAAAAGAACGGCAAATGACGTGTTTGCGTGGACTACAAAACAGTCAACAAAGCATGCCTGAAAGACAGCTTTCCTCTACCACGAATAAACCAACTGGTGGACCTAACTGTAGGGCATAACCGATTCAGCTTTCTTGATGCGTATCGCGGTTACCATCAGATCGCTATGTATAAACCGGACCAGGAGGTCACATAGTTTACAACTCCTAGAGGATTATATTGTTATAAAGTCATGCCCTTTGGCCTAAAAAATGCGGGGGCAACATTCCAACAGATGATCACCAGAATGTTTGAACCATTGTGAGGTAGAACAATGAAGGCTTACATAGATGATATGGTGGTCAAAAGTAAGAATGAGGGGGACCATCTGAAGGACCTAGATGAGATGTTTCAAATTTTGAAGTCCCACAAGTTACGACTGAACACATCCAAGTGCGCATTCGGCGTCGGGTCAGGAAAATTTTTGGGCTTTCTAGTGACCAACAGGGATATAAAAGCTGATCTGTCTTAGATCAAGGCCATCTAAGATCTTGAGAGGCCCAACACAGTCAAGGAGGTGCAACATCTCATTGGCCTAGCAGCCGCGCTAAACCGATTTATAAGTTGGTCGTCAAATAGGTGTCGACAGTTCTTTCAGGCACTGAAGGCCAAGTTTGAGTGGGATGAAGAGTGCGACCGCGCCCTAGAAAGTTTGAAAGACTACATGACATCTCCTCTGTTGTTAGTGACACCAATACTAGGAGAGGAACTCTTTTTATACTTAGTAGTTTCCCAACATGTAGTTAGCGCGGTGTTGGTAAAAGCTGAAGGAATACAACACCTGCCTATCTTTTATGTTAGCAAGACATTACTGGACGCCGAAACAAGATACCTGCCATTGGAGAAGTTGGCCTTAGCTTTAATGATGGCTTCTAGAAAATTGTCGCACTACTTCTATGCCCACACAGTGATTATTATAACAGCCTTCCCATTAAAAACCTTGTTTGAGAGGGCAGATTTTTCTGGACGAATTTTGAAATGGGTAGTGGAGTTAGGGCAGTTCGACATTAAGTTTCAACCAAGAACCGCGATAAAGGCCCAAGCTTTGGCAGACTTTGTGGCTGAGTTTGCACCAGGCAGCCATCATGTTTACCTGATTGACTTCACTGAGGCAACCAAAAAAAGGATAGAAAGTGCCGCAAGGATAATACAGCCTCAAAGTAGGACACTCAACTGCATAACGAACCATTCAGCCCTACAGAGAGGGAAGAAAGAACAGATTGCAGCACTACCAGCAAGGACACACTCAAAAGTAAAGTCTTGAGATAGTTAGACAGTGAGGAGCAAATCCCAATGACGGACAATAACCTGGAAGAGGGCATCATTAACGCCTTTGATCCCAAGACATCATCAGATCCCTCCACTTGCTGGAAGCTATTCATCGAAGAGATATGGAAACTTTTCATAGATAGAGCATCCAATAGGCACGGTGCAGGACTTGGCATAGTCCTCATCTCACCAAATGGCCTAACAATTGAATAGGCAGTCAACCTTGGCTTTCCAGCATCCAACAACGAGGCAGAGTATGAAGCATTATTAACAGGTTTGAAGTCATCATTTCGCATGAAGGCCACTGAGCTGATGGTATACAGTGACTCCCAACTGGTAGTAAATCAAATTTCGGGCGACTACAAAGCAAAGGATGATAGAATGGCCAAGTACCAAGAGTTTGTCAGAAAGGAGATCATGAAGTTTGAAGTAGTTTGGATAGAGCAAATCGATCAAGAGAAAAATAGTAAAGCAAATGAGGTGGCCGGTTTTGCGTCAACGGCAGATACGTCTATCCCACACCCATTGTTAATTGACTTCCTACCCAGACCAAGTATTGAAGAATCGGAAGCAACCGAAGCATGTTGCGTCGATCGAGACCCTTTCTAGATGGATCCCATTATAGTGTTTTTAAAAGATGGCATCTTACTTAAAGAAAAGAAAGAAGCCAACAAAATTAGAGCAAAGTCACAGCGATTTTGGCTTTCCCCATCACTAGCATTGTACAAAAAATCCTTCACTGGACCTTACTTAAAGTGTGTCCATCCCAGTAAGGTCGAGACATTTTTGTTCGAAATACACGAAGGCATTTGCGGAACCACCAAAGGGGAAGATCGTTGGCCTACCGAGCAATTTCACAAAGGTATTGGTGGCCATACATGCAAGCAGATGCAGAGAAATATGTCAAGAAGTGTGAGAAATGTCAGAAGTTCGCACATCAAATACATCAACCGGCCAGAGAGCTCCTACCTTTAACCAACCCGTGGCCATTGCGATGTGGGGCCTGGATATAATGGAACCACTTCCAACCGCGCCAAGCAAAAGAAAGTTCTTTCTCGTAGCAACAGACTACTTCACAAAATGGGTAGAGGTAGAAGCACTTGCATCCATAAAAGAAAATGACGTCAAGAAGTTTGTCTGGCAAAACATTATAACTCGGTTCAGCATACCCAAGGCATTAATATTCGACAACGGCACTCAGTTTGATGGCAAAATTTTTAGGGGCATTTGCGAAGAATACAAGATAGAATTCTACAACTCTACACCGGTGTACCCCTAAGCTAATGGCCAGGCTGAGGCTTGCAACAGTGTAGTCTTAGACGGTCTGAAGAAAAGGCTGGAAAGAGCAAAAGGCAAGTGGGTTAAGGAGTTTCTTCATGTTTTATAAGCCTACCGTACCACACCTCAACGGTCAACTGGTGAAACACCTTTTTCATTGGCCTATGGCATGGAGGCAATAATTCCACTGGAAGCGGGTCTCCCCACTATTAGAAGTAAAAATTTTGATTCAAACTTGAATGATGAGGCCATAGCCCTAGAACTCGACCTTGCAAAAGAAAGAAGAAAAAGGACATTGGTGCACATTGCCTCATATCAATAAGAGATGTCCAGGAAATACAACAAAACAGTGCACCTAAGCAATTCAAGATTGGAGATTGAGTACTGCGCAAAGTAATGGGCAACACTTTAGTACCTGGAGATAGCAAGTTAGGACCTAACTAGGAAGGACCATACAAAGTGATTGGTTTAGCGGGAAAATTGGCATATCACTTAGAAGATATAGACGGCAAAGCTATTCCCAGGCCATGGAACACGGCCAATCTCAAAGTATTTTATTTTTAGCTTTTTCTTAAAACACTGTTTATTTTTTCTTTTTCAATAAAACAAGTAGACTTTTTTTCCGTTAAAATTCTTTCCTCTGTTTGTAAAAGTTGTTCATATTCATTGCCGACTGGGAGCAATCAAGAAAGGTCGGCTGGTGTGACCAACAATTTTTTCTTCTTCAGCCGAGATAAGGATCTAGACTTAAGAAGGTTGGCAGGTTTGACCAACACCTTTTTCTTCTTCAGCCAAGATAAGGATCTAGGCTCAAGAAGGTTGACAGGTTTGACCAACACCTTTTTTCTTCTTCAGCCTAGATAAGGATCTAGGCTCAAGAAGGTTGGCAGGTTTGACCAACACATTTTTCTTCTTCAGCCCAAATAAGGATCTAGGCTCAAGAAAGTTGGCAGGTTTGACCAACACTATTCTTCTTCAGCCAAGATAAGGATCTAGGCTCAAGTAAGTTAGTAGGTTTGACCAACACTTTTTTCCTCTTCAGTCGAGATAAGGACCTAAGTTCAAGAAGTTGGCAGGATTTGACCAACACTTAGTTCATTTTTCAGCTGAGATAAGGATCTAGGCTCAAGTAAGTTGGCAGGTTTGATCTGTGACACCCTGAATGTTAATTAAATATCACATAAATACTTATAGTTATATATAATTGTGAGTGTATGTGATAATATATTATAAATAATAATAAATACAGAATCTAATTTGGATAATATATTATTAAATAAATAATAATAAACACAGAATCTAATTTAGCATTGGATTATCAAATATGGGATTAATGAGGGATTATTATTTGGGGCCAAATTAATAGAAATATGAAATTATAATATTAGTTCGGTCAAATTAGAGTTAAAGATAGTAAATAAATAAATATAAAAGTAAGAGTAAATAAATAATAATATTGATAACAATAATAATAATTATAGTGAGTGTGGTCGTAAAATAAATAAGTAATTTTCTGTTGGTATACGATAAAGTGTAATTTAATTAGGAATTAATTTATTTATATGGTTATTGGGCAAAAGTGTAATTTCCATAAACATTTATTAGGATAACACTAAATCTATGTTAGTAATGAGCATATCCAAGTGCGATTGAAACAAATCTGCGGAAGGATTTAAGAATCGGCCTCGTGTTAGCCAGATAGTGGTCTTACCTCCCTATAAATAGAGAAAAGTTGCTCAAATCTGTAGAAGGAGAAAACAAAGAAATGAAAAAAAAAGAAAAAGAAAAAGAGAGCCACGTAAGTACTGAGAGTAAGAAACTTATAGTAGGAAGGTTGTGATAGTGGAATAAGGCTAAGGGTCAATATTAATGTGAGTTATATTATACCTTGAGTTACCATAATATATTTTACGTTTGTTTTGATTTATCATAATTTATTTTATGCAAGTTATATTTTATAAGTTATATTAATTCAAGTTATGTTTTAGAACTATTTCAGTTACGTGGATTAATTTCTCACTCTGCTCTGTGCTTATAGTTGTTACCCTTTCAAGTGACAAGATGTAGGTGAAACCCATAACCTCACGAAATGGAACCCGCACGTGGATTGATGTTGAACCACTTTTTTTTTTTTGTTTCCTTCTTCTCTTTTTTATTTATTTATATTTTTGCTCCCTTTTGTTCTACTCGGGGCCGGTCACTGAATAATAAAATAATAAAAGCCTTAGAAATGTATTTCTCTTATTAAAATAGTAAAATGGAGTAAATTCCTGTTTAATTATTTTTATTTCCGCTTGCACAGTTTAATTTGTTACAAATAGAAAAAGTTAGTAAGTTGCAATTCCAACCCTAAGCCCCTAGGTTTAGGTCGTGACATGATCAACACCTTTTAGCCAAGGTAAGGATCAAGGCAAAAACCTCGGTTGCAAGGGTTTTGTAATTTCCCAAGTTGTTTTTCTGCCGAAATGAGTATTTCGGCCGAAAGAGGGAGGCGGGATAAGGAAAGGCCAAGCTAAATTAGGCCGACTAGGCTTGTGGTAAAGATGATACACTAAAGCAGAGAAGTGCTGTAACCGAACAAAAAGATAGCAAGAAAGAAGAGACAAGATACTTTCATTCATTAGAAATTAAGTACAAGAGGAGGGGCTTGTAGCCCGGTTACATTTTCATAAATGAAGTAAACCGAGCAAAAAGATATTTTCTTTCATTTATTAGAAGGCAATTACAAGAGGTGGGGCATATAGCCCGGTTACATGACATAAAAACAAAGGAATGACAAGAAAACAAAGGGGCTTTTTTGTTCAAACGAACAAATCATCAAGATCAGTATTCAGGTTAACCTGGACTTCACCACTGGGTTTTCTTGTAGAGCCTGCGAGTGGAGAAAGAGTGGTCAGGAAGAACTGAGCAATCAGATGGATAGTATGTATATAAATAAACTGGTGGACTACTTACAAGTACCATTGACTTGGTCACTGAGCGAATGACTTTGTGCTCGGTTAGATGATCGTGATGTTCCATGTCTGTTGGCAAACACACGCCTTTGGAAAGGTTAAAAGCCAGCATGTGGTCTTTTTCAGCCACCACCGAGTTTTTAGTAGACACAACACGGCTTTTATAAGAAATGGATGGTGCCCATATAGACGGAGAGGAAGGACCTGCTCGGCCAGATTGAACAGGCTCTAGGTTCAACAGCTCGGTTTTAGGGGGCATGGTCTTTTCCTCATCTACCAAATGTGATTGTTCGGTCGACGAGGTGCATGCACGCTTGTGCTGCCGAGACGTGGTTGCCCTTGTTGTTGGAAGGACGACCACTGTCTCGCGCAGTTGATTGGCGGCCACTAGTTCGGTTTGAACTTCGCCGGAGGTTTGCTTGGTAATAAGAGCTCACACGGCCCCCCTTTTTGCTATTTCCTGTTCTTCGGTGAAGGGAATTAGATTAATTTGGAAAAGAGTGGGGTCCGGCTCGGGTGAAGACTCTAGAAGGAAGTCGCTTACTCTGACCTTCCTCTTACCACTGTAGCGGTAGGTCGGTTGCACGTCGAGCAGGTCGGTCTAATCTCGATGTTGGTACCGTAGCGTGACTCGGAGTGCGGCTTGATTTGCGTATGCGTAGGTTGATTTCAGGTGGTTCAAATCTGCATAAGGGACAAAGAACACAAGATTTAGCGCGGTAGTGGTTTTGGTGACAAAGAAGATAAAATCGAGCTGTCCTTACCAGCGGTTCCTTTGTTCCAGTTGATGCTATAGCCCGGTATCTGGGCTTCGTAGTCTTCAAAATTTCAAGACACCCAAAGAAAATCATCATCGTTCAGGTCTTTATCAAGTGTACTCTTGACGATTTTCTCTCAACCCCTTCTTACTCTAAGATAATATATCCAACCGTAATCATTCTGACTAAGCGAATAATGGTGAAATAGCTCGGCCAGTCTAAGGTTAAGGCCAAGGCGGTGATTTAATTCGACTATGCCGTTTATTATTCTGTAGGTGTTGGTGGATAATTGTGTGGGATATAGTCTGGTTTGCCTAAGGAATTCACAAATTAGGGGTTGGACTGGGAACCTGAGTCCACCCTCTATAATAGACAGCAATGTGAATGGAACAAAGCCCAATCTACCCCAGGGTGTGGTGTCTGGCTTGGCTAGTTCAAATTGAACATCTTCAGGGATGTGGTAATCCCTTCGGAATTCGGCTATAGCACCGGGCGAACTCACAAGGAACCGGTATTTGCCCATTTTTGGGTAGCTTTTGTATACAAGTATCTGCTCGGCACCTTAGCCCGGCTTTGCAGTGAATGGTGTGCCTGAGTAAACCTAGTGAAAAGTCTGCACAATGAAGAACATAGAATATGTTATGGCCAGCTGGTGACCGGGCTAAGGCATCAGTATAAATTATTTTGCTCAGCCTTGGGAGAGGGTGAGATTTTTATCTCAATCCATAAAGTGAGCTAAACTATAGTTCGGTCATGATTAGGCAATGTTTTCTTAGTTCAGGAAGGCGCATCTAAGTGAGCACAAACTTGTTATAGCTTGGTTTCATTGTGAATTCTAGATTCAAAGTTCATATGAATCCAGTCACAGATAGGCTGGAGTTCTTCCTATGGTGTAAGGTTTCTGGGAAACTGATTCTAAGCTCATTTTTTAGCACATAAACAAAAACTATGCATATTCTTGTAAAAACAATATAGTGGGTTTATAGAGTTAAGAGAATCAAGCACCTGGAAAAAGTCAGGCAGAGTGTTTAGAAGAAACGTGAAACTTACGAGTTTTTGGATGTAAATGTTGAGCAATAATACAACGTTCCTGTGGCAGCAGTGAAAGTACCAAAGCTTGAATAGGGGCAGAGGCAGAATTGGAGTTTTGCCTCTCAGAAGGTAAAATTGGAGTTTTTGCTCTCAGAAAGCTGTTTTGGTTTTTGGGTTAGAAGATGAACAGTAACAATGGACGTTTGAAGACTAAGGGGATAAATGTGAAATTGAGGTAAAACGGCGGGGCTATTCAAATTTTGGAGTTATGATTAACAGCTGTCATAGCGATAGAGGCAATCGAGAGGAGCCATGTGTCCCAGTAAGGACGTGGTGTCATCAGCATGGAAAAGCGGGTTGTACTACGTCAAAAATGGGGGAAACCAAGTGGGTTTTTTAGCTCGGCTAACCGAAGTGCTTCACTTCGGGTGATATTTTGGCACGGCTTTAAGGTAATAATCCTAATCATGCTTCGCAGAAGGAATTAAGGGGCAATTGAGAGGGTAATTTATATGCATAAATTGGGCCGAGCTAGGTCCGTTTGTTTTAAGCATTGGGCCGAGATAAGCAGACTCCTCAGTTCATTGGGGCACGCTTCCGACCGAGCTAAGAGCTTCAGTAGCTCGGTTTTAAGGCGTACAAATATCAGACCAAGGACTGGAATTGATGGACTAGATATAAACAACCGCTCGGACCAGGGTATAATTTGTAGTGTACTGAACTAGGGTTTATCTTGGTCGACTACCATCTTGGTTCTGTCCAGCATAGGGCAGGGCCATACTAGCTCGGCTGGGTGTGCTGCCGAGCTGAGGTAGGATGTTTGATCCATATCACTTGATTGGTAGTGAGTAAGGTGTTACCAGGATGGATATTATCCTTAGAAGTGTAATTCCTAGCAGGATTTTGCTGAGGAGAAATGGAGTTCTACTAGGATTGTGCCAAGCTGAATCTATAAAAACTGAGAGGGTAATTTATACAAATAAATTGGGCCGAGCTAGTTTTTGGGCCGCACTATGGACCGTGTTAAGAGGACTTAGAAGATGGGCCGTGGACAAGTGGTAGTTCGGTCCGAAGTAAATTTTGCCACCGGAGGAAGTAAGTTTGTTTAGTTCGGTCTCCGTTATTGGAGGGTTAGCTCGGTCGTGCTGTTCAGAACCGAGGTGTGGAGTCCGTTCTAAGACTTGATTGAAGGTTAGCTCGGCTTGGTCCTTCTATGGATAGCTCGGCCTTGCATGTGAAGCCGAGGTAGAAGAAAAGAAATGAAGGCCGAGGTAATGGTTAGATCGGTCGTGACATGTTAGCCCGGTCTAACCACACCACATGTTGTACGTGAGAAGCTGAGGTATGCTAAGTCCTCTCAAGGACTTGGGTCTGAAGATAGTTCGGCTCAACTCTCTTATGGATAGCTCGGTTTTAGCATGGGAGAACCGAGGTAAGGGAAATAAAAGTAAGGGCCGAACTAACAGTTACTTCAGTCATATGGAAGTCCGGCCATGGGAAAAAACCATCTCACTTGGTTTAAGCAGTGAGGGGGGTGTTGGAGGATAAGTATTATCTTCCAGGAGTATGAATCCTAGGAGGACTCTACATGGAGGAGTAAGAGTCCTACCAGGATTGTACCACGCGAAACCTATAAAAGCTCACCAATATCACCTATGAAGAGGTAATGCAACTTTGCTCCCTTAATACATAGAGCTTTTGCCTATTTGTCTTGTTGACTAACTTAGGCATCGGAGAGGTTTCCGGCACACACCCGCCGGCTAGCTCACGTTTGTGTTTTCAGGTAGTGGAACGACGTCGTACGGAGGAGCGCAGACTTGATCAACAGGATTATACGAGAAGGTGTATTTCTTTCCTGTACAATTGGCGCCGTCTGTGGGAATTATAGACAAGAACAAACCTCTTGATCAAGCTATTTCTCTTTAGAATCAATGGCGCATAACGAAGATTTATCACAGTCCGCCGTCGACGGACTAACACCAGAGGGAGGTGCAAGGCGCGAGGGTCTACCTTTGGTCCCTCCTATGGCGGACTTGGAGCAACGACAAAATTCCAGGAGGGATGCCAGGGGTAGAAGGAGGAATAACAGACCTCATCCCTCTCGTTCGCAAAGCCCAGAGAGACAAAGGCACAAGATTGATCCTCAAACTTTGGAGGATCGCGTCAGGGAACAAGACGAGTTGATACGGCGGATGGCGGCGGACATGGAATCTCTAAAACGCCAGATAAAAGGAAAAGAAGTGGCGACAGGAGAGGGGCCCAACAGCAAGACGCCCCCTCGCCACTCAGAGGGTCGTAGTAGAAATTCTACACCCTCCCAAGCAGAAAACAGAAGCCTCAGGACAGGCGACACGCAAGCTAGATCTTCCAGGACTCGTCACTCCAGGTCTGAGAGGACGAGATCTGAAAGGTCTTACACAGAAGGAAGCACTTACTGGCCCTCACATACGCACCAAACAAGGTCCAGACAGACGGAATTATCCAGATCGTCTGACTTGCGGACCGTGCTCGAAGAGAAGGCACGATGGAGAGAGGACGCCAAGGCACGTGATCCACATAGAGTTTCTGCCTTACAGCGGTTGGCTCCTCGGTCGCATGGAAGCGTCGAGGTTGGAATGCCAATACCGCGCCCTGCCTACGAACCAACGGACAAAGCATTGGCAAGGCTGCAGACCTCACCGTTTGTTCCTGCAATTGAGAATGCGCCCCTACTATGAGGCTTCCTTTAGCCCAAATTCACTACGTATGAGGGAAAGACGGACCCCTACTCACACTTGAGCCACTTTCGCCAGGTTATGGCTGTATATCGGCGAAACGAAGCCTTGATGTGCATCCTCTTCCCTTCCAGCCTTGGCGACTTAGGCTTAACTTGGTTTGAGAAACTCCCAGAAGGCAGCATAGCCTCCTGGGCGCAATTGGCAGAAGCGTTTGTCACAAGTTTCAGGACAAATACTAAAACTCCGGTGGAGATCGACCAGTTACTCTCCATCGACATGGGTGACAAGGAGACCCTAAGATCTTATAACAGTCGCTACTGGGAGACATTCAACCAGATTGGGGACTGCCCCACCAATCTCGCCATTGCACAATACAAAAGAGGCCTTCCAGTCGGGAATAGACTAAGGGACTCAATCACCATGACGCCGCCACTTACCATGGAAGCCCTGATGGAAAGAGTGCACCAGCACATCAGGGTAGAAGAGGATGGCGCGTGCCGCAGCACCAGAAAAGAAGGCCTCAGCAAAGGTCAATGCGGTAGACCGGCCGAACAGAAACGGACGTGGTAGACAAGACAACGGAGAAGACCAAGACAAAAGATGGTTGAGAGTCCGCACTGCCATAACCACGGTCTTCAAGAAACCGATCTACCGAATACTTAGTGAGATTCGCGACGAGCCTTTCGTCAAGTGGCCAGCCAAGCTAGGCAAAGCTCAGAAGGACTACGACGACAGATCTCGGTGCACCTTCCACAAAGAAAAGGGGCACCGCACTGAGAATTGCACGCCATTAAGGCAACACCTGGAAGAGTTGGTGGCTGCGGGCCACCTGGATAAATACATTGAAGGGGGGGCACAGCCAGCCCCCCAGGACCACAATAACCCCAATGGGATACCGATCGACGCCCCACCTCAAGGCGTAATTAATGTGATACATGGAGTCTTCGAACCTGAGCGTGTATGCGAGCTCAGAGGGTCGATCAAAAAGGCTGAGCACTTAAGGGAGGTACTAAGCACTCAGCCTATCATCAAAAAGGGGAGGACAGAAGCCACAAACGTCATGTCTTTTTCAGATAAAGACTTGGAAAGAATATATTGCCCACACAATGATGCCTTGGTCGTCACTCTCCGAGTCAAGGATTTTGACGTCAAGCGGATACTGATTGACCAAGGTAGTTGTAACATGCCCGGGGGGTACCCGCGCGCGTTAAACAGTTCGGACCCCCGAGATCTCTTTGATCTAGTCTCACGAGTGCAATGTGAAACATAGATGAGAGTCCAGATTTGGCAACTTTTATTGAAAATCCATTTTATTGCAATTTTGTCAAAAATGGACTGCGTCATCAGAACTCAGAGTCGCCACCTAATATTTTGGGAAATTAGGAAACCCATGACTCGGTGCCAAGGCCACTGTTCGTCGTAACCAAGGATGCTTGGCTCGGAACCTTAGGTATGAGAGGGGAAGGTCAGTAATGAGCACCCCCACTCACCCGATCAAAAGATCGGTCTCTACTAAACCATGATATGAATTTTATTTTCTTTCTATGTTCATGTTTTGATTATTTAATAAATCCTAAAATTTACTATGTGAAACATACAAGTATAGACTATGTCACCCATTTTGGAACAACTTGATTTCATGTAGTTTTGAAAGAGTTTTGAAAATGTACAACCCAAATAAATTGAGTTTACAAACATGAAAATCAATATCATTCCAAATTAAGCGACACAACCTCCATCCACTGGCATTCATACAGTTATATCACATAAGCAAATAGTCACATGGTATGATGCTTAAACATAGTAAGAAAAACACACACAAACGGGATGCTAAAGCATAAAAACTTACATGTTTGACGACCCACGAACAAGCTACAAAACAAAGTTAGTAAAACATGCATGATCTTATATACAAAATCCTAATGCAATTCACTCATGAGATGCAACTAAAGATTCGGCTTCTAAGATATGACATGTGAATCATCTCAAGAACATGAGGTAGCGCACATAATCACATAGGAATTGATTAAATCCACAAATGCAAACTTCGCCGAATCAAGATGCATGAAACATGGATGCAAAGCATGAATATGATGAAAAATAAATATGATGTTTATGTACAAATAAGGAAAGCAAGTAAAAGAATGGGATAGAAATAAGTGGGGCGGGGAATTATTACAACGCTTTGAATAAATTATTACAAACCAAATAAGAGAGAGAGAAGGGAATATTACAACAAAGTAAAAATCTCACAAACTCTTAAAATAAAAAATAAAATAAAATAAAATAAAATAAAGAAACTTCATGTGTGCCGGAAAATATTCTGCTTGACGTAGGAAGACTGCTCCGTTCTGTCCGGGAAAACTTATTTTGCGTGGGCACTATTCATCTCGAGATACTATTCACTGCCGGAAGTTACTATTCATCATTACTATTCACCTTTTTTGATCGTTATTCATCTTACCGGACATTTTTTATCCGCAGTCACTATTCATCGCCGGAGGTACTATTCATCGTCGGGGTTACTATTCACCGCCGGAGGTTACTATTCACCACCGATCACTATTCATCCGGTGGGGTCACATCTTTTTACAAATTAGGTGGTTCGACCAACCATTTAAAGTGATAAAATTACAACAATTTGTAAATAGTAAACTACAACATTTTATGTAAATTACAACAATTTATATACAACAGTAAATTACAGCAGATAAAGTAATAAAATTAGATGGTTCAACCGACCATTTAAAGTAGTAAAATTACAACAATTTACAAATAGTAAACTACAACATTTTATGTAAATTACAACAGTTTATATACAATAGTAAATTACAGCATATAAAGTGGTAAAATTAGGTGGTTCAACCGACCATTTAAAAAAAATTATGAAAAGCAATAAATGAAGTACTTAAACAAATTATATCATATTTTGAAATTAAATGAAAGTTTGCGAAAACTCACCTTTCGGGGAAATGATGAATTTTCTGATTCACAAACTTTCTATTGATTACCCTCAAGTTTGTGGAATGTGTTCTCAATTCTCAGTCCCAATTTGGAATTACAACTTCTCTTTCTGATTTTTTTTTCTCTTAAAATTCTCGCACTACTTCTCTTTTTTTATTATTCTCTCAGACTTTTTCTTTCTTCTTTTATCTCTCCAGCCCAAAAAAATCTCTTTTTATTCTGCTGTAATCTTTCCCTTTATATAGAAAACACTTGTAAGAAAAGGACAAAACAAGAAACGGTGGAATTTCAAAAGATGCACAGTAAAATTACTATGCACTTTAAATATAATAATATATAAAGGGGATTATTAGCATAAATATATGTACAAATACCCAAAAATATATATAAAAACACACAAATATGTAAAATTAAAATACATGGACTAATAAAATATATTTTAGTAGGCCAAATATGTAACATAATTTGACCAAAGCGGGTCTAAAGGCACAGAAAACAAAAAGACACACGATGGGAGTGTAGTGAATTTTTTTTCAAAGGAGAAATAGTACCCTTATATAATATAATAATCTATAAAATATTTAATATATATATACAAAAGTATGGTGCATGAGTGGAACCATGGTACCGAATACATTTAATAAAATATTATATAATAATATAACATAATATATATATATATAATACATAATAAAGGAAAAGAAAATGGAGAATGAGTCTAAAATAATTTGACAAAAACAGGTGTAAGACTGGGATTAAAGTTTATATTCCATCTTTTCACTGTGAGATAAAATATTCTTATTTTCATCATCGGATAATCAAAAGAAAGCGCCCAAGTCTTAGGGCCGGTTAAAATGGGGTGTCTGCAGTAGTTCATGTGAAATCATGTACTACGAGACATTCAAACAATTGAAGTTACAAGACAAGGACTTGGCACCTGCCGTTTCTCCCCTAATAGGATTCAACTCCATGCCAGAATGGCCCGTCGGCAAAATAATCCTCCCAGTCAGAGTAGGGAGTGTGACAAAACCAGTGGAGTTCTGGGTGTTGAAAGTCCCCTCAACCTACAACATCATCTTGGGCAGAACATGGCTGCATGCCATGCGCTCGGTGGCGTCCTCCTACCACCAAGTAATGCGGTTTCCCAACAACACCGGAGTGATAGAAGAAGTTTATGGAGACCAAATCATGTCAAAGCAGTGCTTTGTCACGATGAATGGCAGCCGCGCTGCCAAAGGATATGTTCATTCGGTGGAAGAACCTGAGAGGAATGAACTATTCGCAGATGTTGGCAAAGCGGCTAGCCAGAAAGCGGTGGAAGACTTGGTAGAGGTAAGAATAGATGAAAAGAACCCGGATAAGTTCTTTTTGCTCGGTTCGTCGTTGTCCAGCACCGAGAGGTTAGAGGTCTTGGAATTTTTGACCTCTAACATCGAAGTGTTCGCCTGGACACCTTACAACATGCCAGGCATTGATCCCAACTTCATCTGTCACCAACTCAATGTCCACCCATCCGCCAGACCAATCATTCAGCGAACTCGCAGATCGGCACTCCACCACGCCGAGATAGTGGCGGAAGAAGTAGGAAACCTGCTGGAGGCAGAGGCAATCAGAGAGGTACACTACCCAAGATGGATCTCCAACACAGTGGTGGTGCCGAAGAAGAATGGCAAGTGGCGTGTCTGCATCGACTACAAAACAGTCAACAAGGCATGCCCAAAAGACAGTTTTCCCCTACCACGGATAGATCAACTGGTAGACCTGACAGTAGGTCACAACCGACTTAGCTTTCTGGATGCATACAGAGGCTACCACCAAATCGCCATGCATGAACCAGATCAGGAGGTGACATCCTTCACAACTCCAAGGGGACTATACTGCTACAAGGTCATGCCCTTTAGCCTAAAGAACGCAGGGGCGACATTCCAGAGAATGGTCACCAAGATGTTTGAGCCGTTGTTAGGCAGAACAATGGAGGCTTACATCGACGATATGGTGGTCAAGAGCAAGGATGAGAACAACCACCTCAAGGACCTAGGTGAGATGTTTGAGATCCTGAAGAAGCATAAGTTACGCCTCAACGCGTCGAAGTGTGCGTTCGGAGTAGGATCTGGCAAATTCCTAGGCTTCTTGGTGACCAACCGAGGTATAGAAGCGGACCCTTCTCAGATCAAAGCAATACAGGATCTGGAGAGGCCAAACTCAGTGAAGGAAGTGCAGCATCTCACCGGCATGGCGGCCGCGCTCAATCGGTTCATAAGCCGGTCGTCGGACAGACTACGACCATTCTTTCATGCGCTGAAGGCTAAGTTTAAGTGGGATGAAGAATGCGACCGCGCACTGGAAAGCCTAAAAGAATACATGTCTTCTCCACCACTACTTGTAACACCAATCCCTGGAGAAGAACTCTTCTTATACTTAGCAGTATCGCAGCATGCGATTAGTGCGGTGTTGGTCCGCGCAGAAGGAGTCCAACATCTTCCCATCTACTATGTCAGCAAGACATTACTGGGTGCCGAAACGAGGTACTTGCCACTGGAGAAACTGGCATTGGCCTTGATGATGGCCTCAAGGAAGTTATCACATTACTTTCACGCCCACACCATAGTTGTTCTCACAGCCTTCCCATTAAAGGCTTTATTTGAAAGAGCAAACTTCTCTGGGCGAATTCTGAAGTGGGCAGTAGAGTTGGGACAATACGACATCAAGTTCCAACCTAGGACCGCAATAAAAGCACAAACATTGGCAGATTTTGTTGCAGAATTCACACCAGGGAGTCATCACATCTGCCCAATCGACCTAACTGAGACAACCGAACTAGGGATGGAAGTTGACGTCGGAATAAAGCAACCCCTGGTACTGGTTACTCAGTCAGGCCCCAAGGCAGACCAGAGCAAAGTAAGGAAGGAAGAAACGAACCATGCTATACCAAGTCAGGACCCACCGACAAATAAAGACTTGGTACAAACAGAAAGCAAGGGGCAAACAGCGAGCATGGACTCTGAAGAAAACGCCAGCAACCTGGAAGATCCCAAGGCATCATCTGATCCCTCCACCTGTTGGAAATTGTTTATCGAAGAGATGTGGAAGCTCTTCGTGGATGGAACATCCAACCGGCATGGAGCAGGACTTGGCATAGTCCTCATCTCTCCAGACGGCCTAGTAGTGGAGCAGGCAATCAACCTTGGCTTCCCAGCATCAAACAACGAAGCAGAGTATGAAGTGCTCCTGACAGGCCTCAAGTCAGCATTCTACATGAAGGCCACCGAGCTAATGGTTTACAGCGACTCGCAGCTGGTGGTAAACCAAATATCTGGCGACTACGAGGCAAAGGATGACAGAATGGCCAAGTACCAAGAATTGGTCAGAACAGAGATAAAGAAGTTTGAAGTAGTGAGGATAGAACAGATCGGCAGAGAGGAAAACAGCAGAGCAGACGAACTTGCAGACTTCGCCTCAATGGCAGACACCTCCACTCCTCACCCACTACTAATCGACTACCTGCCTAGACCAAGCATTGAAGACCCAGAAACAGAAGAGGTATGTTGTGCTGAGTTAGGCCCTTCTTGGATGGATCCCATCATACTGTTCCTGAAGGACGGCACCTTACCAGAAGAAAAGAAAGAAGCCAACAGAATCAGAGCAAAATCGCAGCGATTTTGGCTCTCCCCATCCTTGGCATTATACAAGAAGTCATTCTCAGGACCTTACTTGAAGTGTGTACACCCCAGCAAAGTAGATGCATTCCTGTTCGAAATACATGAGGGGGTATGCGGCAGCCATCAAGGAGGAAGATCATTGGCATATCGAGCAATTTCACAAGGATACTGGTGGCCATACATGCAAGCGGATTCAGAGAAGTATGTCAAAAAATGCAAAAAGTGCCAAAAGTTTGCGCACCAAATACACCAACCTGCCAGAGAATTACTACCATTGACTAGCCCATGGCCTTTCGCAATGTGGGGCTTAGACATAGTGGGACCACTTCCAACAGCACCAGGCAACAGGAAGTTCTTCCTTGCGGCAACCGACTACTTCACAAAGTGGGTGGAGGCAGAAGCCTTGGCATCAATCAAGGAAAAAGATGTGAAGAAGTTTGTTTGGCAGAATATCATCACTCGTTTTGGCATACCAAAGGCACTAATTTCAGACAACGGCACTCAATTCGACGGCAGAATTTTCAGAGGCTTTTGTGAAGAATACAAGATAGAGTTCTACAATTCTACACCGGCGTATCCCCAAGCAAATGGCCAGGCAGAAGCATCAAATAAAGTCGTCTTGGATGGATTGAAGAAAAGGTTAGAGAAAGCCACAGGAAAGTGGGCAGAAGAGCTCCCTCATGTTTTATGGGCTTACCGCACCACGCCTCGTCGATCAACGGGAGAAACACCATTCTCCTTAGCTTATGGCATGGAAGCAGTTATCCCATTAGAAGTTGGCCTCCCCATAATTCGGAGCAAAAACTTTGATCCAGACTTAAATGGCGAGGCCATAGCATTAGAGCTTGACCTTGCGGAAGAAAGAAGAGACAGAGCATTGGTTCACATCGCCTCCTACCAACAAGAGTTGTCTAGAAAGTATAACAAAACAGTGCATCCAAGACAATTCAAGATTGGCGATTGGGTACTTCGCAAAGTAATGGGAAACATCCTGATTCCAGGAGATGGCAAGTTGGGGCCAAATTGGGAAGGACCTTACAAAGTGGTCGGACTAGCAGGCAAAGGGGCATACCACTTGGAAGATAAGGACGGCAAAACAATTCCTAGGCCGTGGAACACTGCCAATCTTAAGTTGTTTTATTTTTAGCTTTTTTCTTTTAAACATGTGTAATTTTTTACTTTCTCAATAAAACAAGTTGATTCTTTCTTAGTAAAATTGTTTTCAATAGAAAGTAGCTTTAGTAAGTAGCATTGTAAACATAGTCGGCCGGAACAACCAACTATGACCCCTCCTAAGCCCAGGATAAGGATCCAGGCTGCAGGACGTTTGGTCGGAATAACCAAACACTTTATTCTAAGTTGGCTAGAAAAACCAACTTAGAGGTTGGCTGGATTAAACCAACTCTTTGTACTCTTCAGCCGAAGTAAGTGTATGGCTGAAGAGTGGTTGGCTGAATTAAACCAACTCTTTGTACTCTTCAGCCGAAGTAAGCGTATGGCCGAAGAGTGGTTGGCTGGATTAAACCAACTCTTTGTACTCTTCAGCCGAAGTAAGTGTATGCGTCACGACCCAAACCCGCCCCTAGAAGGTTGGCGTCGTAACCGGCCAGTAATCCTAGATTACCACAGGCCTTCCTGAACATAACATAAATCAACGGGGCTCGCGGAAGCGAAATAAAGAAACTAATAGTCCAAAGAGCTGTGCATTTATATGAACATACATTACATGCCAAAAATGAGTTAATTTACCCACTACATACATAATATGTAACAAAAGTTCATATACCAAACATAGGCTCTCGCCACAGTTACACAATCAAAAACGAAGCTCGTGTGGCCTTCCCGGCCTAGCCCCAACTCGGAGGCACTCAAAACATCTGGTTAGGCTTCAAAACGGCGGCTCGACTAGACCCCGCCTAGGCTTGACTCCCTGAATGCTCACCTATAAATACATAAATACAAACAATGAGCTAAAGCTCAGCAAGTAACATTAACGTAAAGGGGTAGTGAACGAACTCCGACATTTCATATAAATCTGGAAAACATATCATTCATAATCATAATCATAATCATCTCATAAGAACATACATAATGGCATACTCCATAGAACATAACATGTGTCGACTAACGACTAGAGTAACCGGTCCCGGACACCGATTAAACACATACCGAGATCTCGTAAACTGATCATGGGCTTGTCCTTCCATGCTGTAACAACCCTCGTACTGCTTATCGATAACCCACTAAATTAGCTACTAATTACTGCCAAACTGAACTGATAATGACTGATAATTGGATTAACTGAAGTACTGAATGAACTGATTGAAATCGAAACTGAAATTGAATACGTATATCTATTGTATTGCATTTCTATCTGTTCGATTGATTGATTATCTGTTAGAATTTATATGTTTAAACTGCTAATTGAAGGCCTTATCGGCGGCCGAATTAGAAACCGTTTAGTATTTTGTAATCAGTAGAATATTTGTGATTTAATGGTATATTTATCTGAAAATTGATTAGGAATGATTAAACTAGATTAAATATTGTCATATTGCAAACTTTGGCTTAATTACCATGTTGCCACCTAGTGGGCCACTACACCACACCTTGCACAAGACTTGGTCTTGCATTATGCAACACTTCTTTGGCACATTTGAGTCCACCACCGAAATGAGAGAGAGAGAGATTAGGGAGTGAGTGTTTTCATCTTGTGTTCATAAGAATTGCTTGAAGAAATTGAAGTATAGTTGCTAATTGAGCTCATACACCTTGAATACAAGACTTAGGTAAGTGACTTCATCTCCATCTTGTTGTCTTTGAGCCTCATTTTGCATGGTTCATGCCCAATTAGAGAGCTAGGCCATGATTTTGCTCATACATGTTGAATTGGACCTTAATTGTTGCATGCATGGCCATTTTGGTGCATTTGGGAGTTGAATACATGGTGGATTGTACATGCATGTCCATGTTTCTATCAAAGTCCATGTTTTCATTTTGTTTTCCAAGTATTGAGCTCATTTGAGCTAGTATTGAAGCTTTAATTTGGTTCAAAAAAATCCATGCATGTCATGTTTGAAGTTCACTCTTGAAAAATGGTTTGAAATGAGTTTGATTAAACACCCTTGGGCTTTGATTTCTTAAATTGAGTTTTGACACATGTTATTCTATGTGTTTAAAAGAGTTTTTCCAGAAAATAGCCCAAGAGGATCGAAAATATTGCTTTTGAATTTGGTTTTGAGCTTGGGACTCAAATCTGGGATTTCCAGATTTCTGTTGTCCGCTCGAGCGGAAGAAGTGGCGCTCGAGCGGAGAAAACGAGCTCCCAGCATCTTGCTCTGTGCATCAGTCCGCTCGAGCGGTGTATTGGGCGCTCGAGCGGAGGACTGGGTGATGCGCTCGAGCGGGCGTCGAGCGGAGATTTCACCTATCCAGTACTTTTTGGTCCGCTCGAGCGGGGATGTTGCGCTCGAGCGGGAACCTTTGTTTGCCTGTCCGCTCGAGCGGGGAAACCTGCGCTCGAGTGGGACTCTGTTTCACTGAAAATTCTGCAAATGTTTTCTAAGTGTATTTTCACATCCTCATCCCATCCTAGGCATTCTTAGGCCTAGTTTAAGGCATCTTAATGAGGATATAGATGTAGAACACACCGAGGCATAATAGGAAGTTAATTATTGTACTTCCCCAACTGTTAAACTTAGAGTGTGTTCAATGTGTTTACTGTTTAGGGTTGGCTCTCGGGGACGCGCTCTAGCTGCTATTAGCCCAATCTCTGTGAGTAACAGATTGTGTAAAGATATGTTCAAAATGGTTATCTTTTGAATACTGAGCAGAACTGTTTACTGAACTGATATTGTTTATTGAATGAATGTATGTCCTGTATTGTGAACTGTACTGTGGCATCCTTAGCACTTACTGATTACTGTTATTGTTACAGAGCTCTGTCGGTTTCCTTGTGGAACCATACTGTTTATTGATTGATGGCCATCACCACTGTTGGGTCTGTTAAGACCCGGTCCTTCTGGACCTACTGTTTATAGGCTAATGGATGTACCACATATGACTGATTGACTGAAATACTGAGAGACTGAAATACTGTTTAATGAACTGTTTTCATTATTGTAAGGACATTCATTCATAACCTCTTTACACTTATTGTTATTCACTGGGCTTTAGCTCACTGTTTATATATATATGTAGGTTCACAGCAGCCAGACCGGAGCTAGGAGCGTGGGTTAGTCCCCCAGTTTTGTCAAGCCAGCCTATGTGCCTCACTGCGAGGTTCCGAGACGCCATGCCATGGCTTGGGGTGTTTTTGTGTTCCCCACCTGTCTCCCGACTGTTTTGTATTACTGTATAAATTGTTTACTGTTTTACCGTACTGTTCTCAAGGGATTAAGTCCCCGTACTGAATGATTGTATATGATTGTATAGACTGTACTGTTTTGAACTGTATGAATGCATGAAAAATGTTTTTGGCATACAGATTTTCACAGCTCAACGGACACTAGTTATTTACTGTATTGGCTTCCGCCAGGCCCTGTACTCTGTTTTACTGTATTACTGTTCAGCAGGCCTTCGGTAATCTCGGATTACTGGCCAGTTACGGTGCTAAACCCATAGGGCCGGGTTTGGGTTGTGACACATGCCGTCCCCCATGACTCAAGCGCATGGGCCTGCATGTTCTCGCCCCCATGACTGAACTATCTATGGATGCCATACTAGATTCGCAAATCAGGTCATTCGTTCACAGTTTAAAATCACCTTTCAAAACATATCATATCGTATAGCATTTCAAATATATTGCATATCAACATAACTTTACAGAAATGTTACTTACAGTGGGTTTCCAAAACCGATGGCACGGTCTTCACTTCTTGACCTGCAAATCATCAACAGTATAATACATTCCTTAACATATATCATCATCAATTCACATAATTCATGCCATTCCATACTTCTTTACATTCTCTCATGTTCATTTCATGTTCATAAGATGCTAAATAATGCAATAAACATGTTAAAATCATGTAGAGCAACTTTCCAAAATTTCCTGAAAATAGGTCCCCGCTCGAGCGCCCCATTGTCCGCTCGAGCGGACTGTACAATCTGCCAAAACTGCTGGGAGGCCGATTTCTCCGCTCGAGCGGGCTTCCCTCCGCTCGAGCGTACCATGCAAAAGTCTGAAACTCTGGTTCTTCTCCTACATTTCATCCTTTCCTTGAAACATTAACTTCCCCTCTCACTAAATCAAAACTCAAAACATTTGAAACCACATAATTTCAACATCAAAGCTTCAAATCAAAACCCACATGAACCATAAACAAGATCAAACCCATGAATCGAGGTGGAAATCCATGATCATATACATACAAGCTTCATATCTCTATATCCATGGAGGTTCTACCTCAAATTGGCCAAACATGTAAAGAAACCATGAATTAAAGCATACTTATGCCATAATCTTGAGCTCAACATGCTAAATGTCAAGGATCAACAACTAATTTCATGAAAATCTTACCTTAAACACTTGGATGGAGAAGTGTAAACTTGGTTTCCCCTTTTCTTCTTCTTTCCCTCTTGGTCTCTCCCTTTCTCCCAATTCTCTCTTCTCTCTCCCAGATTTTTCTTCTCTTTTCTTTGGTCTTGAGTCAAATAAGTCAAAGCCTCATCTTTATCCATATATGTCAAATAAATAGATTTGGACCCAAAAATGTGAGCCAAACATGGCCTAACGAATCAGACGAAATTCAGTCTTCAATTTATTTTCTCAAATAGTTCTAAAAATTCTCGGTATCGCATATACTTGTTCAATTTCATTTTCTGAACCCATTACGGTCATCAATTTAAGTCCCAAAGTCGTAATTCCAACAGATGTTTTGCTAATTCAAACAGATAATCTTCAATTAAATCATATAAATGCATAATTAATTACTGATAATTGTGACACACGGTTCCGGGTCATTACAGTATGGCTGAAGAGTGGTTGGCTGGATTAAACTAACTCTTTGTACTCTTCAGCTGAAGTAAGCGTATGGCTGAAGAGCGGTTGGCTGGATTAAACCAACTATTTTTTACTCTTCAGCCGAAGTAAGTGTATGGCTGAAGAGTGGTTGGCTGGATTAAACCAACTCTTTGTATTCTTCAGCCGAAGTAAGTGTATGGCGGAGGAGTGGTTGGCTGGATTAAACCAACACTGGATACTCTTCAGCCGAAATATCTATATCGGCTGAAGAGTGGTTGGCTAGTAAGTTAGATAGCTTAAACCGAGATCACAGTTCAGCAAATGAGTACATGAAAAATTCATTACAAGTACAAACATAAAGAACAAAATCGAAGTAAGAGTTGGAGCACAGAAGAAGATTTTTTCATTGAAGAAAAAAGCAAGTACAATTGAGGGGTCGCAGCCCGGTTACAAAGATCAAAAACAAAAAGAAAAGAAAGGAACCAAAATCAACGGAGAAGTTCATCAATTTCAGCATCAAATTCTGCATCAGCATCTATCTGGAGTCCGGTGTCGGTTGGGAGCACGGTTTGATCTGGGAGCTCGGTCTCAACTTGAACCTCGGTCTCAGCTGGTTGCAGCTCGTCCGTTAGGTCTTCAATGACTGGCTCCAACCGAACTGTTTGACTATTCTGCTGTTCATTGACGACCGGGGTGAGAGTAGGCTCCTCATCCTCTTCATCATCATCATCATCATCTTCATCATCACCGGACCCCTCAAGAAGTTGTCTTTGGAGATCGGCAGCATATTGCGAAAGCGAGGCCGGAATAGAATACGGTGGAGCATTGTAGACATCGGTGTCAGGCGTACAACCGAGCCACTCCACCGCACTCCTTCAGCCACATTTGAAGATAAGTCCTTTGCTGCATCGCACTGGAGGGTGTAGGCGTCTTCAGCCTTCTTGAAGCCTCTTTTTTCGGCCTTCTTCATTCCGGCCTTAAGTTTGTTTATTTCGGTGTCTTTTTTCTTCTCAATTTTTGCCAAAAGGCGCAGATATTTGTCTTTTGCCTCACTGGCAACCTTTCGCTTTTCGGCTTCGACCGAATCAGCAAGCTCGGTCAGCCGACTATTCTCAGCACGCAGCTCGGCCAGATTTTTTTTGGCTTCCTCTAGCTCGGCCGACTTTGCTTCGGCCTCCGCCATGGCTTCCCTTGTACTTGGCCTAAGTTCCATGACCTTCCTGTGAGTAACTTGATTTTTCTGGATGGCCTACAAAGGAGAAGTGGCGTTAGCCGAACTGAAAGTTGGGAAAAAATTAGAAAGAAAGAGAGAGTCACTTACCAGGATCATGGACTTGGTCGAAGATCGGATGGACTTCAGCTTGGTGTTGAGCTGTTTGTAGTGGTGCTCCATGTCCTTGGGAAGGCACACACTCTTAGCTAAGTTGAAAGCCATCAGGTGGTCCTTCTCTGTCACAACCGAATCAGAGGCAATGATATCTCGGTTATTGAAGGTCAGTTCGGGGGCCCATTTGGAGGAAGATGCAGTTCGGTCGGATTGCTCAGGCTGGGGGCTTGGTTGAATGCTTGGGGGAGGACTTGGTGGCAGGATGGTCTCATCTTCATCAGCAAGACGTGGCTCGGTTTGGTTAGTCCGGGCACGTTTGCTTGGGCGAGATGAGAGCGGCCGTTGGAATGGAAGGGCCACCACGGTCTCAGTGGTCTGGCCGGTTTGTGGTACGTCGGCTGGAGTTGTTGCGGTTAGAAGGGCCTTTAGCCTATTCTTCTTTACCATTTCTTGTTCGGCAGTAAGGGGCACAAGATTGATCTGGGGCAAGGATGGGTCCGGTTCTGGTGCCTCTTCAAGAAGAAAGTCGGTCACCTTCGCTTTTCGGCGACCGCTGTATCGGTAGGTCGGCTTGAAATTTAGAAGTTTTGCCCAACTTCTCTCCTTAACTCGTAGTGCGGCGCGCAGAATACCAAGGTTTGGGTGGCCGTAATTTGATAGGAGATGGGCTTTATCTGCAAAAAAACAGACAAACTGTTAGTTCGGTTCAGAAGAGAAAGCCGAAATAAAGAAAAGATTGAATTGGAACCGAAGTATGTATACCAGGTACTCCTTTTTTCCAATTTATTCTTCGGCCAGGAATCTGGGCTTGATGATCTTCGAAGTTTCCAAACACCCAGAAGAAGTCATCGTCATTTAGGTCTTTGTCCGGTGTATGTTTTATTATTTTCTCTCGGCCACGGCGTATTCTTAAATAATAACACCAGCCTTCATCTTTGGATCCTAAGGAGTATTGATGGAATATTTCGGCTAAACCGAGGTTGAGACCGGTTTGGCGGTTTAGCGCGTCTATGCCCATTATTATACGGTAAGTGTTGGTGGATAGCTGGGTTGGACATAATCTGGTTTGTCTAAGGAATTCGCATATTAAAGGTTGGACTGGGAATCCTTTGTCCGGTTTCTATTATTGATTGGATGGTAAAGGGGACATAGCCTTCGTTGTCCCATGGGTCAACGTCTTGTTCGGCCAGGGTAAGGTTTACATCGGCTGGAATGTTGTATTCTTTTCTGAATTCGGCTAGGCCTCCTGGGGTTTCTACAAGGAACCTATATTTCCCCATTTATTGTATAAGTTAAAAATAATTTAGCTCGGTTGAGAAGATGTGCTCAAAAGCTCGGTTGAGCGCGCAGAGGGAGTGCCTGGGCAACCTAAGTCTGCAAAGTGGAAAAACAAGGTGTTAAGCACAGATCATTGACCGTGCTACAAAAACAAAACAAGGAAAAGAAGCCTTACTTCGGCTAAATAGGGTGCTACAGGATCTACCTCGGTTTTAACAAGTTGCTTGTTATCTCGGCTCGGCAGTATGATTGGTTATCTCGGTTCCACCTATGGGTTTTGTTACTCCGGTTATGCTTTAAGGGGCAGCTTTCTGAGTCCGGTTTAGAAACTAAGAAAGCTGGCTTAGCTCCAAAGCTTAGTCCGGTTAAGGGCCAAGACTGCTAGTTCGGTGCGTTTTTATTTCGGCTAGTGTGAATCAGTTGGTGGCCTATTGAAACTACTGTGATATGTACGAGTTCTAGTTCGGTACCAATTTACCTAAATCTTTATATAAGCAAAAACAGTTTCCTAGTTCGGTTGAACGTGTTTGTGGATCAAACAGGTGTTCTACTAACTATTTCTTGAAGTTCATAAGATTCTCATGAAGTGTTTCCAGAAACAACACGAAGTTAAACACAGAGAGTGTTTTGTAAAAATGTATGAACTGAAGCTATGGATTAAACAAATACAAAAGCAAGGAAAGCAAGAACAGGTTTGAGTAACTTACCAGGTCAAGAGAAGATGGCAGTAGCAGTGGCAAAAACACGGGCTTCGAGATTGCTAGAAGATTGAAGAATAGTGGAGGAATCGAAGAGAGAGAGAAGGAAGTGAATAGTTTGGTAAGTGATTTGAAAAGTGAAAAGGGTTTGTTGTTTTGATGAAAAGCCCTCTGGCGGGAACTGTTCAAAAATTACGGAGTACGAGGGCGGCGCGACAGCTGGGATTGGCCAATCAAAGGCTGCCACGTGTCACTGGAAAGGGAAGCGTTTCAGTTGCTGCAAATTGAAGAGACGTTTTGACCGGGCGTGCACAGCTCGGCTTGAGTATGGGTCGGTTGAAAAGCTAAGTGGTTTTTAGCTCGGCTGGAATGGCTAATGGATGTTTTTAGCTCGGCTGGAGAGGTTAAAACCGTAGCTCGGCCTATAGACAAGTAATCCCTATCATGCTACGCAGACGGAATTAAGGGGCAATTGAGAGGGTAATTTATACAAATAAATTGGGCCGAGCTAGTTTTTGGGCCACACTATGGACCGTGTTAAGAGGACTTAGAAGATGGGCCGCGGACAAGTGGTAGTTTGGTCCGAAGTAAATTTTGCCACCGGAGGAAGTAAGTTTGTTTAGTTCGGTCTCTGTTATTGGAGGGTTAGCTTGGTCGTGCTGTTCAGAACCGAGGTGTGGAGTCCGTTCTAAGACTTGATTGAAGGTTAGCTCGGCTTGGTCCTTCTATGGATAGCTCGGCCTTGCATGTGAAGCCGAGGTAGAAGAAAAGAAATGAAGGCCGAGGTAATGGTTAGATCGGTCGTGACATGTTAGCCCGGTCTAACCACACCACATGTTGTACGTGAGAAGCTGAGGTATGCTAAGTCCTCTCAAGGACTTGGGTCTGAAGATAGTTCGGCTCAACTCTCTTATGGATAGCTCGGTTTTAGCATGGGAGAACCGAGGTAAGGGAAATAAAAGTAAGGGCCGAACTAACAGTTACTTCGGTCATATGGAAATCCGGCCATGGGAAAAAACCATCTCACTTGGTTTAAGCAGTGAGGGGGGTGTTGGAGGATAAGTATTATCTTCCAGGAGTATGAATCCTAGGAGGACTCTACATGGAGGAGTAAGAGTCCTACCAGGATTGTACCACGCGAAACCTATAAAAGCTCACCAATATCACCTATGAAGAGGTAATGCAACTTTGCACCCTTAATACATAGAGCTTTATCCTATTTGTCTTGTTGACTAACTTAGGCATCGGAGAGGTTTCCGGCACACATCCGCCGGCTAGCTCACGTTTGTGTTTTCAGGTAGTGGAACGACGTCGTACGGAGGAGCGCAAACTTGATCAACAGGATTATACGAGAATGTGTATTTCTTTCCCGTACAAAAACTCATAACATGACCTATATACAGGTATCACAATTCTTACTCTAGAATACACAGAGCTTTTGTGTCTATTATCTATTTGCTGACTTAGGCATCGGAGAGATTTTCGGCACACACCCGCCGGCTAACTCACGTTTATGTTTTCAGGTAACAAGACGATGACGTTTAGAGGTGTGCAAACTTGATCAACAAGATTATACGAGAAGATTATTTCGCGCTCATACAAGAACCATCTTTGATTAGTGGGTAAACTCTATCATAAACATTTTGTCATTTTTATTTGAAAAGGAACACATTTACTTCCCCTTTGTTAAATTATACAGGAATTAAGAAAGTCAAACTAACTTAACCCCAAAGGAAAGAAAGCAATGGAAAGTCAACCATATAGGTGAGCCAAATGTTGAGAACCACACAAAAGCTTCATAAATCTTCTTTTGGTTGACAACTAACCCAAAAAAAAGAAGAATTGAGAAGCATGCATGAACTCTAATATTTGAAGCCATCTTCATTAATCGAGGTCGTGGCTTTGCGGCATCCTTTATTAATAATAATTAGGGTCATTTAATTTTTTTTAATGATCTTGTTATATTATTTTGAATAATGTTATATGCACTAATTAGTACACTAACTAGTGTATCAATTGATGATGTGATATAATTTAAGAAGTTTTTGATATTTGTAATTTGTATAATGAGTGAAATCAATAATAATGTCATAACTATTATATAAAGATATGTCAACAAAATACAAAATTGAAATAAAATGACATTAAAATATAATATATTTTCTTAACCACCCACTTTAAATCGATGTTGTTTTGCTTTAATTTTAAACATAGACTATGAGATTATCACAATAAGACCGTTATAGAGATCCATAATTGAAGATCTTGATCAAAGGAAAAAAAATTGACATTGAGAGTTGGTGTTGGACCAGCAATATAAAAACTATAATTTGTTTTGTTCCCTATTTAAATTTCATCAAATTGTAGTTAATTCTTCTCTGTTCGTTAGTCATTTGGTGGTAGTTGTTTAATTCTTTTTTCCTCCACCAATTTTGGATTTATTGCATTTCAAAAAAAAAAATCTTTAAACGTCAAAAAAAAAAGAAAAGAAAATAAATAAAAAGAAGAAGTCCAATGGACCTTTTTGAGGCCGTCAAGAGACGAAAGGCCTCGAGGCCATGGTGCAACATTTCACTGTAGTTCATTGCCTGTTGTTTTTGTTTAATTCAAGCATTAATTGTGGAAAATATTACAATTAAGTGATATTTTTATACAATAATTATTGATTTATGATAAAATTTAAAATTTTAATTATTAATAATATAATTTCCTCATCAATTATTTATATTTATAATCATGAGCTATGCTCCTTACTCAACTCAATGGGCATGCTCTTCACTTGTTCAATTCATATTTTATTTTTGTTGGTCTTTTTCATTTGTTCATATTGTATAATTAGAGAATGTCGCTTGGTTATTAAATTTACACTCTTAAAATTGGCTCAAAAGACTCTAGTTAGAATACCGTAAAAAACAAACAATCGAACAAACAAACAAATCCATGCCCTTTTAGTAACTTTGTGTAGAAGAAGAGGATGGGGTTCACTGCTGTGACCTTCCCAACTGTGCTACCAGCAGTGCTTTAAACGGCAAAATTTATTTTTAATTTTTTTTTCTTCAAATTTTGTAGTGCCTCTTTCTTGAATAATATATTTTATTTTTTCAATTATGTTATGTCACAATGCCTTTTGCTTTTTTTTAAAAAAAATAATTTTTTTAAGTTGTCTTTCAATCTATACTGCTTGCATTTAAAAAAATAAAATTGTTTAATATTTTTTTGTTCCCTATTAAAATAATGTAATCTTTTAATTTAGGATAAATTATAATATATTCTCTGAAGCTTGCTTAAAATATAAATTATCTTCTGTGATTTAAAAATGATATACTAACATTTATTAACGTTTAATGGGAATACATAGACACCTATAACATTTTGAATATATCATAGATACCTCTTAGACATTTGAAATTTATATCACAAACAGTCTTATCATTTAGTAAAAATACACAAACACCCCTTAATATTTTACGAAAAGATCACAAACATTTCTTTTAACTTAAATAAATATATGTGATAATATTAATTAAATGATTTGATTTGATAAAATTAAAAACGCAGGATTTATTTTGTTAGAAGGTTCAAACTCTGAGATTTTTTTTATAATTATCCAAATAATTTTATAATATTATCACATATATTTATTTAAGTTAAAAGAAGTGTATGTGATCTTTTCGTAAAATATTAAGGGGTGTTCGTGTATTTTTGCTAAATCAGAAGAGTATTTGTGATTTAATAAAATGTCAGAAAATGTTTTTGATATAATTTCAAATGTTTAAGGGGTATCTATGATATATTAAAAATGTTAGAGGTGTCCATGTTTTCCTATTAAACGTTAAAAAATGTTAGTATACCCTTTTTATTTTGGTTTAGTAGATTGATTCTAAAATAATAAATAAATTGACACGGATAGGCCCACAAGGACCACAGCCCACCGTGAGTAAACCCAGGCCCACCATTTAGACCCCATTGCACAACCCGGTTAGTAAGACCCAGCACAGCTGGAGGCCAACTGAGTAGGGAAGGTCAATGATGCTGGGACACGTGGCAGGTGCAGAACAGGCCACGTCAGCAGACAAAGATCTGCAAAGTTATTGCCACAGCCCATCACCATTAATGCAGCCCATCACAGCATTTATTGCGACAACACCTCTCAGCCGGAATGGCACCCCCTCACCCTGAACGAGACAAACCACGGCATAAGCTTTCAGCGGGGAGGTCAGAACGGCAGAGACAGCGAAATGATTACCAAAGGATATAAGCAAAGCTTGAAGACAAGAAGAAGGTTAAGTTTTCTATCTCTCTCTCTTTCTCGCTACATTGTCTACCAACTCTTCTAATTCACACACCGGAGGGTTCGCCGGGGGACTACCCCGTTCCCCGTTGAACTTGTTTGCAGGTTATCCAGTGGGCTTGAGGAGCTTGGATCGGTCTAGCCCATTCACCAGGACGAACTGTATCATCAGTTGGCGCCGTCTGTGGGAACTGGTTGATCCATGCGCCAGTTGTGTTCATTGTCGCCGGAGACCCTGTTCCAGTGACTTCTACATCTCAGCCGTCAAGTGTATGGTCACGACTAGATCCATGGCCTCTCACCATAATGCTACCGATCACCAAACCGACCCTCCCAATCCAGACAACCCACCACAGTACTTCATCGAGCTCACCAACAGCATCAACCGTATGGCCGAACAAAACCAGGCCTTAATCAATGCTCTGCTCCAACGAAACCTCGTTATTCCTCCACCACCTCCAGATATTCCACCCCATCCAGAACAAATTCCGGGCCATGCCATCCCACAACCCAAGCCTCTCAACTCGGGGGGCTTGCAACCCCCTCACCCACATATACATCCACCGCCTCCACCCCCACGTCCATCAGTCGTAACATCAGCTCCCGAGGGAGAAGCCAGCAGCGTCCAACACCTGTCTCCCTCTGGTGGTGACAACATTCCCTTTTGGGACGCTGAACTCCGAGCCATGAAGCTCCAACTCCAAGGGGTTATGCAGAACATCCAACATAAGCCCTCCACCACGGCAAACTCCCCATTTGTCGCCTCCATCCGAGACAAACCCCTGCCCGCCAAGTTCAAAATGCCCACCATCGACCCCTTTGACGGAACGACCGACCCGGTCGACCACCTGGAGACCTACCGCACGCTCATGATCCTCCACGCCTTCCCCGACGAAATCATGTGCCGAGCCTTTCCCATGACACTGAAGGGATCGGCTCGGCTATGGTTTAGCCAGTTACCACCAGATTCGGTCTCCACATTTCAGCATCTCAGTGACTCCTTCCTGAGCCACTTCATCGGGGCCCAACACCAGCGACGCCCAGCGACCCAACTCCTCAATATCCGTCAGACCGAGGGGGAATCACTGCGTAGCTTTGTCACTCGCTTCAACACCGAAGCCTTGCAAGTTGCCGAAAATGATGATAAAGTCATCCTTACAGCCTTCATGGCCGGTCTGCGGTCATCCGATTTCTTCTTCTCCCTCTCTAAGAACCCCCCGACCTCCATGGCAGCCCTACTCTGCAAAGCCCAAAAATACATGAACGCCGAGGATTCACTAGTCGCTCGGCAGGACTCAACAACTAAATATCTGACCCCCAGAGAAAAGAGAAAAGACCAAGAACCCAGTAACGCCCGGCATCATAACCAAACACCCCGCTACGCTGACCGATCCCCTCGCGCCGACTGGTCAGCACCAGTAAGACCGCCCGGTCGGTTCGAGCGATATACACCCCTCAATTCTCCCATGGAACATGTCCTTAACCAGATCCAACGGTACTACCCCCTCAAGTGGCCTCTCCCTCCACGGAACCCTTCCAATCGGAAAGACCAGTCCAAATATTGCCGTTTCCACCAGGACCATGGCCATAACACCGACGATTGCATCAGCCTCAAGGATCAAGTGGAGACCCTCATTCGCCAGGGGCGTCTAAGCCGATTCACAGACACCCGCCCTCAGCAGAGGCAAAGGACCGAGCCCCACAGAGACAATCGCAGGCACACCCCTCCACGGCGACCAGCTCAACCAGACCAAGGCCGCGATCGACCTCCCCAACAACCTCGGCCACAAGGTAATCCACCTCCGCCTGTCGGTGAAATCAGAGTTATCTCAGGCGGTCTTGCTTGCGGGGGACCGTCGCGCTTGGCTCAGAGAGCAGAACTGAGAAAAATACGACAGGGCTTGGATAAGGCAGTCATCGCAGTAGACCGACCCCCCAAGCAGCCCAAGCAGTGGACAGAGCCCATTACCTTCACAGACGCCGACTGTACAGGCATCCGTTATCCACACGATGATCCTCTCGTCATTTCTGCCATCCTCTCCAACTATAAGGTTAGGCGAGTCCTCATCGACAATGGAAGCTCTTCAGACATCATATTCCTCGGCTGCTTCCACCAGCTCAAGATCGAAGAGGAAAGTCTGTCTCCACTCCAAACCCCCTTGGTTGGTTTCACTGGCGACCGGGTGACCACTATCGGCTCCATTGATCTCCCCATCACCATTGGGGAGTACCCACGGCAGACCACGAAGTTGCTTACTTTCCTTGTTGTCGACTGCCCCTCTGCTTACAACATCATCGTCGGCCGCACCGCCCTCAACGCCTTCCAAGCCATCACATCCACCTATCATCTTGCCCTCAAGTTCCCTACCGATCTCGGGGTCGGAACAGTCAGGGGAGAACAGACCGTGGCTAGAGAGTGTTATGTGGCCTCACTTAAAGAAGTCAAACTGAAGGAGGCGATGATCATTGAAGGACTTGACGTCCGGGATGAGGACGAGCTGATCAGAGGCGAACCTGTGGAAGAACTCGTTGAAGTTAACATCGATCCCACCAACCCACTCAAAACTGCCAAAATCGGCAATCAACTACCTCCCCAAGCCAAGGCCGACCTTACCGCTCTCCTAACCAAGCACAGAGACGTCTTTGCCTGGACTCATGCAGACATGCCAGGCATTGACCCCTTTTTCATAACTCACCGCCTCAGTATCGAACCTCATTATCGTTGGGTTACCTCGCTCCAGGAAAGGTATGGATTCAATTTGGGTTATTGTTGATAGACTAACCAAATCTGCTCACTTCTTACCTGTCAAGACAATCTATAATGCGGACAAATTGGCTGTTATCTATATTGATGAAATTGTGAGACTGCATGGAGTGCCTGTGTCCATTGTTTCTGACAGGGATTCGAAGTTTACATCGAGGTTTTGGCAAAGCCTACAGACTGCACTGGGTACTGAATTGAGGCTGAGTAGTGCCTATCATCCTCAGACTGATGGACAGTCAGAAAGGACCATCCAGACTTTGGAGGATCTATTGAGAATGTGTGTCCTTGATTTTCAGGGAAACTGGGAAAGTCATTTGCCATTGGCTGAATTCGCCTACAACAACAGCTACCATTCGAGTATTGGTATGGCGCCTTTCGAGGCATTGTATGGCAGGAAGTGTAGATCTCCGATCTGCTGGGTAGAAGTTGGAGATGGGCCTTTGCTTGGGCCCGAGATTGTCTATGAGACGACTGAAAAGATAAAACTGATACAGCAAAGACTGAAAACTGCACAGAGTAGACAGAAAAGTTATGCGGATATTAGAAGACGAGACCGAGAATATGAAGTGGGTGATCACGTTTTTGTGAAAGTGACACCAATGAAAGGCTAGACTCGTTTTGGAGTCAAAGGCAAGTTAGCGCCGAGATACGTCGGACCATATGAAATTATTGAGAAAATTAATCCGGTGGCGTATCAAGTTGCGCTCCCTCCTGAAATGGAGCATATGCATAATGTCTTCCACATTTCGATGTTGAGAGATTATCTCCGGGATCCCTTTCATGTAATTGAGCCTACTCGGGTAGTGTTGAGTGATGACTACACTTACGAGGAACGGCCTATACAGATTGTAAACCGACGAATCAAGAAACTGAGAAACAAAGAGATCCCGTTAGTGAAGGTTGACTGGCAGAACCATGGTGGTGTGTATGCCACTTGGGAAAGGGAAGATGACATGGCTAGGCGATATCCTGATTTGTTCCCGCTGAATCCTGTTTTCTTCCAGAATGAAGGTAACTCGAGTTTAGAGGACTAAACTCCTTATAAGGAGGGGAGACTGTAACAACCCCCATACTGTTTACCGATAAACCACTGAATTACCTACTGATTACTGTTAAACTGGACTGCTTATGACTGATAATTGAACTAACTGAAGTACTGAACGGACTGATTGAAAATTGGAACTGAATTGACTGAGCATATCTATTGTATTGCATTTTTATCTTTCGATCATTTAATTATCTATTTGTGTTTCTATGTTTAAACTGCAAATTGAAGGCCTTATCGGCGGCCGAACTGAGAATTGTTTAGTGTTTCATGATCAGTAGGATTTATGTGATTTTATGGTGTATTTATCTAAAATGTGGTTAGGAATGATTAAACTAGATTAAATAAAGTCAATTAATAGAGCTGCATTAATTACGGAATTGCCATTGAGTGGGGCATTTGTTTATTCATGTTTGAGGCCTTGATTACACTTGAACAAATTCATCTCCTCAGCCCTTATCCTTGCTATAGCCGGCCATAGAGGAGAATTAGAGAGAGAGAGGGAGAGAAGTAAGAGGGAATTGGGTTCAACTTGTAGAATTGCTTGGAAATTGAAGATTGAATTCAAAATTTTGCTTCCATTCTTGAATACAAGACTTAGGTAAGTGAATACAACCCTCTAATTGAGAGTTTAAGCTAATTCTTGCATGATCCTTGCCTAATTGTAGAGTTAAGTCTTGTTCTAGTTCATACATGTAAGATTATGCTAGAATTCATGCATGCATGTTTGTAAGGATGAGTTTTGAGTTGAATTCATGGTAGAATTGTACATGCATGCTCATGTTTAAGCTTAGTCCATGATTTCAACTTGTTTTTGGTATTAATGGCTCACTAGAACATCAAATTGGAGCTTTAAAATGGTTGGATTTCTTGCATGTTTGCATTTCTCCATGTTCATGAAAATGGGTTTGAAAAATGGTTTTAATCGACTCACCTTTAGGGCTTGAATTCATAAATTGAGCTTTGAAACTTGTTATACATTGAATCTAGATGTGTTTTCCAGAATTTGGGCCCAAGAGGTCGAGTTTTGAGTGAAAGAATGCTTGGTTTGAGCTTAGGAGACAAATCTGGAAATTCCAGAATTTGGCTTCTTCACTCGAGCGAAGGATTCTTCGATCGAGCGACCAACCTTTGTTCGAAGCTACGCTCGAGCGTAGGATTGGTGGCTCGAGCGTAAAATTTCAGCATCCAGTACTTTTACTGTTCCAGCAGCTCGCTCGAGTGAAGGATTTCTCGCTCGAGCGAAGCCTTTGATTTTGGAAGCTCGCTCGAGCGAAGGAAGGCTCGCTCGAGCGAGGCTTCTATTTTCAGCAAACTTTGCAAAATGTTTTCTAAGTGTATTTTTGCATCCTCATCCCATTCTAGGCATTCTTAGGCCTAGTTTAAGACATCTTAATGAGGATATAGATGTAGAACACACCAAGGCAAATTAAGGATTAAATTATGATATTTCCCAACTGTGTAGCTTAGTGTGTGTTCAACCTGTGAACTGTGTAGGGTTGGCGACCGGGGAGACACGCTCTAGCATATTGTAGCCCAAACTCTGTGAGTAACAATTGTGTAAAGATATGTTCAACTGAGAATGTTTTCTGACTGATTAACCGAACTGTTTTCTGAATTGATTATTGTTAATTGACTGAATGTATGTCCTATATTCTGAAATGTACTGTGGCATCCTTAGCCCCTACTGTTTACTGTTACTGTTACAGAGATCTCTGTCGGTTCCCTCGTGGAACCACTACTGTTTACTGATTGATGGCCATCATTACTGTTCGGTCTTTAAGACCTACTGTTTACTGCTATGCTAATGGATGTACCACATATGACTGAATAACTGTTCTGACTGAAAGACTGAATTATTGTTTAATGAACTGTTTTCATTACTGTAAGGACATTTCATTCTTAACCTCTTTACGCATTATGTTATTCACTGGGCTTAGCTCACTGTTTATATATATATATATATTGGTGCTCAGCCACCAGATCGGAGCTAGGAGCGTGGGTTAGACTCCAGTTTTGTCAAGCCAGCCTATGTGCCTCACTGCGAGGTTCCGAGTTGCCATGTTATGGCTTTGGGGTGTTTTGTTTTTCCCCCGTCTGTCTCCGTACTGTTTTGGATTACTGTATAGACTGTCAGCTACTAACTGTACTGTTATCAAGGGATTAGGTCCCTATACTGTGTGACTGTAAATTTTGTATAGACTGTACTGTTTGAATGTATGAATGCATGAAAAATCTTTTGGCATACAGACTGTTACAGCTCAATGGACACTGTTTATTTACTGTATTGGCTTCCGCCAGGCCCTGAACTTTGTTTTACTGTGCTACTGTTAAGCAGGCCTTCGGTAATCTCGGATTACTGGCCGGTTACGGTGCTAAACCCATAGGGCCGGGTTTGGGTCGTGACACATTGAGGGGGGTTATTTCAAATGTGCTCTCCGCCTCTTGTTTGCGGCCAGCAACAATGAGGCCGAATATGAAGCATTGATAGCAGGACTTCGTCTGGCCAAAGACATTGGTGTTAGCCACATCCGCGTGTTTAATGACTCCCAACTCATCGTCGGCCAGATCACGGAGGAATTCGATGCCAAGGATAGCACAATGCGGGCTTACAGGGACATGGCACTCCCCCTTGTTCGCCTCTTCAATACTTTCCAGATCAGACACATACCTCGGGCGGAAAACTCCAAAGCAGATGAGATGGCCCAGCTGGCCTCTGCCGACCATTCCGACCTTAGCCATGGAGTTCGCCTCGAATACCTAACCCACCCGGCCACCTCGCCCGATCTACAAGAAGTGCAATTCCTCCAAACGGAGCCCATCCCTTGGGCATCCGACATCTTCCTCTTCTTGACCACTGGAGAACTCCCAGACGACCAACAGCAAGCTGCCAAGGTCAGAGCTCGGTCGGCTAACTACATTCTGGTCGACGGCGTCCTTTACAAGCGCGGTTTTTCACGACCGTACCTGCGATGCCTCAGCCCCGCCCAAGCAACCTATGTAATGCAAGAGATCCATGAAGGAATCTGTGGCAATCATTCGGGTGGTAGGTCTCTCGCACACAAAGTACTCCGTACAGGCTACTTTTGGCCGACTCTCAACCAAGATGCCACTGATTTTGTGCTTAAATGCGACAAGTGTCAGCGCTTCGCCAACATCCCCTATGCTCCTCCCACTGAGCTGATCACCCTCTGCAGCCCTTACCCGTTCGCCAAATGGGGGATCGACTTGGTTGGTCCACTTCCCACTGGTCGAGGCCAAACCAAGTTCGCGATTTTTGCCATTGATTACTTCACCAAGTGGGTCGAGGCAGAACCCCTCGCCACAATCACCGAGCGGAACACCACCAAGTTTATCTGGCAATCGATCGTCTGCCGATTTGGCATCCCTCAGGCCATCGTCTCCGACAACGGCAAACAGTTTGACAACGCTAAATACAGGAAATTTTGTGCAGATCTCCAGATTCAACCATGCTTCTCTTCCCCCGGTCATCCCCAAGCAAATGGCCAAGTTGAGGTCACCAACCGTTCTCTCCTGAAGATCATCAAAACTAAGCTCGAAGCTGCTAAAGGCCTCTGGACTGAGGAACTACCACATGTACTCTGGGCTTACCGAACCACTGCCCGGACTCCTACTGGGGAAACCCCTTTTCGCTTAACATATGGCGCTGAGGCAGTCATTCCGGTAGAAGTTGGTCTGCCCACCCCCAGGGTCTTACATCCGGATCTCGCCTCAACCGAAGAATTCCGTCGAGCAAACCTGGACCTCATCGAAGAGCTCAGAGAGACTGCTGCTGTCAGATTGGCTTCGTCCCAGCAGAAAATGAGAACACACTACAACCGCAGAGTCCGACCACGGGAGTTCTCTGTAGGGGACCTTGTCTTGAGAGAAGCAACTCTTGCCACAAAGAATCCGACCGAGGGCAAACTAGCAGCCAAATGGGAGGGACCCTACGTTGTGAAGGCCCGCCCACGGCCAGGCACTTACCGACTTCAAGACATGGATGGCCGAGACCTTCCCCATCCCTGGAATGCTGAACATCTGAAGCGTTACTATTAGTGAATTCCTACTTTTGTATTATCAAACTTGTTGTATTTTCCTTTTTCAATACATAATACAAATTCCGACTGGAGTTCCAATCTTCTATAATTCAACTGTCTGAATGTCGCTTCCATGAAACTTTCACTTGCAGCACTCGCAGCACTCGCAACCTCAGCCAGAACTGAGCACTTTCAAAAGCCCCAGTCAGACCGAGCACCCCGAGCCTCGGCCAGACCGAGCACTTTCAAAAGCCTCAGCCAGAACTGAGCACTTTCAAAAGCCTCAGCCAGAACTGAGCACTTTCAAAAGCCTCAGCCAGAACTGAGCACTTTCACAAGCCTCAGCCAGAACTAAGCACCTTCAGAAGTCTCAGCCAGACTGAGCACTTCAAAAGACTCAGGCAGATCGAACACCAGAAGGCTGGAAAGTATTTGGCCAGCAAGGCATCAATCATCTTTGCCTTTACTTTTACTTTTGCTTTTGTCCTGGACAAGCTTGTCGGCAATCAATTCTGTGATGCAGTGATCTTTTCTAAATTTGATCTGAAGTATCTTTTGGGCATTTTGAATGGAAAATGTTATGCCATTTGGTTTGGGAGAACACTAAGTCACAAGTTGAGGTCACAAATTTTTACAACATCTCTACTTAGTCAAATTCCAACGGTGCTCCCCAAGTTCTCCCGTACAGGTTTACACTTGACCCTTTAGTTACAATTTAAAACCTACTTTCCTGCCTTCATTCATGGATCCTTCACTCATACTTATTCATGGACCTCTTATCAAGATCATTTTCCACACTCATGTTTTACAACTTTGTACTCCAATTTTTCAATTACTCACCCATTGAATTTTTATACAAGTCCCATTTCACTCTGCATTAGGGAGGAGTTCCTTACTTTACTCTCCATTATATATATAAAAAAAAACAAACAAACAAACAAACAACAGAACAAAAAGAAAAATTCCATGGAGTCATCAGCTGGCAGCGTAAATGAAATTTTATTCATTCAAAAATGTATATACAACTTCATTACATCACTTCAAAAACAAAACACAATATAACCACGACAAAACAGAAACTCCTAAGTACACTTATTTTCAGCTCACTCCCCCTCCTCACTGGAGATGAGATCTGCTTCTTCCACACCCTCATCCAGGGGGGTCTGGGCCACATCATCCTCTTCAATCGCCACACTGCTAAAGTCGAGCTCTGGGAACAGCTCTTCAGCCTTGCGTTTGAACATTTTCCACCCGCTGTCCCAGTACTCTGCCATTTCATGCTTATAAAAGTCCGACCGCTGGAAGCTCTCTATGACTTCAGACTCAGGTCTTCCCTCAGCAGTCGTCCTTGATGGGCCAGCCCCCCCAGACTCCTCCCTTGCAAAACTGCTGGCCACTGCGGCATCAATGGCCATCTGAAATTCAGGCGATCCCTTGAATTGTTCAACTGCTGCAACGTACAGATCGGGGTAGGCTGCCTTTTCAGAGGCTGCTTTCGCCCTTTCCTCGTCCAGCTCTTTTTGTAGGATCGCCTTCTCAGAGGACGCTTTGGCCCTTTCCGCTTCCAGCTCTCCACGCAGAGCCTCAACCACAGTAGCTGCCCTACCCCTCTCCTCCTCCACCTCTTTCTTCAGGCTCTCCTTCTCCGCCGTCGCTTTCTCCATCTCTGCTTTCAACTCCCTCATCAGCCTCCCCTTCTCCTCCTCTGCCTTGGTGAGTTCTCTCTCCAACTCCTTTTGCAGAGCCTCAACCTTGGCATCTGCTCCATCCTTCAGTTTCACCAGCTCCTCGTTGCTGCTCATGGCCTCTTCATGCCTCTCGTTAACAATGGCACAGGCATTTTGGGACTCTTCTAACTTTTTCTGCTCGTTAGCCAGCTGGAACTCGAGCGACACCACCTTGCGGCGCATGTCCTCCAATTCTAACTTGACTCCTTGCAGCTCAGCACGAGCTCCCTCCCAACTTGCTTTCTCTTCCTTCAACGTTGCAAGCTGCGCCTTGGCCTCCTCCGCTTTGATTTTAGCAGCCCCTGCCTTCCTAAAGAGGGCCCCTGCCAAGGTCGTCACTTCCATCTGTGCAGAGCACAACCCCCTGAAGAGGTCTACCTCGTTAAATACAGACGCTGAGCGCAGGCCTGACTCCTCCACGATCTTCACCAGACGTTCAGCCCCTGCCCTGGCTGGGCCTTCTTCTCCCTCCAACCGTCCAGCCACCGCGCGCGCATGGTAAATAGCCGTTTTCAGGCTAACTCCTCCTTCCTGGGATGCAGGCCCCCTTTGCATCTGTTGCCCCCCGCTCGGGTCCATTGGGATAACCCTTACCACTTCTGGGGTCTCCACCACAACTGGGGTCTCCTTCATTTTCTTGAACCCAAACTCCTCTGCGACCTCTTCTGGGGCACTTCTCTTCTTCTTCTTCCTCTTCAGAGCCTCCCCCTCCTTCCTGACTTTCTCCTTCACTGGATCCACAGGGGGCTTTCGTGGCTCAAAAGTGCTTAAGTCCTTCCCTCCCAATGGCTTTGGGCGTGGTCGGATCCTCTCCTTCGCGATCGGCTGCGCCGGTCGGTCATCTTGCGCCTTCTTAAATTTTGTGGCCTTGGCAAGGATGGCTTGATCTTCTGCCTCCTGTGCCTCTCTTCTGGCTTCTAATTCAGCTCAGCTGAGGTCCCCATCGATAGGCTATGGACCCAGCCCGGCCTCAAACAGTGCGGACGGCTGAACCAACTCGTCCCACTTGGCCTTCTCCCTCTCCCTCCACTCCTTCACCCTCTTCACCCTCTCCTCTGCCGCAGCCCCCAGTCTTGCCTCCACCGTCCTGATCGGCACCTTCCAGACGGTGCGCACTCCAGGCCCCCCGTTGGCAGACGCGTAGAACCACCGTGCTCACCACCCCTTTATCGATGTGGGCAGCCCAGCCACCAACCCCTTCCCCACAGCTGCCTGCAGCGTGACCCATGTCTCTTGCTGCCCTGAGGCCTTGTAGCAGGCGAAGAATTCCTCCACCGTCATCGACTCCCCTTTATTCGCCTTTGGCCAGGCGCTTGCACAGGCCAGCAAAATCTTCCAAGCATTAGGCATCAGCTGGCCCGGTGCTACCTCCAGGTGGTTCAGCACGTCCACTACTATTTGAGGCAGTGGCAACCTCAGTCCACCCTTCAGTGCCTCCTCGTACAGGGAAAACTCCCCTGGCCTGGCATCCGATGGCCTTTCCGTTGACGTTGGCAGCAACAACTCCACTTCCATTGGAATCTGGTATTTCTCCCGGATGGTCTCCAACTCTGCCTCAGTCATCGTCGACTTGTTTGGCTTCGTGTGCCAATGATCTGGCTCCGCCTGACTGATAGGCTTCGGCGCTGCAATCATGGTGGAGCCATGGAAACGTATCGCTGGTTCCCCCACCCTCTCCGTTCTGTACTGTGCAGCTAATTCCTCTGCATCATCGTCTCCCAGTGGATCTACCCTCACATTCACGTTTCTTCTTGCGCCATTTCTAAAGTGTGTCTACGGATTGCTTCTGAGGCAGGCACTAAGAAGTCGAAGAAATGCTCCAATGGTGTATCGCGCGCAACAAATGGTGTAATACTTGGAATGTTTTGGGTTCTTGAAAACAGGTAAGCAAATCGAATAATACCAAAAGCCCACAGTTTACTCGTATTCCAAGGATCCAAATTAATTTTCGCCAGTTTGAAAACTTTTCAAATCATCCGCCAAAACTGCCTCCTCAATGCCCATAATAATGCCCTGACGTTTCACTTCTGATCTAACGCTTGACCTTTCTCCTCCCTCGAAATTCTGCCACGTGTATGGCCTCGATGCACTGACTTCTGCCTTTACCTTGTCTTTTCCACTTCAAATCATCACGTGACGCGCCGCCTCTTGAGCCCCGTGCCCTTCCACTCGGCCACCCACGCGGTCGGCCCGCCTTGTGATCGGCCTCACGGTCGGCCGCCCTCCCTGTCGGCCTCTCCCGCTCGGCCGCCCTCACGGTCGGCCCCACCCGCTCGGTCACCCTTACGATCGGTCTTCCCGCTCGGTCACCCTCACGGTCGGCCTCTTCCGCTCGGTCGGCCTCACCCGCTCGGTCACCCTCATGGTCGGCATCTCCCGCTCGGCCGCCCTCACCCGCTCGGTCACCCTCACGGTCGGCATCTCCTGCTCGACCGCCCTCACGGTCGGCCTCTCACGCTCAGCCGCCCTCACGCTCGGCCTCTCCCGCTCGGCCGCCCTCACAGTCGACCTCTCCCGCTAGGCCGTCCTCGCGATCGGCATCTCCCGCTCGGCCGCCCTCACAGTCGGTCTCCCCCCACCGGTCGGACTCATCTTCCTTATTATTATTCCCTTCGTTGGACTAAAGCTGCACTCGGGAATGGGGGACTACTGACACAGATAGGCTCACAAGGACCACAGCCCACCGTAAGTAAACCCAGGCCCACCATTTAGACCCCATTGCACAACCCGGTTAGTAAGACCCAGCACAGCTGGAGGCCAACTGAGCAGGGAAGGTCAATGATGCTGGGACACGTGGCAGGTGTAGAACAGGCCACGTCAGTAGACAAAGATCTGCAAAGTTATTGCCACAGCACATCACCATTAATGCAGCCCATCACAGCATTTATTGCGACAACACCTCTCAGCCGGAATGGCACCCCCTCACCCTGAACGAGACGAACCACGGCATAAGCTTTCGGCGGGGAGGTCAGATCGGCAGAGACAGCGAAATGATTACCAAAGGATATAAGCAAAGCTTGAAGACAAGAAGAAGGTTAAGTTTTCTATCTCTCTCTCTCTCTCGCTACATTGTCTACCACCTCTTCTAATTCACACACCGGAGGGTTCGCCGGGGGACTATCCCGTTCCCCGTTGAACTTGTTTGCAAGTTATCCAGTGGACTTGAGGAGCTTGGATCGGTCTAGTCCATTCACCAGGACGAACTGTATCATCATAAATAAATTACATTATTTTAATTGGGAACAAAAAAAAAATTAAACAATTTTATTTTTTTAAATGCAAGCAATATAAATTGAAAAGATAACTTAAAAAAATTTAAAAAAGAGGTAAACAGCATTATGACATAACATAATTCAAAAAGAAAAAAACTACATTATTCAAATAGCACTACAAGAAAAAAGCACAGTTGAGAGCATAATTTTTCAAAAAAAATATTGGAACGGTGCCGTTTAAAGCACCGCAGAAGGCACAGCTGGAAAGGTCACAGTGACCCTGAGGAGTGGAATACCTATTTATTAGCGTGGTGATGGTGGAATTCAAGTCAATGCGGATAACTATTAGAGATTATTTTGAATTTATAAATTATAAACTCAAAGGGCCAATGCTCACCTCAACGCCCTCCTTCCCTTAGACTGGGAAAGAAACCTTCCTTCTGGTTTTAAGGCTCTTTTGGCCTCTGATTTTCCTCTGTAGCCTAAGGGCATTTTCCAGTTCAAAAAAAAAAAAAAAAAAAAAAAAGGGCCTGTCCAATAGCCATTAAGAGGCTGAAAGGTCAGAATTGAGGGGTTTTATTTATTTATTTTATTTTTGGGATTAATTATACTTTCCTCCTCATAGTTTCACTTAAATTTTACTTTAATTCTTATTATTTTTATTTGAATAGTTTGGTGCATATATTTTAAATTTAATTTTAATTTTTTATTAATTTTATATGTGTATATCTTAAAATTTTAAAATTTTAAAATTTTAAGGGTACTCTTCATTTGGTGGAGCAGGGGCATTTTAAAATAACATAATCTTTTTCCGAGTCATGGATGAGATGTAATAATGTAATGTATACACCTTTTTCCTTTGGTTGTCAAAATCATGGGATGTCTCACTTTAAAGAACTTTCTTTATTTAAAGCCACCTTATGTACAAAAAACCACGAGATGAAGAAGAAAAGAAAAGGGGGAGCACCATCGCAAGAACTGTGACGAATCATAAACTAGAGCCCTTGATGCAGTGAAAGTGGGCCTTCTTTTCTCTCCTTTTCCTTTTCTTTTCTTTCCTTTTCTTTTCTTTCTTGTGGAATTTTACACTTTATTTTTCATGTTTATTTTTATTCAAATTTTTCTCTGGTCTACTGTGTGGGTAGACACGTATAGTTTCGATGCATGGATCAACAAAGGCTATCAATATAATTTTTATCATCATTTTTTAAAAACAAATATAATAAAATTAGGTAATTATCGAATCAATCCATTTTTTTTTTCTAAATAATTTACTTAAAAATTCAATAAAATAAACAAATTGGATCATCTGAGTATGATGACTATGGTAGGATCACAAGCCCAAATTACGCGTTACATTTTGAGAAGAAGGCAAAAGCAAAAAGGGTAGAGAAGACAATTTTAAAAATCATCAATTACATAACTTTCGTTTGGAAAAAGCTAATTTAGTTTGGTTTTTTAATTTTTTGACTAATTTAGCCTAACTAAATTAGTTCTGTTTGAGAAGAATTTTTGATTTTTTTAAGTTTAAATGTGATGGTTGTGAAAGAAGAATTAAAATAGTTAGGTGCCGTTTGGTAACACTTACATTTTTAGTTTTCAGTTTATATTTATAAAAATTTTAAAAACTCAAATAAAAACTTGTTTGGTAAATTTTTGATTTATAAATCAATGGTCGCAGTTTATAAATTTGGCCAAAAAATGTAAACTCGAAAAATGAGTTTACGTTTTAAGTTTTTTTTTTTTTTACTACCCAACACTAGCTATCACCCACTACTATTTTCCACCACCGTCTTTCGTCACCACCACCCACCACCCACTCCCCACCACCACCTGCCAACACCACTCACCACCTGCCACCACCACTCACCACCTACCTGTCACCACCACCCACCAGCCGCCACTCACCAGCCGCCACCACCCACCCCGCACCCACTCGCCGCCACCACCCACCCCTCGCCGCCACCACCACCACCACCACCACCACCACCACCCACTTGCCACCCACCCGCCACCCGCCACTACCATCCACAGCCCACCACCACCACTCACCACCCACCTGCCACCACCCGCCACTAACTCGCCACCACCACCCACAACCCACCACCCACCACCACCACCACCATCACCCACCCGCCACCCACTTGCCGCCACCACCACCACCACCACCCGCCACCTATCCGCCATCACCACCCACCCGCCACTACCCACCACCACCCGCCATCCACCACCCGCTTGCTACCACCATCCACCCACCCGTCACCACTTTCCACCACCGTCTTCCGCCGCCGCCGCCACCCGCCACTTGCCACCACTTTCCACCACCGTCTTCTGCCACCACCACCACCACCACCCACCCATCCGCCACTTGCCATCACTTTCCACCACCGTCTTCTACCACCATCACCCACCACCTGCCACCATTTTTCACCACCGTCTTCTGCCACCACCACCCGCCATCATTTTCCACCACTGTCTTCCGCCGCCACCACTCGTCTCCACCTACCACCCGCCACCACTTGTCATTTCTTCCTCTTTTTTATATTTTTAAAATTTTTTAAACATTTTATCTAAACCAAACGCGTTTGTAGTTTATGTTTTTTTAAAAATAAACAAAAAATAAACAAAAACTAATTTATAAAATTTTTGTAAATATAAAATGAAAATGTAAACATTACCAAACAGGCCCTTATAGTTTAGATAGGACATTTTGTCTTATTAATTTATTTAATTTATTTTGTCTTTTTAAACTTATTTAGTCAATTCAATTCTTGCCAATCGTGACCATATTATATTATTATTCATTAATATATCTATCCATTCTGTCTAATATTAAGTCATACATATCGATACATCTATCAATTATGTCTAATATAAAATAATATCGTATCATTGATATTGATACGAATTCTTACTAGTTAAAAAAAAAAAAAAAAAGGGTGGTGGTGATGGTGATGGTGATGGTGATGGTGGTACATGTTGGGCTTGGTGAGTTTGTGACTAGTGAGGGAATTTGGAGTACCTCCCCACAAGTGAGAAAGACAAAGTGGTCTCAATCTGTCACAATTCATCAATTTCCTTATTGTATGATTGCTGAGCTGGTGCTCACCACTCTCCAACCCTCATCATCATCAGTATTCAGATCTAAAGGCTTCATATATCAATAATACTTGAGACCCTCAGTGGGATAATTCCAATCAACCCACTGTTTTTTAATTGGTTCAGAATTTTATTTTATTTTATTTTATTTTTTTAAGACTTACTCTCACAAGGCCATGTGGAGCTGAGGGTCACCCCACTGGGTCCCAGCACGGTTGTTCATATATATATTCATCAGCAGTATTTTGCATGGATTCTGTGTTTGTCTTTTTTCTACTCACATAGGTTCTCTCTACTCTCTATTTGTCAAGTGTCCACAAAGCAAACTCTGCCATAACTATTTAATGGTCTTCTTTGTATTCTTTTCAATGGCAATTAATAGTCCTCCCTGCTAAAATGTTTTGTCTTTTTCAAGCTTTTTAAAAACAAAACAGAGGAGAAGTTTTGCTTTTCTAAAACATATTTTCAATATCAGTTCTTTTACAAAATTTTATTTATTCACACATTTAATAATTTGAATTTCATATAAGAAGAATGTGTCTGATTTTATTAGTGATAAGTTTTTTCTTTCAATGTTCATTGTTATTTAAATTACAATTAAATGTGGTGTGATCACATTATGTTGTAACTCCCCAACTTAGTGCGCAAATTAAGGCTAAGTTTGTCGTAACCTAAATAATACAAAAAGTCAAAAAGTCATTATCTTATTTAAGTCACATCATCTTATTTAAATCACATCACCTCTCTAACACATCACATCAAACCCAACCCATATAAGCCAATAAGTCAAAAAGTGCACTTTTTTAGAATATCTCAAACCAACCCTAAGTTATGACACAATAATAGCATTAAATTTGCACCAAACATTTCTATAGATATTTTTCAACTTATAGTAACATTTTTTGTTTGTATTCATATATGATGAAGGCCTATCAGATGATCAGTTAATTATAAAGCCAAAGTTATAATTAAAAATTACACGAAATATTTGGATACACTCTCAAATTAAAATTAAAAGTACTAATAATAATAAACTGTTTCTATAAATTACATCAAACAAGGCAATTGTGCCAACGCATATATCAAAAAAATCATGATTGATAGTTCGAATTTCATCTTACCCTGTATGACTCAAATTTTGGCTTGTCGGTTTACCGGCCGGCCATCTACTAAAAAGACTGACAACTGCGGTAGACAAATGTTTCATCAGTTGTTCGGCCGGTTGACCAACAAACACAAATTCAGGTTATTCGGACAATCTCAATTCAAGTTACCAATCTTTATTGATATCAAAATTATCACTTGTCCTTATCTATGTTGTTTATGACATGAATGAAGTGTGACATGTATTGTAGAGGTGTCCACAGGCCAGGAACCTTTCAAAATGTGGTGACAATTGTAGAAAGAAGAGCATATCTATCATTATAGGAATAAAGAATACTTAGGCATAGTGAGAGTGTGAAGACTTACTAAAGAAATGAGTTTTATGTCATTTCACATGATGCTCATAGAGTTGTTTATTTATTTGGTACAGAGTTGTTTTCTAACCATTATTAGCTTTGCTATTAGGTCCATTATTATGGTAAATTATCATTAATTGTTCCTCCTGGGCAACAGTTCAGAAGCCCCAAATTCATGTGAGTTTTTCACACATAATACTGATTTTACACTTCTTTTGGCAATCTCCAAAAGTCAGCTTACTATTTAAAATTTTTTTTTTTTTTAAAAAAAAAAAAAAAAAAAAAAAAAGAGCTTTGAGTTATTTGGGCATAACCATTTTCTGTCAAAAAAAATTAACTTTAGCCACTTTAAAAAATCATTAAAAAAAAAAAAAAGCCTATGAGAAAGCTAAGAGGTGTATTTTTTTTTTGGTTTATTTATTAGCTAACCTTGAAAGGAGGTCTTAAAAAAATTTCAAGATTGTCAGATCATCCTGAATGACCCATATACAATCTGAAATAGCCCAATTAACACAAAATTTTCTATTTAAGCCATTTTACTATTTGTGAAAAAAATTAATTACTCGATCTAGAACGTCAATCAAATCAGTTTTGAGTTAGAATTTTAACTAAATTCTTTTATTTTAAGCCATTAAAATTTGAAAAAAAATATTAAATTTAGAATTTCAGTCAATTAATTTTTTGTATTGTTATTATTTTTCTTTGTTTTTTTTTTTTTTTTTTTGTTTATTTCAAATTTTTCTTTGCATCATAAACCCGCATGAATTTGTAATTCCTTCTTAAAATTGTTGGGACAAGAGCAGTAAATAATTTTTTTATTTGTTAGGTAGGATGTCTTCTATTTTGGGAGTGCATGAGTGGTTTCCACATGCATCAATGTCAATATATTGGGTGGGTGTAAATCAATAAAAATTAGAGGATCCAAACAAAATCACTTGTATGTCAAAATTGAGTGCAATGGTGTTATTAGAAAATAGAAACTCTTGTGTGTAATCACATGCATTTAGATCACCTCAGTCCTAGTCCCATTTAAGGCATTTGGAATATTAATTTTGCTTCTTTCATGTTTGCCCTCCATTTGTCTGATTAGTTTGGCCCCTTTTGTATTTAAACAAACAAAACAATAGCCTCTCAATAGGTTGCACACAAAAAAAAAAACCAGAAAAAAGAGACCAATAAATTGATTCAAATTATACGACTTGATATTCTTTATTGAAAATCAATTTGGTTTTGATTTTAAATAATCAAAAAATATTGATTATGATTCTATTCATAAGTTCAATTTCACAATTTACACAAGTAAATTTAGTTACTAAATTCCTGTATAGGTTTTTATGTTTTTGGTTCACTTATAAATCCAACCATATACACTCCGAAATATTATAAATAAAAAAGATTAAAAAAATTTAAGAAAACTTGTTAAGAGATTAATGACGACCATGTTTTTGAATTTCATTACCATATTATTAAATTTCTTTCCTTTAATGGTCTTGCTATACGTATAAAAACATTGAAGAATACGAGATATTTTGTATTTGTTTTCAAATTGTTAATATGTATCTTTAAGGCAGATGTTATTAAAACTTTTTACATCATTAAACTATGAAAACATTTATAAATACAAAAATTGATTATTAGGCACAATTTTCTTCCATGAAGTGTCTTTTTTTTTTTTTTTTTTTTTTCTTTTTTTGTGGGTCTCCTATCTATATAAGAAGATTGTATTCTATATAATTGATTTAGCACAACACTACAATATATAAAGGTTTTAGAAATGAAATTTTTTTGCTCCTAAAAGTAAAATTTTTTGACTAACTTCAGTCGTCATGTGAGTGATTACGGAAAGTAAAAAAAAAAATTTAACAACAAAATCCTAAAATTATAGCTAATAAATGTAATTTTAGAGACAATATTTTTTCTACCAAAATATTTAATTTTTGAATTGTAAATTATGGTCTCATAAGAATAGTAATTCATTACTAAATATCTAATTTTATCTCTAAAAATACAAGAATAACACTTTTAATAATTAAAATATCTCATATCTGAAAAAGATATTAAACTATTCACCCATTTTGCAAATGTAAAAGCAAAGGGGGTTCCCAAAACAATGATAATAACCAATAGAGAGAAAGAAAGAAGAAAAGAAAAGAAAAAAAAAGGACAAGAGGAGTGGTACCACATGTTCGAACAGGCGTGGAGACAACAGTCGCACCCCGTATGGTTAAATGATTTGGCCAACCATTCATTTCATATAATGCTATTTTCTCGATGTCTTCCTTTGACTAATTAATCACCCCCCACAAAACCCCTCTCTCTCTCCACAATCTCCTCCATTCTCAAGCTCAAGATTTGGAAAGCCAAAAAAAGCTGAGAAAAGAGAGGATCCCTCTGAGATGGGTTCAACAAACCCATTCAAAGACCAATCTTCCTCCTCTCTCACCAAGAAGCTCCTTCCCTGTATTCTCTATGCTCTTCTTCCCCTTGCTCTCATTCGCTTATATTTCTACCCTCTAACACCCTCTCTCTCTCCCACCAATCAATTCCCCCACACCAAACCCCCCATCATCACCACCACCACCTTCACCTCTCCTTCTCCCCCCTCCTCCAAAGGTATAACAAGTCTGTTGTGAGATGTCTTATATTTTTACTGTACACTCAAATTTATTATAAGTTGTTCTTTATATAAGCAAAGGGTCGGAGCGGTATTTGTTAAATCACGTTTTTTTTTTTTTTTTTTTTTTTACTGCTTCTATGATTGAAATCATTTAATTTCTTTCCTAACTTGTTGGTGATAACGAACAAGGTTCTCACTTCATTTTCATGTATGTTGTGTCTTTTTCTTTTGTGCAGAACATCATAGTAGTAATACTGAAACACCATGCGATTACTCCAATGGCAAGTGGGTCCCAGACAAGTTGGGTCCACTCTACAATGGAACAAGCTGTGGTACAATCAAAGATGGCCAAAATTGCATGAGCCATGGCAGACCTGACCAAGATTACCTCTACTGGAGCTGGGAACCAAAGGATTGCAAAATTTCCAGGTTTGATCCCAAAACTTTCCTCCATTTCCTGAGAAACAAACACTTGGCCTTTGTGGGTGATTCCATGGCTAGAAACCAATTGGAGTCTCTTCTTTGCATGCTTTCCACCGCCTCGAAACCTGAACTTGTCTATAACCTTGGCGACGACAACAAGTTTCGCCGGTGGCACTTTAAGTCCCACAATGTCAATGTATCAATTTATTGGTCACCATTTCTTGTAAAGGGTATTGAGAAAACTGAGATTGCTAATTATAATAGATTGTTCTTGGATTCTGTCGATGAACGGTGGGCATCCGATTTGGATAAGATGGACATGGTTGTTTTGTCAGTAGGGCATTGGTTTCTGCATCCAGCAGTATATTTCTATGGTGAATCGGTACTAGGTTGTCATTATTGTGTTGGTCAGAACTACACCGAGGTCGGGTTTTATGATGTGTTTGGGAAAGCTTTTAAGACTACCCTCGAGACTATAATGGAAAGGCGAGGTGGTGGTGGTGGTGGTGGTGGTAGTGGGAAGGGAATTGATGTAGTTGTGACTACTTTCTCGCCCCATCATTTTGAAGGTGAGTGGGACAAGCTCGGCGCTTGTCCCAAGACTCAGCCTTTTAAAGAGGGCGAGAAGCAGCTTGAAGGGATGGACGCAGAGATGAGGAAAGCAGAGGTGGGAGAAGTAGAGGCGGCTAAGGAAAAAGCCAAGAAATTTTCACGAATAAGGTTAAGTGCTTTGGATGTCACGAAATTATCGTTAATGAGACCAGATGGGCACCCCGGGCCTTACATGTATGCGAATCCATTTGCGAATGGAATTGCAGAGCGGGTTCAGAATGACTGTGTCCACTGGTGCTTGCCAGGGGCTATTGATACATGGAATGAGATATTGTTAGATGTGATGAAGAGATGGGACAGTCAGTCTAGGTGGAGTGGAGGAAGATAAGGTTAATTTGGTAAATTTGTTGCAATGTCAAAATGGAGGATTTTGTTTGTCTATGTTGTTTCCCCTCTAATTTGTTGGTTCTTGAAGATACCCAAAAAGAAGAAGACATGGATGATTGGTTTGTTTTGTTGTTGTCATTGAGCTCTTCTCTTGTTGGGGGAAAGAAAGAAAAACAGTAATTACTCAGAATTTCATACTTCAAATTTCAACTCACAATAAACATTTTTCTGTCTAGATTGATTTTTTTCTGAGTGAAATTCTAGATATCAATTTTAGCTGACTAGAATTACTAGTAAAGAGGAAAGTGAGCTGGATGGAGAGGAAAAATTCTATGTAGTTGGAAAAAATACTCAGGAAGTGCACAAAATTTAGATGTATGATGCAGATTTATTAGTGTTGTGTAAATCAGACTCAGAATAAATCTGATTAATGCATTTTAAATTTTTTATTTTTTATATTTTTTATTATGTATGTAAAATTGTTGAGAAAAGAATATGAAACAAGCTCCAATTGTTGCCAAAGATGTGGATCTTGTCAATGGAATGGGAAGGGTACAAAAGATATTAATTGCAGTATTCAAGATATTCAAGGTAAATTGGCAATGCAAAGTTTGGCTGCATTCATAGAGGTGTGATCGTCTTCATTTACTGTCTCTGTTGATTTGCTTCCATGTTGGTTCCATGTAAGTCTTATTATACATATTGATTATTACAAATGGTGTCGTTTGTCGTGAAAACTTTTTTGGTTTTTTAGTTAAATTAGTTATAAAAAGACAAAATAAATTAAAAAGTCATTAAAATAAAATTTCACATTTAAACTATAATTATTTCATTTTTTTTTCTTCGCAAAATTAAAAAAGTCAAAAAAATTAATCCAAATGAACTTTTTAATATATGAAAAATGTTTGAGGGCCACAATTTTTGTGGCTCAAATGGCTCAAAATTACCAAAACGACGTCGCTTTGACAATTTTGATGTTGTTTTGTACTCAAAACGATGTCGTTTTGGCAATTTCGAGTCATTTGAGCCACAAAAATTGTAGCCTTTTACCATTGCTGTTAATATATATTAAAATAGTCAAAAAAATTAACCCAACTTTGCAAACGAATAAAATTCTTAAGTTTAGCCTTTATTTTAGTTTGGTGTATTTAATTCACTTTATCAAAGGTACTAGTCATGTGGTTGTGTAGAAAAAAAGAAAAAAAAAAAGAAGAAAATTAATTGGGGAAAAGAAAAATCAAACATGGTAGGTAATAAGCTTATGGTGGTTTCCAACAAGTAAACTAGAAAGCAACATGGTAGGTAATAAGCTTATTGAAAATCTTCTTGATTCACATCTGTTTGGTGATTTTTTTTTTTTTTTTCATTTTCTAAATATTTGTTTGAGGAATTGCTTTTAATATATTTTTTAACCCACTTCTACGAAAAACAAAAAAAGTTGTATTTGAATTTCTAAAAATTGTTTTCTCACAAAAATAAAATAAAATAAGATTTTACTTGGTTTGCTATTTTTTTAATTGTTTCAATCATCCCCTCACATTTTGAGTCAAATTGCAATTGGAATCATATGTACAGTACCGTTTCAAAAATTATAAAAAACAACAAAGTGATAGTATTAATTATATTGAGCACCTTTGTAGTTTTACCAAAAAATTCACTTTAATCCATGCATTTTTTTTTTTAAATCTCACTTTAATAACTTTGGAAATTTTATTATAATTGTAACTTGACTTAAAATTTGGGAATTGACTGGAAAAATTAAAAGTTAGAAAATAAAATAGAATTGAGTGTGAAGAATGCAAGTGCAAAACGAAATTGCCTTAAAAGCAATGGGTATTTTCAATTTTTTTTTATTGTTAATTAAAAATATAATAAAACAAATTAAACAAAGAGAACAAAAGTAAAACCAATATCCCAACCCATGACTTTTGTTCACCTACCAATTGGGTTGAGTAATGTTATTTGCACATTTCTCTCATCCATAATTTTCATGCATGTGAGAACTCATTGCACATCTGTGATCAAGCACACAAACAAATACTTTTCTCTATCCTTAATTAATACAAGTAATCTTCTTTTTCAACTTTACTGTAAAAGTAGGCTCACTTGGTGTGGGGTGAGTATGGTCCGGATTGAACTGGATTGAGATAAAATCATGATCAATCCGTTATTTACGGTTCCTGAAAAATTGGAACTAATCCAATCCGTTTAAATCGTGAAATCAATCTGAATCAATCCATTTAAATACGGATTGGATCAGTTTAAGACTACGGATTCACATAATTAAATAATAAAAATATATATATAATACTTTAATTTCATAAAAACACAAACATAGCATTATATTAGTTCCATAATAATAACATGTCTTTCTATAATAGCGATATACTGTTCTAGAATGTAAATACCCATAAGAAAACTAACAAACAAAAATAATAAAAGAATATACTATGCGGTAGGCCTGTAAATGGATCGGATTCGGATCGGATCTGTCAAAATCCGAATCCGATCCGATTATGTCAAACCCGAATCCGAATCCGATGATTTCGAATATCCGATCCGATAATCTGATCCGATCCATTTATTTATTTATTGAGCTACAATTTTATATAATTTGATTTTTTTTTTCATTTTGTGTTTTTTTTTCATTCAAATTGAGAATACTCGGATCGGATTATCGGGTTATCGGGTCGGGTCGGATTTTTGCAAATTCAACCCATTTAATAAATGGATTAAATGGGTTCGGATTATCGGATCGGATTTTTTGTAAACGGATTCGGATTATCGGATCGGATTCGGATTCGGGTTAAATCCGATCCATTGACAGCTATGCGGGTTTAGGTTTGTGTTTAGATTTTATATGGAATAAGAGAAGATACTATACGGGAGGGTGTAGAATAAAAATATAGACTATTTGTATATGGTTCGGATCGGTTCCAATTTGGAACCGTGGGGTTCAATCCGAAACCAATCCGTGAACTACGGATTTTTAATTTTTCAATCCGGAATCGAACCACAGATTCAAAAAATCAATCCAAACCTACCAGACTGGACTAAACTGGATCAAATTACAAATTTTACGGATTTCTTACTCAGCCCTACAATTGATAGCATCTTGTGGATTGAAAAGGATCCAAAGCAGCATTTTTTTTATAGCTTATTTGTGAAGCAAAACCATAATATCAGCCTGACGCAGAAAAAAAAGTCACTTAGGCCTCCTTGACATGTGTAATATTTTTAGTTTGAAAGTTAAAAAATTATTAAAAAAAATAAAAATTTATAATTTATTTTAAAAAGTTAAAGATTATTTTTTTTCTCTACTTTTTACATATTTTTTTTTTAAAAATTAAAAATTTATTCTAAATATACTAATTTTTTATCTCATATATTTAGTCAAAAAATTTTAAAAATTACTAAAATAACTTGTTCCCCAACAAGGTCTTATTCTAATAATTTAATCTATTTATATCTTTTAAATTTTTGTATGTAAAAATTATTTATAAAAAAAATCCCCACTCTATTTTAAAATATTAGTTCCTTATTCCATTTTTCATTATCTCAAAATATTAGTCCCTTTCTAAAAATTAAGGATTAAAATAATATGAATTTCCTATTTTGTTGTTCTTTTAAATTTATTAACAACACAAAATTTTTTAATTTTTTTTTTTAATTTTTTTTATTGACCTTTTAACTTTTTAATTAAACTAATTTATTGCCAAATGGAACCTAAAGAGAAATCAGATTCTTCTTATACCGATGATGTCCTTTTCTCACAACAGAATCCTTTAACACCGTTGTAAGGGTGGTCCAATTCTTAGGTCAATGTCACACAGGACAGGGGTACTGTGGTGATGTATTTGGGACCAAAATGATATGCTTTGTATTAAAACTCATGTCTATTCTATTTCAAGGGGTACTGTGGTGATGTGTTTTGGACCAGAATGATATGCCTTGTATTAAAACTCATATACACTCTTAGTTATATTATTATTTTTTATTATAATTAATTTTTAAAAATTTTAACGTTATTTTAATTATAATTAATGAGATATTTGATTATATCTTATGTAGTATCACTGTATAACTTTTTTTATTTTATTTTTAGTTATTACTTAAAAAGTGAAATTATGTCATTTGGTTATTATAAGATACATGGCTTTTAAAAGTAGTGTATCACAGCCTTTCCCCTATTTGAAATAGTAACTCTCTAATTATTATTATTTTTTGACTCTTGTTTTGAAGTAGTAAAATTCTTAACTCATGATGTAGCGCAATGACAAATGTTGTTTACTCGTAACGGTCAAATTTTGTTTCTCCCAATCCGAAAAATCCTAACATTTTATAAAATTTATGGGAGTTCAAATTAAATATTTCAATAAATCCATGGCAGTTCAAGTCGAAGATGACAAATGAAGACATATAAAGTATTTCAATTTTGTGAGAATATTACTGTCTAGAATCTGATGAAAGAATAAAGCTTCTCTTGATTTTATGGATTTAATAAAATGGTTGAAGTATCATTTTAACCAATTTTTATCAAATTTGATGAATCATGGGATGAAAGATTAAAGATGGCCTTAGTGGGTCAAGAACATCTCTTTTTAAGCCTCTGAAAAAGTAATATAAAAAATAAAAATAAAAATACATAATTTGTTCAAAATATTCTCTTCTCATTTTATTTCTATCCCTTAAGTTCAGACATAATATTTTTAGTGAATGAAAGGAAAAAAAAATCACGACTATTTGAATAGAAATTCTAATATATACCCCTTTGAAATGAGTGTATAATATGTACTCCTAATTATGGTTTTTTTTTTTTTTTCCCCCTTAGTTTTGATATTATTTTAGTTATAACTAATGAAATTTTTAATTATACATCATGTAACCAAACCAAACCAAATCAGGCCTTAAGTTTCATCAAATAGGGTTGGTTACATGAATCATTCTTCTCTACGTGGCCCTATCAAAGGCCATTTCGTCGGTCAAATTAAGTAGATTCATATCTTTATTTACAACGCTAACCAATGTTAATCTAGGACTACCTCGTCCCCTAACACTTCCATCTACCGTTACAGCATCGCATCTCTTCACTACTGCCACTATTGGTCTCCGTTGAATATGACCAAACCATCTCAATCGATTCTCTCTCAACTTATCTTCTATCGGTGCTACTCCTATCTATTCCCGAATACACTCATTCCTAATTCTGTCCTGTCTAGTCTTGCTACATATCTACCTTAGCATTCTTATCTCAGCCACACTCATCTTATCTACATGTTGTTTCTTGGTTGCCCAACACTTCGTCACATACAACATCGCTGGTCTAATAGCCGTTCTATAGAACTTATCTTTAAGTCTAGTAGGTATTCGTCTATCATACAGTACCCCAGACGCACTTCTCCACTTACACCATCCCGCCTTAATCCGATGGGCCACATCCGCATCAATCTCCCCCGCTGTTGTGATAATCAACCCTAAATAACGAAAATATTCACTCTTAGGCAATTCTTGGTTCTCAATCCTCACTTCTCTTCTGCTTTCATTGTTACTATTACTAAATTTACACTTCATGTACTCTGTCTTAGTTCTGCTTATCCGAAATCCTTTAGATTCAAGTGTTTTTCTCCAAATCTCCAAATTTGTATTAACTCCTTCTCTAGTCTCATCCACTAGCACTATATCATCTGCAAAAAGCATACACCATGGCACGTCATCCTGGATATTTCTCGTCAACTCATTCATAACTAAAGTAAAAAGATAAGAACTTAAGGTAGATCCTTGGTGTAACCTTACAGTGATAGGAAATTTATTTGTTTCTCCAGCAGGCAATCTAATAGTGGTCACCACCCCTTCATACATGTCCCTAATCATATTAATGTAACCTTTTGTCACCCCTTTTTTCGCTAAGACCCACCATATTATATCCCGGGGCACTCTATCATATACTTTCTTAAGGTCAATAAACACCATATGAATGTCTCTTTTCTTTTCTCTATACTTTTCTATAACTCTCCCTAAAAGATATATCGCTTCCATTGTTGACCTGCCAGGCATAAATCTAAATTGATTCTCTGACACCTCTGTTATATCTCACAATCGGCGTTTTATCACCCTCTCCCACACTTTCATTATATGACACATTAGCTTCATTCCTCTATAGTTGTTGCAATTCTTGACATTTCTTTTATTCTTATAGATTGGCACTAAACTACTCTTCCTCCACTCATCTGGCATGTTCCTAGTCAACAAAATTTTGCTAAATAACCTAATCAACCAAGCAACCCCTTTTTTACCCAAACACTTCCAAGCTTCAACAGGGATATCATCTGGTCCTAAAGCCTTATTTGATTTCATCTTCTTAAGTGTAATCTCCACTTCAAAGTTCCTAATCCTGCGATAGAACCTATAGTCTTGGTTTATCGTATTACTGGTTATTTCTTCCTCTATTGCCGTACCTCCATGCTCCTCATTTAATAGTTTCTCAAAATAGTTCTTCCATCTTTCCTTAATCTCTTCATCCTTCACCAATACCTTAGAATCCTCACTCTTGATGCACTTAACTTGATTAAAATCTCTTGTTTTCCTCTCTCGTATCTTACCAAGTTTGTATACCCTCTTCTCTCCTTCCTTACTATCTAGTCTAGTGTATAGGTCATCGTAAGCTTTCAACTTAGTATCTCTTACTACTTTCTTGACCTCCTTATTAGCCAATCTATAACTTTTAAGGTTTTTCTCAGTTCTATCATTTTGCCACTTTTTAAAGCACTCTTTTTTTCCCTTAACTACCGCTTGAACCTCTTCCCTCAACCACCAAGTTTCCCTAGAGCTGGTTCCCGTTCCTTTCGACTCTCCAAGCACTTCCCTTGAGATTCTCCTTATATAATTGACCATCGAGTTCCACATAGTGTTAGCATCATCTTCCAAGTCCCAAGTACCTTCCTTATTGTGACGACCCCACCACGTACAACGATTAGCACTTAATTAATTAAGGAGATTTGAATTTTTAATTGGTAATTATTCTAATTTAATATGAGATTTATAAAAATTATGAAGATTGATTCATATATAATTCTATTTAGAATTTATTTTGGAATTAGAAATTAAAAGCTTAAATGGCTCAAGAAGGGAAAATTGATGAGTGGATTCAGTTTAATTTCAAGTATCGAACCATGTAGGAGTTTAATTAAATAGTCGATTCAGTTTAGTAAAATGGAGACTTGATTAATTAGGTTCGAATTAGAGTTAATTAAGTTAATTAAATTATGAGAATTGAGAATTGTAATTATTATGTATTAAATTCATTTATGGGAGGTCCAATTTAAATATGTAATTTATTGACGAAAATTTGGTATCTGATCAGAAATTGAAGGCCTAAATGATTTGGGAAGTCAAAATTGAGGATGAATATAAGTTTAATTTAATATTTGGAGCCTTTTAGGAGTCTGACTAAAAAAATTTGTTTCGGATTGGTAAAATTAAATATATTTAATTAGGTTCTAATGGAAGTCAATTAGACTAATTAAATTATGTGGGATTTGAAATTAACTATAATTAACTAATTTAGTGTTAATCAAAATTTATTAAGATTAAGTGATGCTTAATTAAATTAATCCTAAATACAAATTAAATTATGGAGCAAACTAGAATCTTGGGTGTGTGTGCGCAGAGAAATTCTGTGTGTGCAGAGAAATTATGTGAGTGGGTGTGCATGTAAGTGTTAAGGTGGAACTCAAAGAAATGTGCAAGTGTGCACACGTGCAATATGATGGAGAAGTGAGGTGTGTGTGAGTGTGTTTATTCTGATGGGTTGAAGAGTGTTGTCACTCATTTGTTGTGCTGGAAGACTTTGAGAGTCTAGAGAGAGAGAATGAGAGACCCAAAGGATTGAAGAAGTAGAGAAATCAAGAGAAAACTCAAGAAATTGGAAGAGAAGGAGAAGACCCAAGGGAAATCAACTATAACTTTTGAAATTAAAGCCTAAGGTAAGAAAATTAATACTCAATTTATATAGAATCTTTATTTTATATTTGAAATTAAGAAGAGTTTAAGATTAATTACATGGAATTTGTTAGGAAATGTCAAGAAGATGATGAGTAGTAAACTAAGTTCACATCCATGGTTGCATATCTCATGTTTCATCATTTTGAACTGGGTTTTGAAGATCTTGCATAACATAAGAGTGTATATATATCTTGCATGTTTTCAAAAACAAAATTATGGCTCACATGTTTAATTTCTTGTTTTGAAAATCAAGAAGAAATAGAGTCCACTTGTGTGTAATTTTACATATAATGAAAAGAAAAAAATTAAGGTCAAGAACTAAGAAATTAATTTGGAAAATTTATCAAGTGAGTTTAATTTGTGTTATTCCTCATGAATTTGGACTTCATATTTATATGCATCAATGAATTTTTAAGAGATTTGAAGAATTAAGTTCATACTTGGGTATAAGAAAAACAAGTTTTGGTAAATTATAAATTCATGAACATTTTGAGCTTAATTTTGAATTAAAGGGATTTTGATGTAGATGGTTTGATTTTGATTATAAATTCAGACATGCAAATACTTTCCTAAGAGTTTTATAATTTCAATTTCATAATTTAAAAGGAATTAGCAAGATGATGAAGAAATAGAATTATGTTCAATTTATGGAAATTAATTTAGAAATCAATTATGTTGAGTTTGGTTTTTGTAGTCTTGCATGAATTTGAGTTCCATTTATACATGCACGAACAAATTTTGTAAGTTTTAATGCTCTAATGATACATGCATCATAGACTTTAAAGAATTTGAGTTAATTCAATCTCATATTTTGAATACAAAAAGGAAAAAGCTTTGAGAATTAGGAAATTTGCTTGATCTTGATCTTTAATCCATGCATGTAATTTAATTTAAAAGTTTTATTTAATTTAAACACATTTTAAAATATCTATCATTATAAATTAAGTTTTTAGTTAAAAATTGAGTTAAGTTGAATTTCTAAGAAATTGATTTGTGTAATTCATAGTTAAGTTGATTTTTGTTATTAATAATAAAGTCGGGTTCTATTTTTACATACATCATGAAATTTCAAGAGTTTAATATTTTAAAATTGTGGGTTTGATATAAAGGAAATGAGTTAAAACTAAATTTGGACAATTGGAGCCTGATTTTGAATAAATGATTTCTAATTGAGAGTATTTACTAAATTATACAATGGTTCTCCGTATTTTTGTACCAAAAATACAAGTTTTTAGGCTTTAAATATCAAATTTGAACTTCAATGACTGTGGAGAAGTGGTTTGGAAATACTCTTCTGATCCTGGGAGACGCTGGTGATCCTCAGCTAGCCACCTGAAAAGATGGAAACACTCCGGTCGGGGTTGCCGGAATTAGCACTCTGACGGACAAGTTAGTTCAGACACTCAAGATAGCTTCTTGTCTAAGTTTAGTGGAGTGATTCTTACATACCTACTAAATATGTTGTTCCTGTATTTATACCTGTTTTCCTCGATCCTCGGGGCCAAGGCCTACTTTTAGATCTCTATCCTTTACATTATCCGGCTCCAACGCTACACACTTATTCGGCCCAAATATTGTATTCGAACACGGCCGATTATTATCAGCCCTGTATTGCGCGCCTTCTGCCTTTATCAATTATTCGGCTCCCACAATTGCCCCCCGAACTCCCTATTGACGGTAGTTAATCGGTGTGTTTGGTCTTGAATTGGAAAAGTTAAAACTGGTCAGGCGACTTCGCATGTCCCAATATAGATGTCAGGACGCGCACACCTTTTCGTTCATCATTACGCTTTCCCGCCTCAATCGTGTGTTTCGCATTTATTATGATTTGAAATTCCAGTCTTTTCGAATACACAGTTCATCGAGTATTCGAGACTCTTAGACCGCCAGCAAATATCCCTTCTCTGACTCGCATGCTCTGCAACTCTTCTCCGTCTAACCTCGTCTCCGTTTAATCTTCGCAAGTCTTTTTCTCCCTTCTTTACGATCCTATTTTCTGTTTGTCGTTTTGATTCCGGCGAAACCTTGAATCCCTGCGAACATGGCTAAGCACTTGAAAGATCTCCTTTCCGAGGGTCGTATTTCCGGATTCCGGAGACACTTTTCCATTCCCGACGACGTCCACTTATCTCTCGTAACAGACAGTACCCTTGATATGGAGAGAGAGGATCAGAATACAATCGTCTTCCCTCTTTTATCCATAGCGGAGGGCGGAGTCCGTTTTCCCCTACACCCACTGCTTAGGGCTGTCCTTCGCTATTGAAGTCTGATTCCTTCTCAACCTAACGTCAATTTCTTTCGAATCATCATGGGGGTGATTGAGTTGAATCGGCATCTTAGGATCAACCTTGGCATTCCGGCGATTCGGCACTGCTACACTTTGGCCAAATCTTCCGGTCGGCTGGGGCGATACTTTCTCAAGGGCAAGGACACTGACCATCACTTGATAACCATGCTTGTTAGTTCTGGTAAGAGGGTTGACGACGTGATGGTCAATGTCCAAGGTAACTGGGAGTTCGGTGAAGGCGAAGACCGCCTAGATCCTATTCCCAGACGAAAGGGTGATCCAGGTTGCCGCGCAACGCCTTCTTGTTTGTTGACTTACCCTTCACTCGGCTTTTCTCCCTTTGATCGCCCCTTGTTCTTTGCAGGCAACAGATTGAAGAAAATTCTTCCAGCGATCGACGGGGCGGTTCTTGAGGAGATCAAGTCTGCGCTCAGATACTTCGGCCGTCCAAACGTACAAAAGCAAGGGAGAGCGGCTCACATACTCCTCTGATACGAACCGACTTACACTACATTCTTGGCTGAGGAAGGCATTCCAATTCCATCCAGCGATCAACACCTTTCAGCTCTTATCTTTCCCAACTTCAAGAACCTTAGGCAAATTGGCCTCGAAGATTCGGATCCGAGGGCAGAGGCTGATCCGGTGGTAGAGGTAGTTGCCGAACCAACCAGAGAGGTTGCTAAGGGGGCCGAAGAGGTCGACGAAGCGATACGCTCGGCGTTTGAGGCTTCGGGACTTAACCGGCCTTCACCGTCCACTTCGGGTCGGGCAGAGTTTTCGTCCGAAGATATTTTTGCAAATTTGGGAGACCTACCCGGCGATATTTTTGAAGCTATGGCTGGGGAAAGCCTTACGTAGATGGCGCGAAGAAAAAATGCCGAGCGAATGACTGCTCGAAAGAAGGCCGAGGCCGCCCATTCTGAGCCCACCTTGATTAAAAATTTCGTACCCGTTATTGAAGAGACGATTCAGGTCGCTGAGACCAAAACGGGGGAAGAGGTGGAGGAACAGGTCATTGATGAACGGCTGATTCTGGAGGAGCGGGGCGAAAAGCGTAACGCCGAGAGAGAGGCTGGGTCGGAAATTAGCCTTACTTCCAAACGGCCTCGTTTAGAAGAGTCGGGTGTGGCTGCGCCTTTTATTGTTCGACCTAAGATCAAAGATACAACGATCTCTTCCGATGCCTCATCCATTAAGGATCCAGCCGTGGCGTTGAGCCTTGCGGCGTCGATTTCCTTGCCGGCTGATGTCACAGCCTTTCGCGCCGTGCCGGATGTTATGGCCGTAACCCTATCTGCGCAGTCAGCATTCCTGGTTAGTGACCATCTCAAATTCTCTTGACCTTGTTTTCATTAAAGATATCTGACAATCCCAACTTGTTTTGCAGACTGTTGGTAGGATCGCGGACCTAGGCCGCCGCCGCCTCCATGATGTCCTCGGCAGAGTTGATCGTTTGCAAGCAGAGGCAGACGGTCAAAAGAGTAGGGCCGAATTTGAAAGTATGAGAGCCGCGATGGAAGGTGCGCGAGCTGAAGCAGAGAAAGAGAGGGCTCACTCAGCTGAACAGCTCCGTTCTGACGCTGAAAGTAGGGCAAATGCGAGCGAAGAATCGCTCAAGTTAGCCAAGGAGGTGCTTGCCAAGGCGGAGGTTCAATTAGCGGAGCTCAAGGCCGCCAAGGAGAAAGCCGCTTCCGAAGCTTCTGCGGCATTTGTGGCAGGAAAAAGCGCCAGCTTCACCGAATATGTAGATGAAGTCCCCAAATTCGAGAATCGGGGGTTCAAACATGGATGACTCATAGCCCTTACTGCCGCTGGAGTTACATTGGCCTTGCCAATTCCCTACGAGCAAGTGGACGTTGAGCCACTTGAGTCTGACCCCGAGGATTGATTTGGGAGTCATCTCTTTTGATTTTGATTTAAGTTTTTGTTTGGTAGACTTTTGATTTTGATGTAAGTTTTTGTTTGGTAGACTTTTGTTAACTCAGGCTAGTTTTCATGTATAAATTGGTTACTATTTGCGCTCAATTTATTAATGAAAACTGCCTTGGTATTTCTCCACTACTTGTTCATGGTTTGTGAAGTTATGTTAATGAAGAATACTTTGCCTTTCACGAATTTGGATATAATCGTTGCTGTTTTAGCTTTCAGAAATTGAATATCCTATGACAATCTTGAATTATCATTCATGTGCCGCGTATTGTGGGTACTGGGCCGAATTGATTGATGAGTCTGCCATTGCCCCAAGCGGTGCATGATCATTCGGGCGCCGTATGAAACGACCTTAAGATTTGTGAAGGATCGATTCATGGGCCGGCTGGGGTACATAAGCCGAATGGATTGATGAATCTGCCCTTACCCCAGGCGGTGCGTGATCGTTCGGGCGCCGTATGAAACGACCTTAAGATTTGTGAAGGATCGATTCATGGGCCGGCTGGGGTACATAAGCCGAATAGATTAATGAATCTGCCCTTACCCCAGGCGGTGCGTAATCCTTCGGGCGCCGTATGAAACGACCTTAAGATTTGTGAAGAATCGTTTCATGGGCCGGCTGGGGCACATAAGCCGAATGTATTGATGAATCTGCCCTTGCCCCAGGCGGTGCGTGATCGTTCGGGTGTCGTATGAAACGACCTTAAGATTTGTGAAGGATCGATTCATGGGCCGGCTGGGGTACATAAGCCGAATAGATTGATGAATCTGCCCTTGCCCTAGGCGGTGCGTGATCCTTCGGGCGCCGTATGAAACGACCTTAAGATTTGTGACGGATCGATTCATGGGCCAGCTGGGGCACATAAGCCGAATATATTGATGAATCTGCCCTTGCCCCAGGCGGTGCGTGATCGTTCGGGCGCCGTATGAAACGACCTTAAGATTTGTGAAGGATCAATTCATGGGCCGGCTGGGGTACATAAGCCGAATAAATTGATGAATCTGCCCTTGCCCCAAGCGGTGCGTGATCCTTCGAGCGCCGTATGAAACGACCTTAAGATTTGTGAAGGATCGATCTGCTTTGGCCCCAAGTGGGTCGATCCAGTCAGCGCCGGGCGTGTGGTTTTTACAATTAATGAGATGGCCTCGAGGGTGCTGCCTCTTTACAGGATAAATGATTAAAGGTAAAACTTTTATGAGCATAGCAGACAACTGATTCCAGCGTTTGAGGGTATCGAGTGAATGTCGAACAGACTCTTCTTTAACAGCAGAGGGGAAGCGAAGACGCTGGCTGAGCTGGGTGGAGACATGAATTGAGGTAGTGACCCTTCGCGTGCAGGGAGCAGGAGTTCCAGGGATCGAGAGTGGCGTCAGTCTTCTCGACATCGAAGCAGGTCGCCTAGGCGGGACAAGCGGTCGCAGGGCAGAACTTCCCAACCTCGAGTCGAGAGGGCACCTGAGGCGAATCCGCGCCCATTAAGCTTCAGGGTATTTGTGGGGAATAGACCCATGACGGAGGCGGACTCGATCGTTCGAGACCCAAATGTAACGGTCGAGTTTGCTCGACAAATTTTCCCGCCTGAGGTTCAGCAATCGATGGTAGGTCGCCAGGACTACGAAGTGTTTCGCGAAGGCGTTCATGGGGCGGTGAAGGGGTTGTACACTGCCTATGAAATCGGCATGCGGTTGCGCGCTGCTCGACGAGAAATTGAGAAGAAGGATGAACGTATTCGAAGTTTGGAGGCCCGCGCGGAGGCGGCTGAGCACGAGTTGAGGAAGACCAAGGCGGCCCAGGCACAACCCGCCGGGTAGGGAAACCCAATCGTAGAGGAGAGGGTTACCAGCCGGCTCATCAGTTCTGCGCTTGCCAATCTTGAGACGGCGAGTATGTTCGCGATGGAGAGCGCGAAGGAAAGGGCCTATGAGAAAGGTTTCCATGAAGGCTGAAGAGTCGGAATCGAGAAGACCAAGGAAAAACTGGCCGAAGAAGTTTGCCGATGTGAGAATCGTGGATTTAGGCATGGTTGGATCAAGGCATCTCAAGCCGCAGAAGCTCTTCGAGCGGCAGGCATTGAGTCGGCGTCGCCACTCTATCACAGCAAACATTTTTCGTTTTCCGCTTTTGAAGTCGAGAAGAGTGATGATGAGGGTGACGCTGCATAGTTATATTTATTGTAAGGCTGAAATGCGGATCACGTTCAAAACTATGTAATTTATCGCTTGTTTTGTCGAATAAATATGAAAAACGTTCTGTCACAAATATTTTATTGCAGTTCGTATTCGGCATGTATGTGTTTCGTTTTATTGTGTTTGAATGAATATATAAGCGTTGACCGGCAAGGTCAATCCATACGTGATAGCCGTTTATTCCTGATAGGCTATTGTAACCTGAAGCCAAAAGCCGATAGGTAGAGTGGCTCTGGCGAGTTCAACTCGGCTCGGGGTCTAGATTTTTGGCCAATGCACGTGCTTCAAAAAGTCGTTTGGATAACTTACGCCGTGGCAAATGTCAACCGACGTTTTGCTTATGGAATTTAGTGTTAGTGAAATCGCCTCGGGATTAGCGCTTCGAGATCGCTGCCAGTATTGAAAATAAAAGGCGTGGGCACTTTGCGCAGATAAACAATCGCTTATGTAAGGTGGGTTACGTGGGAATGTTAGTTAGAGGCTGGAGTTTAGCCGACCTTGGTGTCATCATGGATCGTGGCGGAGGGGCCATCCGTATGTGAAGTAGCATGTCCGAAAGTTGGCATGAACCTTCAAGTCGTCGAAGCAGATCACCCCGAAAGGAAAGGCAACGACCATTGGATTTATCCCCCCTCGTCCTAGATCTTTGCCTTGACATTGTCAATGGTATCCAGGATGGACTTGGGCACAGTTGGCTCGAGGCACTGCAAACCGCGGAGGGCTTCCGGGTGACGGGAGTCGATTCGGCACTGCCGCTTTGCCAATGCGTCTTCTCCCCTTTTTAACTTTTCAGATTGGAAATGAGTATTGTAGTGCTCAAATACGAGTTGCGTTTATGTAACAAGTGTCTGATTAAATAAAAACTGTAATGCTCAAATGCGAATTGCGTTTGTGTAACAACTGTTTGCTCGAATAAAAAGTTGTATTTCAAACATTTGCGTCTTATGTTGAATTTTTTATTTGCGTCTTATGCTGAATTTATTTATTTTTTTTTTTTTTTGCGTCTTGCCTTGACATTGTCAATGATTGACAAGTTTTGTTTTGTTCGTGCCAAAGGGGATTCCGAGTCAGGAGGCTTAATCGGCCCTAAGGTGTCATGCACCAAAGGGGGCTCCGAATTCGGAGACTTAATGTGGCCAATCGTGATATCCACGAAGGGCGCTTCGAATCCGGAGACTTAATCGACCCTAAGGTGTCATGCACCAAAAGGGGCTCCGAATCCGGCGACTTAATCGGCCCTAAGGTGTCATGCACCAAAGGGGCTAAGGTGTCATGCACCAAAGGGGGGCTCCGAATTCGGAGACTTAATGTGGCCAATCGTGATATCTACGAAGGGCGCTCCGAATCCGGAGGCTTAATCGGCCCTAAGGTGTCATGCACCAAAAGGGGCTCCGAATCCGAAGACTTAATCGGCCTAAGGTGTCATACACCAAAAGGGGCTCCGAATCCGGAGACTTAATCGACCCTAAGGTGATGCACCAAAGGGGGCTCCAAATCCGGAGACTTAATGTGGCCAATCGTGATATCCACGAAGGGTGCTCCGAATCCGGAGGCTTAATCGGCCCTAAGGTGTCATGCACCAAAAGGGGCTCCGAATCCGGAGACTTAATCGGCCCTAAGGTGATGCACCAAAGGGGGCTCCGAATTCGGAGACTTAATGTGGCCAATCGTGATATCCACGAAGGGCGCTCCGAATCCGGAGGCTTAATCAGCCCTAAGGTGTTATGCACCAAAAGGGGCTCCGAATCTGGAGACTTAATCCAGCCCTAAGGTGATGCACCAAAGGGGGCTCCGAATCTGGAGACTTAATGTGGCCAATCGTGGTATCCACGAAGGGCGCTCCGAATCCGGAGGCTTAATCGGCCCTAAGGTGTCATGCACCAAAAGGGGCTCCGAATCCGAAGACTTAATCGGCCCTAAAGTGTCATGCACCAAAGGGGGGCTCCGAATCGTCATTATGACGAGCGGCATAATGGGGTTTGTGAGACAAAGAAGGATGGTTTGCATTGCAGAAGTAAAATACATACAAGTATCAAAGCCCACAGGTCGGGTCAGTGATATGGTTTTTATAAAATCGCTACTTGTGCCGATTGGGGGGAGCCATGGATCTCTTCAATGCCACGGGCTGTCAGGAAGCGCACGAGCTAATGATAAGTGCTTGGAACGGCCTTCATAATATGTATCCAGGTTCGCCCCATGATGACATTATACGGCGAAGGGAGCTTAACAACCAGGAATTCTACTTCGACCGTTTTGGAGCCCGCTCGGACGGGTAGTATGATCTTCCCTAACGGGTATTCGGGATTCATATTAAAGTCGAATAATGGACGAGGCGCCGGACACAGATCCGACTCATTGAGGCCGACTTTGATGAAAGTTTGGTAATATATAACCTCTGAAGTACTCCCTGGGTCTATGAGAATTCGTTCAATCGTGAACCGGTTTATGCGTAATCGAATGACCAACGGATCAATGTGGGGAGCTGTTGTGCCAATAAGGTCGGCGTCATTGAAAGCAATTGTCGGAGCTTCTTTGGGCCATTTAGTCGGAATACGTTGCCTCTCAGGGATTGGATGCGATTGAATTGTGTGCACGGTTGCGGGTGCAGGCAGGCTATAGATTACATGGATCACATCAAGTGAAGGAGAGTCCTGCTGCAAGGCTAGTGCCTTGGTTGGCTTGCCCTGTCTCACATACTGCTGCAGTCGGCCGTCTTGCACCAGTTCTTCCAGGTGATCTTTTAATGCGTAGCAACTCTCTGTTTCGTGACTGTGATCTTTGTGATATTCGCACTGCCGATCCCTTCTTCGCGTGTCGGGCGGCCCCACCATCTTTGACAGCTATTTGAAGAATGGAAAGTGTTGGATTTTGGTCATTATTGCAGCGATTGGTTCTGACAACTCTGTGTACTTTTTGTCGGCACGTCTTGAGCGTCTGCTGTCGACTTGCAGTTGCTCATTCGTCCGGTGGGGACATTGATCGCTTGATCGGCGAGTATCCCGCCTTTTGTCTCGTTTAGTGCGCTACCGAGGCTCTGGGCTAGGAGGTGGCACGGAACTTATTGGTTGGGCAATTTCAGGGGGGGCCGTTTTGTTGGACATTTGGCCGGCCTTTATTCTCAAGATATCGTCTTCCACTTTGCAATACTCCTCAACTTTCTTCATCAATGCCCAGACCGTTTTGGGGGGTCTTCTAGTCAGAGAACTGCGAAGAGGACTATCAAGATGTAGTCCCATTTTGAAGGCGGTGATGGCCATGGAGTCGTTACAAGCGTCGTCGACGAGGTTGAAGCACTCCTAATATCGCGCCGAGTACGCTCTGAGCGTTTTTCCTGACTGAATCTGCATAGCCCAGAGAGAGTCAGCCTGTTTCGGCTGTACCTCGTTGGTGATGAATCTGGACCTGAAGGATTTCTATAATTGATGAAAGCTTTTGATGGAGGCCGGCTCCAGCTTATAATACCACCTGATAGTTAATGGCCCCAGGCTGCTGGGGAATATTCGGCACATGAGGGCTTCGTTGTCTACATGCAATGTCATGGCCTGCTTGTAATGACGGATATAATCGGTGGGGTCTGATTTTCCATCATAAAGAGTGAATGACGGAGCTTTGAACTTCTTGGGCAAGGCTGCCCTTGCAATCCGTCGGACAAAAGGATCGTGCTGGTCATCCTCGTCTGAACTGCTCCTCATGCGCTTGTTCCTCGTATACAGATTCTTTTCAGAGGAGCTAGAAGTTTCAGATCGTCCCTTCTTGGTGAGCTCCATGGATAATGAATTGGAGTCGCTATTGGTATCCTTAGGCCGGGCTCGAGGTCGTTGTCCATCGGCCCTCGGAGGTCGTTCGGGATCTTGGCGCATGGCTTCTCTCGATTTTGCGACTTCGAGGGCCAAATCTTGACGAAGACGTTCATTTTCAGCGATCATGTTCTCCAGCCTTTGTTCATTCTGCTTTGCTTGTTCCATGATCGCCTGCATTGTCTCTTGCGCTGAAGTCGTTGGTGAATTGAAGTTCAAGGCGCGTCTTGCAGCGATGGTTTCTTTCCCGAGCATGTTTGCTGGAGTGAGGTCATCTCCTTGTGCGGTCTCGTCAATGGCTACCGGAGGATCTTCAGTCACGCCTGCCATGGATGTAGTTGAGTATTCCCACAGACGGCGCCAATTGTGGAGAAGTGGTTTGGAAATACTCTTCTGATCCTGGGAGACACTGGTGATCCTCAGCTAGCCACCTGAAAAGATGGAAACACTCTGGTCGGGGGTGCCGGAATTAGCACTCCGACGGACAAGTTAGTTCAGACACTCAAGATAGCTTCTTGTCTAAGTTTAGTGGAGTGATTCTTACATACCTACTAAATATGTTGTTCCTGTATTTATACCTGTTTTCCTCGATCCTCGGGGCCAGGGCCTACTTTTAGATCTCTATCCTTTACATTATCCGGCTCCAACGCTACACACTTATTCGGCCCAAATATTGTATTCGGACACGGCCGATTATTATCAGCCCTGTATGGCGCGCCTTCTGCCTTTATCAATTATTCGGCTCCCACAATGACAATTCTGGAAATTTCAGAATTCACATTGTCCACTCGAGTAAGGAAAGTCTCGCTCGAGCATGAAAATCGAACTCCCAGAAATTTTTCAAAATTTTACAGTCCGCTCGAGCGACCAAAGTGGCGCTCGAGTGAGGATCCTATTTTTTAGCAATTTTTGACTAACTCTTTTAAATGCATAATTGCAACCTCATGACATTCTAAGTATTCTTAGGCACCGATTGGACTCATATAGTCATGGAATAAACTAAAATCACATAAAGAGAGTTGAATTAAAATGAAATGAATATTGAATGATGTTTCTATTGTGTTTTTGTTATGTGATTCATATAGGTGGCTATCCGAGGCCTTATATCGACTTAACCCACTGTGAGTAATAACTCTATAAAGTTATGTTTAACTTTAATTATTTTGTGATGATATGGAATGATCAGTTTTTCTAAAATGCTATGTTTTGTATGAATGAATGATTGTCCAATTTTCTTTGAAACGTAATTGTGGTATCCTTAGCAGAGGCCCTTGCCCAGGGGACATAATACTGTGGCTTATAGTCATGAGGCCCTAGCCCAGGGGATAATACCATGGCCCAAGCCCTCGTCTGGGGGAAACAATACTGTGGCCCAGGCTCTTGCCTGGGGGAAATAATATCGTGGCTGATGTATAAGATATGTTACCCAGTACCGGAGGTTCCTTTATAGAACTTGACATGCTTGACCAAAGAGATATGTTTATGCTAATGGATGTATCACCTATGATTTGAATATGAATATGAATAAGACTATGACTCTGTTTCTGCTACCTGATTACGATTTTGATTTGCTATGAGATTTAAAATATGTTATGGACATTATTTATTAAAATCTTTACTCTGTTATTATTCACTGGGTTCCAGCTCATTGTATTATTTGTGTATGTAGGTGATCAGGCGCGTGACCAGGCCTAGAACTTCTACTTGGATTCTGTTTTGTCAGCCAACCTATGTGCCTCCCATGGAGGTTCCGGATATGTCTAGTGGTTATGACTAAGTGCATTAAGTTCAAGTTTTGTTTTCTTGTTTAGTTAACAAGTCCTTGCTTATTTTATAAATAGGGTTAAGTTCCGTTTTGTCTAATCTATATTTATATAATGACGTAAGGGTGATGTGTAAATATGTATATAAAAGTTTAAAATTTTTCCATTCCATAGAAGTTTGTCCAGCTCAATGGATGTTGTATATTTGTTATTTGCTTCCATTACCCCCTAATATTAAGCTAATCTGTCTCAGAGGCCTTCAGTAATCCCATGATTAGTGGCCAATTATGATGCTAAACCTATAGGGGCGGGTTTGGGTCGTGACACTTATCCATTCTATTCTTAAATATTTTTAATTTGTCTCATTTTAGGTCTCATCATCTCATCCTATGATGCCCACCATCCTTCCTAGCTTGGTATTGCCCTCTAAAACATAAATCTAGTACCAAAATCCTATGTTGAGAGGTCAGGTTTTCTCTAGGAATCACCTTACAATTATTGCATTTTAGACAGTCCACTTTTCTCACTAAGAAGTAATTTATTTGGCTCTTAATTGACCTACTTTTAAAGGTTATCAAATGCTCCTCACTCTTCTTATACATAGTATTGGCCACCACCAGGTCAGAAGCCAACACAAAATCTAAAATACTCTCTCCAGCCTCACTTCTGTCACCAAAACCGTATCCACCATACACCCTTTCATAGCCTAGTTTATCTATGCCTACATGGCCATTAAAATCTCTACTTATAACCAGGTTCTCTCCTACGAGTATCTCCTGTAAGATCTCATCCATTTACTCCAAAAAATCCCTCTTAGTCTAATAATCTAATCCTACTTGAGGGGCATATGCACTAATAACGTTCACTATATTCCCTCCAATAACTAGTTTAACTAACATAATCCTATCCCCTTTCCTAATGACCGCTACTACATTCTCCACAAGATCCTTGGCAATTAAGATTCCTATCCCATTTCTGCGTTTATCCTTAACACTATAATACAATTTAAAACCGGTATCCTCAATTTTCTTAGCTTTCTCACCCGTCCACTTAGTTTCTTGTACGCAAGCTATACTAACTCTCCTTCTAATCATAACATTTTTTTTATGACACTTGTTTTGATATAGTAAAATTCTTAGCTGATGATGTAGCACAATGACAAATATTATTTGCTTGTAACAGTTAAATTTTGCTTCTCTCGATCCGAAATATTTTATGAAATCTATGGGAGTTCAAATTAAATATTTAAAGTAAATCCATGGCAGTTCACATTGAAGATGAAAAATGAAGACAAAGAAAGTGTTTAAATTTTGTGAGAATATTACCATTTAGAATTTAAAGAAAGAGTGAAGGCTCCCTCAATTTTATGAATTTGATGAAATAATTGGAGTATCATTTTAACTAATTTTTTCAATTTTATTTTTATTGAATTTAAATTTAATAAAAGATGTGATGAAACATTAGAAATGGCTTGGTGGGTCAAGAACATCTCTTTTTGTTTCATTCAAAAAATATTTTTAATTTTTTGATATTTGATACTACAAAAAAAGAAGATTAACGAATTTTTTTTCCATAATTTAAAAAAAAAAATGTTGAGACGAAAACTATTTTTTATTTTTGAAAAGTATCAGGGCAGGATTTCATTCCCAAAAGGAATTTTTTTTTTTCCTCTTATTTCTTATCGAATTTGAATTTAAAAAATGTATTTTTCATTCAAATTATATGTTGAGCTTTAGATACCTGTGACTAAGGCCTCATTTGGCAAATGATTTTTTTAGTCAAAAAATCATTAAAAAAATTAAAAAGTCAATGACCTATATCAAAAAGTCAAAGATTCGCTTTTCTTTTTACTTTTTGTACATCTTTTCATAAAAAATTAAAAAATATCCCAAACATACTAATTTTTTTTTACATCATATTTTAGCCAAAATATTAAAAATTTACTAAAAAAATCTGTTTCCAAACAACCCGGAGTCCTACCAATCTAAGGAAGGAAGATAAAAGAAAAATAAAGTTCAACTAAGGCCTCGTTTGGGAACAGGTTTTTTAGTAACTTTTTAATTTTTTAACTAAAATGTGATGTAAAAAAAATTAGTATATTTGGAATGAATTTTTAATTTTTTAAGAAAAGATGTGCAAAAAGTAGAGAGAAAAAAGAATCTTTAACTTTTTTTGTATAAGTTATTAACTTTTTAATTTTTTTAATAATTTTTTGACTTTCTAATTAAAAAAGTCACTTGCCAAACGGAGCCTAAGCATCTCATCCCTCTTATCGAGGGAATTAAAAAAAAAAATTCTATTGATTTGATTTTAAATCTTAAATTGATAGACTATTTTTCTATCGAGATTCATATTTATTATATTTCTTTACCTTTTAAAATTTATTTTTAAATTAAAATCTTATTAATGATATCATTTTACGCATAATTACTGGCTGCCACCACCATCATCTTCCGACTACCCACCACTGTCACCTCCTTCGCATCCATCACCACCACTAAGAGCATCTCCAACGGTTCATCAAAAATTTCATCAAATCTGAGTAAAAAAATGACTTTTTTCTCATTCTGATACGGAGCCCTCCAACGGTTCAGCAAATCAATTTTTCATCAAATTTCCGCCGGGACAACCGGTTGGTCGACCGGTTAAGCCAAAAAAAAAATTTTTTTTTTTTTTTTTTTGAATGGTTTGAACCTTTTTCCTGAACTTTTTGAACTTTTGGGTGGTCGACCACCTAGGCAAAAATTTTTTTTTTTTTTTTTTTTTTGACTGCTTTGAACCGAAAAGTGAACGTTTTGAACTTTTTTTCCGGGGCGACCGGTTGGTCACCCGGATGGTCAACCGGTTCGTAATTCCCAACGGTCAGGAACAGTGCCTTGCTGAAATGCTTCGCGTGTTCTCATTTTGATACCAGATTTACTGAATTCCCGATTTGGTATCGATTTGATGAAACCGTTGGAGCTCAAAAAAGTGATTTTTTCATCAAATTTTAAATTTGATAACAAGTTTGATGAACCGTTGAAGATGGTCTAACATATCCACTATTATATTCGTTTCAAAATATCAAATATCACACAACAAATATTAAAAAAAAAAAAAAAATCTCATATGAAAATAGATGCCGAATATGAAAATAAAAAATATATATATATATATATGAAAATAGATGCCGAATTAAGGCCAAGTTTGGGTACTCCCAAATAATTCAAAAAGCCAAAAAGTTACTCAAAAAGTTAAAAAGTTAACACTATTCACCAAAAGTCAACAATTATGGCTGCACAACTCCCAATTCAAATTTTCCTCTAAAAACCAAATTTCACAATTTTTTATTACACATTTTTTCATAAAAAGTCAAAAAATTAACCCAAACATCCATATTTTCAACCTCAACTTTTTTGTCCAAAAAGACAAAAAGTACACTTATTAGTCTTCCCCAACAAGGCCTAATTATCAACAAAATTATATTATGTACAAAAATAATTTCACTTCACTATACTCGTCTCAGCGATCCATCAACGACGACCAAAATTGTCTCTGTTTCTCCACTTCCTGTATGGCCTCTACATTCACTCTCTCCTTCTCCCTAGAACCCCCCCACCACCACCACCTCCGCCGTCGCGGCCACCATCTCCGCTTCTTTTCCACCACCCCCTTTAAACCTCGCCACCACAACTTCACTCTCTCGTTTTCAACTTCCCACTCTTCTTCGTCTTCTTCTTCAACTTCAACCTCAACTTCATCGTTTACCCATCAAGACCCACTTCACACAACTCGAATTCTCACCGACGAAGACCTTCACAAGCTTCAATTCCTCGAGAATTTCTATTACCACCAAGAATTGAAATCTGGGTCGATGTGGGTTCGCGTAATGAAACCCCACGAAATCGACATTGTTGTTGCTCTGTTGTCCGAATCGTTAGCAGAGTCCATAATGTTTCTTGCTGGCTATGAAACTCTGTTGGGTTTATTGGTGAAGCCGTACTTGACTGAGAGGAGAGCTCTTATTCCACACACTGCTACGCTAATTGGGTTCTACAGAGAGAGTGATGATGATGATGATTTGCAGATTGCAGGGACTGTGGAGATTTGTTCTGACAGAATGGGTTCTAATTCTTATACTCCTTCGCCTAATCCTCCCAAAGACTCACCATATGTTTGTAATATGACCGTAAAGAAGACACTTAGGAGGTATGTTTTATAATGGGCTTTTTGAATTTAGATTCTTGCTTCAAATTATCATTCTTTCATGTTTGTTTGGTGTGATGTTCAATATTTTTTTTATTGGGTTATGAATTTGAGCTTTAGACATGTCTTTGGGACTCTATGCTCTTTCAATTGATCAATCTTTGCAAGCCACATGTTTCGTTCAATTTGGTTTTTTGGCTTCCGTAAGTTGTAGTAGCTGGGGCTTTTGAATTGTACACTTCCAATCCCTAGTTTAGCGATGGAACACAGAAATTATTCCATTTAGGTAGTGTTAATGAAGTGGAAGGGAATGATGGTTCAGTCAGAGTGTCGATTCTCACATTTAGTTCACTAAAAAAATGATAGAAGATGCATTACAAATGGTTAAAAAAAATTCTCCATTGTAATGGTCACAGGATACAATTTTGGCATGATGCATTGCAAGAGCCATGTGAGGTGGCCAGGTGGGTGCGTGGAAATTCAAAAATTATTAGGAGGGGATGGTCAGATTTTGAAAAGCATGCGAGATTTGAGCTAGGAAATGGTCGCACGCTATAGTTTTGGCATGATGTTTGGTGCAAAGATGCTCTTAAATTGGTGGCCTATCTTGATATATATATATATAATATTGTTGTCAATAAGGATGCCTCAGTAGCAAAGTAATTGAATCTTTGTCCAGGGCAGTGTGGGATTCGCTTTTCATTAGATCCGTACAGTACCAGGAACTGGAGACCTCGTAAAGTTGAGTGTAGTAAGATATAAGTGGCATGGGTATTTTGTTCTCCCATGATTTGATATTTCTTTCATGGGCAACTTCTTTGTAATCTCTTAGATTTGGTTAATATTAGTCTTAACAAACTGGCTTACCTCTTGGGATATAACTTAAGTCCCATTTTTTAAAGCCTAAAATGTTATGTAAATGTATTGACTATGATCCCACATTCCCAATTGTAAAAATTGGTTGAAAAACTTTTCAGGAGGGGCATTGGTTGGCATCTTCTGAAGGCTTGTGAACAACTAATTTCTCAGATGAGTTCCTCAAGAGAAGTTTATTTGCACTGCAGAATGATTGATGCTGCTCCACTCAACATGTATGCAAAAGCAGGTTATAGCATTGTTCAAACAGATAGCATCTTGATCCTCTTGACCTTGCAGAGACGCAAGCACTTGATGTGCAAGGAACTTCCAATCTTAGACAGCCCTTCAGACATCTCTGCTTCTAATGAGGAACTTCCTTCTTGAGCAAATATGAGAAAACCAGAAACTGCTTACCTAAGGTACAGGCAAGCAACACTACATGTTTTTTTTTTTTTTTTCTTTTTTGGCAAAGCAACTCAATTTCCTCTGTAATTGTTGGTACTCTTATTTACTGTTAACCAAGTTATAGAATATGCATGCTGTTTCCTATACTCTCTATCATAGAAATTAAGATATCCATCCTTTCAATCTTGGCCTTAAAATTGTCAGAATGAATCATAATCTGGTTGTGTTAATAATCCAGCTGGGTTGATTTTTGCTAGAAGACCAACTGAATATTTCATTATGTCCTTTTATATCTGGTACTAAGTTTTTGGTTGAGACTCATGATATTGTATGAAAAATTTCACAAAACTCTTCAATTTTCAGGGGTGATTAAAGACATTATTACCCAACTAGAATTGACCAACTTTTTGAGTAGTAGATGAGATAGATATTCTGTTGTTTGCTGAAAGGATATACATATGCTGCTGCTGCTGCTGCTGCTGCTCTCTCTCTCTCTCTCTCTCTCTCTCTCTCAAGGTAGTCCATAAGTAGCTTGATAGCCTTGATTTACCGTTGAAACTGTTCGATTTATTTTCTTGTCAATATCACAATTCATGAACATGTGAAGGAGATATGGAAAATCTTAAAGAAGATAATGTTCCATTAATGAGCATGTTCTTGTTTACACAAACTCAGCTCAACTCAATCCAACAGTGTGACTGGTAAGAGTTCATTTTCAACTGGTTACACTGGTGAAATGTTTCTGTTAAAGAACTCGTATATTTTATGGATGTTTTTAAGAATTCGTATGTATTATTATTATTAGTTTTTGTGTATTCAATTTTAATAAGTAGAGTATTTTTCTTCTTTTATAACATTAGTTAATGCAATCTTTATTCAGTAGGATCAAAATTTAGACGAGCATTACTTGTCTTTGTTCTTAGATAATATATAGATATATGCATGCATAAAAAACAGAAGAAGAAAGTTGTGTCCCATCGCAAATTGTTGCAATCAATCTCATAACCTTTTAGGTAGAAGAAGAAAGTTTATAAAACATATTTGATTTGATATAGAATAGTTTCATCCTAACAGGGTTTCAGATCATTCTGAATGTATGCATAGCCTTTTCCAATCCTTTTGAATTTGTATGAAAAATGAGTTGGAGTTCTTTTACACATTCTTCCGTTGAGGGTCTCTCACTACTTTCAGTACGGACACATCGTGATGCTAGGTTTGCGAACATGGCTATAGATTCCATTGTGTAGGAACTCCTGCTCATCTCCGGATCAATCACTGTGCGCAACTTCTTCTTGTTATTCAATATATCTCTCACCTGAAACATTCAATAATCGACCATTGCAGTACTTTCTAATGTTCCTCATATTAGATAAATAACTAGAATGCTATAGGATGAGAGGAAATTGCCCCTACTTGGAGTACAAGGTTTTGATCATTAGGTCCTTGGTTCAGGTCCACGGCCCTCCGTCCAGTCAAAAGTTCCAATAGAACAACTCCAAATGCGTACACATCACTTTGTAAGGTGAGTTTCCCTGTCTGTTGCCAAAATAGACATTCGAAGTTCAGTTCAGTCCCTTTTGCCAATCAGTGAAATGAAATGCAGTCATAATCAGTTAATATCATGAAAAGGAAGATTTAATTTTCCTATAGTCAATGAACGTAACTTGTGGAGGTATGTCATCGAGATAAAAAAAAATAACGCCCAATTAGTATACATTAATGTGTGTTTGGGAGGAGAAAGATTTGGTACACACCTAACCTTTGGCATAATGCACAAAACGGTTGTCCCGTGACTTGAACCCATAACCTCAAGGTTATTAGGCCAAAGGTATGTCATCGAGATGTACCCAGAAAATTGATAGGGCGTATTTATGGACTTAGGAGTAGAAAAGCTCCGTTTTGTTTCTTGCCTTAGTTTGATTAAGTTAATTTCATAGTCATTTTTTTAATATTTATTGTTTATAGTAAGTGCTTGTCATTGCGTACTTACCAAAATAGGAATTGGAACTTTGAAAGAATTATAATTCACAAATAGTTTATGCATGAAGATTAGTGAAATAACAAGAGAGAAAATATGAGGGAAGAATACATAACGATGTTCAACACAAAGAATCATAAAAATATATATATATTTATATATTATCTTTGTAACGTGAAGATGGATACCGATGTATACTCAGGATCAAAATAGCCAAAAGTACCAAGCACTCTAGCAGTCGTGCAAGTTTCCTGGCCCTCTGGCATTAATTTGGCGAGCCCAAAATCTGAGATCTGTGGAAACAGATAATAGTAAAAATTCCAACCTATATAATATTTGTACTATAATGAAAAGTGATTCAAGTTATTTACCTTTGCTTCAAAGTTGGTGTTTAAAAGAATGTTGGTGGATTTAAAGTCTCTATGAACAATTGGAATCCCAATAGCGGAACCTGAATGGAGATAAGCAAGTCCTCTTGCTGCTCCAAGTGCCACTTTGAGCCTTAAAGGCCATTCTATCTTTACTTCTCCAATTCCTAGGGTCCATTAAAAGATGATTAGATTGTAGAAGATGGACTTCGACGAGCAACTCTGTGTTTTAGTAAAAAACCAACCATTTAAGTGATCTTCTAGGTTCCCATTGTGCATGTATTCATAAACAAGAAACCTATGCTTCCCATCAGCACAATAGCCAATTAAGGAAACCAGATTTGGATGGTCCAATCTGCTCAAAATATTTACTTCCACACGAAACTCGTGTTCCCCGTCCGCTTCTTTAAATGGTGGTAGCTCCATTTTCTTGATTGCAACAACCTTCAAATTCCAAGTTAGAGAACTGGGATATTAGGAGTTTTGGTATTTTTTGGTTGATTTATTTCTTGTGAAGAAAAGAACATAATTGGATCATGGAATAGGCTCCCCAATTGGAGAAAGGTCCTGTCTGGTAAAACTTTTTTGCAGCTTTTGTGGCTTCTGTTTTGAAAATGTTTGTTGTGGGCTGTTGTGCTTTGTCAATGTTTCTTCTTTGGTAAAACTTTTCAGGTTTTCGACTTTTTAGCTTATTTTCTTTTTTAGTTCAAAAAGCTCCAAATAAGCTCAAAAGCTACTGGGAGTTTTGCAAGTGTGAACCTAAGTTGGGTAGTTGGACAAAACTCAGACTCAAGTAGGATATTTTGTATATAAAATCACAAATTCAATAATCAAATTGTGATTTTTGGAACCATGGTGAAAATAGAAGCTGAACCATACCCATCCAGACTGCAGAGTGCCTTTGTAAACTCGGCCAAATCCTCCTTTCCCAATTAAATTCTCATCACTGAAGGAGTTTGTTGCTTCCTCCATTTCCTTCAGTGTGAAAACCGATGATACTGGGTGTCTGTCTAAGGGCGTGTTTTGATCCTCGAGTTGCCAATACTCTATAGGTTTATATATCCCTGAAAAGTGGAGTCTTATAACTTGAAATCCAAGAATCACGGACATGTAACACGACATGGAAACACAGGCATACAAAGTTTCAAAAACTACTTGACACACAGAGAATGTGTGCAAAATATATAAGTTCATATATTTATTATATGTCATATTTTTAATATTATATATTTATTCTATGTAAAATATTTATTCTCATCAAATTGATCAACCTTAACCATGCTACTCTGGTAAAAAAAATTTGGGACAGTGTGTCCCTTGTGTATCCCTAGTATGTCCGTAGTGTGTGTCCCGATGTGTCGAATTCCTCCAAGATTTTGACATGTGTCGGGCACCGGTACGTGACCTCAGAGGAGGTGTTTGTGTTTCGTAGTTTGAAACTGTGAAGAACTTGTAAACAGACCATTCAAGCTTGCTTTGTTAATGATATCATTAGAAAGAAAGTTGCTATTAAGAGTGAAAACAGTAAATAGAAGCAGAACATACAAGGGTCAGTGAGATCCTCGGGCTTGCTTCTCTTGAGCTTGCTCCATGCTGAGACCAAACCGAAGGGCATGATGGCTTTGCTTCGAAAAGAGCTGGTTATCAGATTGAAAGACCAATTCTATTGCTTTGAATAGAGAAAATTACTTTCAAAACATATTGATGAATGGAAGGGGAAGAAACACATATTTTAACACACTCGGTCAATTAGATTTCAAGTGATCATTATATTGAATTGAAAATAAAGAAAATGGAAAAGATTGTATAAACAGAAAATGAGAATGGGTAGTGTAAGATTCCTGTAAGAGTATGTATAAAGCAATTGAAAATGAGATTGGAGAATACCTATTCAACAGCACTATCTTCACCAACCTGGATGAGAGAGAGAGAGGGGTATTTAAAGAATAAAAAAATGTAAAGAAGGAAACCAAGGAGTGCTGCTTACTCATCTTCGGGTGAGAAGTGTTGGAGTGGGATGTGTTTGAAAAGGAACGACAAGCTGCTGATTCTCCCTCCATTTTTTTTTGGTCTTTCAACTTTTGTGAATTGAGAAAAGATTGGATCATTTTCTTTCATTCAAGTTGAAGTGTGAGAAGCGCCTCAGGAAGTGTAGGTCACTAGTTTGAATCCTGTGAAGCTTTTGACCTCGTTGATGTCACCCTCGGGCATGGGTCCAGTAATTACGTGGTATGTGTGGGACTAGGGACTAGTCAGAGCAAAGCTGGATATTCTAGTTACCAGAAAAATTTCTTTCATTCGAATAATTATTTTCTTCCCCACCCTATTCTCTTTTATAATGAAACAATGTCTACTAATATGATTATTCTAAACAAACCAATGCATAATTGCACTTTCACTATTTTGATGAATCAATGTTTATAATTGCTGTTGTTGTTACAGGTCTTTCAATACCATCTTGTATCTTTACATTTACTATGTCAACCACTTTATTATCATTCCAATTATACTTTTACCATAATGCCTAGGGTGTTTTTATTTACACCACAAACACTTCTCATTGCATCCCTCATTTTTAATTTTTTTTATTGCAATTTTATCTCTACATGAAATTACTTAAAACTCCTGAAACCCTAAAATGTCAAAATCCTAATTATTCTACCCACCCAACACCTCCTCACCACCTCCACCGTGGGCGCCACCCCCCCGCAGCACCCTCCCCACCCCTTCCCTTCCTTCCCCGTCACCCCTCCCCCGGATCTGCCACCTCCTCCTTCCACCGCTGTTGTCCTCCAACTGCTTTTTCTCATCTTCTTCTTCTAGATCAGAAAACTTTTGATCTATTTTTCTCTCTCGTTTGCTCACATGTGGTGGAGGTGTTGGGTGTGGAGCTAGGGTTTGAAAGGTTAGAGGGTGTAATAAGAAGATTGGATGTTAGCAATGAGGATGTATTTGGAATTATGGAGGGTATAACGAGATAAAATGAAAATTTTAAATTTTTTTAAGGGGTGTAATTAGAAAGTGGGTGTAATGAGGTAGAAGTATTGTGTAAATAGATGCTCCCCAATACCTATAGATGATTTGCTGTGTAAAATTCCATATTAACCCTTGATTGTTATACTGATAGTGCCACCATTATGATCATTTATCTTTTAAAATGATTGATCTAACATAAATTGATTTCATTGTCCATTCATATGGAACGGAAATTCAAGTATCCTAATTGCAAATTGCCATAAAAAATTATAGAGTGCTTGAAGAGCTGTGAGGTGCAGAGAATGGAATGCTTACAGGGACTTTTCAGAGTCAGAGTACAGCAAGAACATCATTTAAGGTAAGCAAACAAGTTCTTTTATGGTAAAATACATAGTCATTGATTTTCTTTTGATGATCTTCTTTCTACCTTTGATAATGGCAACAGTTGATCTATATATCTTTTCATGTTCTTCTTTCTACCTTTGATTTTCTTTTACTCTGTTTTCTTGGCTGAGAGAAGTAAGGACTTGTGAAGATGTTGCTGAAAAAAAAATTCCACAATACAGATGGTCATGATAATGTACCATTTGTAAGAATTTTTTGTTATTTTTTTTTTCAAATTTTAAGGGTGAAAACAAAAATTGGGGATGGCTTGGCTTTTAGTGATCTATTCACTTTTATGTTACTTGAAGGCTTTTTCAAAATTATATTTGTTGTCTATTTTTAATGCCAAATGTGATAAAATAATATGACTACTATTGTTATTGGATTAATCTTTTTCTTTTTATTTTTTATGAATAATTTATACATAAAGGCCTACAAAATGAGTGAATTCAATTATTGGAATGCAGCCCATCTGTACTTTTGCATACATCCAATTCATAAAATGGACTAAAGAGAAGTTTGACCCTTTTAATATATGTTGAAGGGAAAAAATTTGATATCAAATCCTTTTTCTTTTTCTTTTTTTTTTTTTTTTGGTGGTGGATTTATATGACAAAGACTTATTATTTTTAATATGGTAGATTTTATATGTACATATTTGTTATGTGAATTTACAAATGAAAAAGTTTAGGAGCACATATATTGATTCTAAAATTGAATATAACCCTTTCACATGAAGTGAGTCCGAGTCTTACCTTTTTGTGATCGAGGGTATGCCAGTTCACGACCACATCTAAGGTGTGGAAAAATTAAGACAAAATGGGAGAGGGAGAACAAACAGTTAGGCAGAGAAGGGTACAGCCAATCTCTGTTGCTTAGCCCTTGTATGAGTAGCCATTATACAAGATGATTGTTTATGATTCTATGATTTAGTTTTTTTTTTTGGATGAATACTATGATTTAGTTTGTGTCTAAATAGAATCGATGAAATTTACTGGACAACGGTCCAATCCTCTGTTGCAAGTTTGACACGTGTCAATTTGTGTAACAACTTTTTTGGCATGTAATAAGCATGTGCTCTCATTGATATCCCTCCTCATGTTGATTTTTAGGGATACAAATTGGTGATTTTGATGGATCATGTCGGGAAGTAGATGGAAAAGCAGGTATAGCATGGGTATGTTATAATAACAATGAAGAACCGGTTGTGCAAAGAGCCATCCAGCTGATTTTTCCATCAGCTTTTGCGGCAGAAGCAAATGCATGTCTACGAGCTCTTCTATGGGCAAAGGACCAATGTTTTTTTGCAATGACTCTCTGGTTTTGGTTGATACATTACTTTACGTAAGAGTCCTTCCTTCTTGCTCTTCCACTACTGTGCTTGCGGATATATGTTTTAGTTGTAAATTTTTTAATTCTTAGAATAGTGAAGGTTAGTAGATTAGTAGTTAAGCCAGTTCATGATTTGGCTAGGTCTGTAAATGATTTTCCCACTTAATATTAATGTATGATGGTTTTCTGTTTCAAAAAAGAAAAAAAGAAAAAATAAGCGCATATGCTCTCATTAATGAGGAGATGGAGGCCATAAATTCACAGCTGCCCCTCACCTACTAACCTTTAAAATGGTTTTGTGATTAAATGCTACTTTTCCCTTTTGTTCTACCTATTGCTTTCAATGTATGAATGGTCATAATCTTCGTGGAAAAAAATTGAGATACATTCATACATTTTTTAATGGGTAATGCCAGGTATATCAAATTTTTTATCAAATAAATGATAAAATGTCTTACACAAGTGTGGATCTCACACCTATTTGAGACATTTGATCATTCATTTGGTAAAAAATTTAGAGCTTATAGCATTCTTTTTTTAATTACTTCTTCAAGATCATAATGGAAAGATAGTGATTTTCAACCTTAATTTACACGAGGCATATTCTAAATTTCTAATGGGTCTAATTTCTCTTCAGTTAAGATAGAGACTCGATTGTGTTGATGAGCTTCTGTATTCATTTTGATGATTCAATTTATTCATGTTTTATTTATTTATTTTTATTTTATATAGTATTCCTATTTTGATATGACTATGAAAGAAGAAAGCAGTAATTGAAGGAAAAGAAGAGAGAAAATGGAAAACTGAATTTGCAGTTCATTCACCCTTCTCTCATACAACTTGATTACAGTCCAAAAGTCCCCCTGTTTTTCCCTGTCAATCGTAGCTATATACATCCAATACTAACTAACTAACAAACCTCCTAACCACTAACTAACCCCCAACAATCAAACACTGACTGCATCCCTAACCACAAACTAACCCCCAACAATCAAACAACTAACTGAATTCAAGACTTCTAAATCATAACATATTTATAGATCATATATGAAAATACTCAAATTGATCACTACATATTTCATATTTGTTTTAAAAAATTGGATGGTGACTATGATTTTGAAAATAAATCCTTTATTTTTTCGGTTCTTTTTGTAAGACAAATATAATGAAACCGTGTAATTACAATTATCAAATTTTTTTTTTTTAATGATATACTCTACACATAAGGGCCTAAAAATAAATAGACCGGATTAATAAAAATGGAAATGTGGTACAGTCTTCACTTCACAAAATTTAGGGGGGCTCCAAAAAAAAAAAAAAAAACAGGTCTTTGTTTACAAGACATTCATAAAATAAATAAAAAAAAAAAGGTAAATTATAAATACACCTTTGAGATTTGCTTAAAATAGAAAATGTTCCTTATAGTTTGAAAAATTACAAATACTTCCTTATTAGAATTTTTTATTTAATAGAATTAACTAAAAAATGAAATTCATAATTACTCTCCTATACAATAATAAAATTATTTAAATTATTAATTGAAACATATTTTTAATATCATTAAAAATTGTTAATTGACTTGATGATTTATTAATAAAAATGGCGATTTATTATGAAATTAAAAACTTCAGGGGATGGAATGAAATTTTTAAAATCATATGGGGCTATTCGTATTTTAATCCAACTTTAGAGGGTGTATTTGCAATTTACTAAAAAAAAGAAATAATCATATAATTTTAACATTTTTGAAACAATGTGTATAATAATGTAGAGAAGCGATTGAGAGCCCGAATCGGGCTCCCTCGAATGCCCCGAAACCACGAAACGACGTCGTTTCGTGGTTGTAATTTTATTTTATTTTATTTTTTTTCAGCAGAAGCAGGAAGAAGAAGACGGAGGGGGAGGGGGAGGGGGAGGAGGAGGAGGGATTGGAGGGAGCCTAAAAAATGGAAGAGGAGGGGGCGGAGGCGAGGCGAGGCGAGGCAGAGACATGGCGACGCGATCGGCGGAGCTGCTGCTACGAGCGACGGCGGGCGACGATCGGGCGGCTGCGACGGCGGGCGGCGAGGCGACGAGCTGCGGGAGGTCCCCGATCCTCTTCCCCGATCTTCTCTCTCTCTCTCTCTCTCTCTCTCTCTCGGGGCACTCGGGGGGGAATTCGGGTAGAAAAACATTTTCCAATAATGTATTACGATTATCAAATTAATTTAATTTTCTTATAAATAATAAACATAGGAGTACAAATTTTCAAAAAGTGAATATTCGTCAAAATAAACTTGATGGTGGGCCCATCAAATTAAATTGTACCGATTTAATTCTCTCTTTTAAATTAAGAGTCAGGGTTTTTGGGATGACCTAAATAAGTGTATTTTTTATCTTTTTACGAAAAGATGTGCAGAAAAGTAGAGAGGTGATGTGATGGAAAAAAGATAAAAAGATAAAAAGATGAATTATTTTTGAGTTGTCAAACTTAGGTATGCAGAAGATTTTTAGTTCATTGGTGATTAGACTACATTTAATTGTTAGGGATCATTTGTTTTATGGTTTCAACATACTCTTATTATAAGATGTAATGGAAAATTTCAAAATACTTGAAATAGAAGAGGAAAAAAAAATATTTGGGAGGATTGGTGTCGCATTTAACCATGAAATTCAAGGACTTGGTAGTTGCATGCATTTACCCTCTCACTGATCTGTGGGCCACCACCCCACCACTACCAACCTCAATGCATGGCCAAACAGCTTTCTAATTTTATCAAAATTTCATTTTAATCTCTTTATCAATTTTTGAAATGAAATTGATCAGATCCAATTGTAATTTAAAGTCTAATGCTGTGTTTGGTTTGGAGATTTTGGGAGGAATTTGAAAAAAGAAAGGGAAAAGGTGTGTGAAACTAGGTGAAATATAGGTATATTTTATTCACATTTTACCTAACTTTTCCCTTTTCCTTTCCAAATCCCTCTCCAAATTCTCTAACCAAACACAGCGTAAGAGGTTGATTGACACAATTAAAATGTGGACTCAAAATACAAAAATGCAAAGTGAAACCAGTGCATATAAGAGGGACAATTCCAAGCCCAGCTGCATGGCAGATGACAGGTGAAGTAGCCCTTTAACGTTGTGTTTGGTCAGGGGATTTAGGAAGAGATTTGGAAAGGGAAAAGAAAAATGTGTGTGAAATTAAGTTAAATGTAGGTATATTTTATTCATATTTTATCTATATTTTCATTTCTCTTTCCAAATCTCTCATCAAATCCTCCAACCAAACACAACATAAATGAATTTAAAGCCCTCACCTACAAATCAGTGCACTCACTCCAATCCTAACCACAATATATACACACGTCTTTGCTTAGAATCTCTCACAGATAACTGCCTTTTCTCTTCCTTGCTAGTGACTCACTCACACACTTTTGTCTGGCTTCGATTTGTTGTTGATCAAAGGATCATAGCGAAGAGAAAGAATGGGTTCAACAGGAAAGCTAGAAGTAGAAGTGGAGCTGAAGTCTAAACCAGAGAAGTTCTGGCATGGGATTAGGGAGTCCACCACACTCTTCCCAAAGGCCATGCCTGAAGAGTACAAGAGGATTGATGTTGTTGAAGGTGATGGCTTTTCTGTTGGCTCTGTTCGCCTTGTTCATTATGGTGAAGGTATATTTTCTCAATCATAGTTATTTTCTTTTTTAGCCTGTGTTTGGATCAAGATTTGTGGAGCAAATTTTTTACTTTTTATTTTCCATTCACTTCTCTTTTAGCCTGTGTTTGGATTAAACATAAGCCACATATGTGAGATAAATGGTCGGTTCCACATGAGGGATCCACTCTTTATCTCACATTTGTAACCCATTCTGTAGGGCTAAAATCTTCTGTCCTGATTCAATGTCCCCATTCCCTTTTCTTAGCATTGGTGAAATGGATTATTTGCCAAATTTATTATTACCAGACACAAAAGTCGTGAATCTACATTAATAAATGCACAGATGACTCATTTGTTTTGTGTTTAATAATAAGAAAATTTAATAAAAGATATATTTATGTATAAGACACATCAAGATCTCGACTCTTATTTAAAGGGTCCTAAAGATTGATCTTCAACGTGCACTTATCTAATAGAAGCACACTATTATTCCCTAATGCTGTGTTTGGTTAGGGGATTTGAGGAGGGATTTGGAAAGGAAAAAAGAAAAGGTATATGAAACTAGGTGAAATGTAAGTATATTTTATTCATATTTTACCTAACTTTTTCCTTTTTCTTTCCAAATCCCTCTTCAAATCTTCCAACCAAACACAGCATAAGAGGCACCTCATTTCAATCTCTCCTCTTAAGGCTTGGGTTTCTTTGTCCTAAACCTGCTTCTTCTATATTTATGTATGCTTATTTTTAGCTAAACATTTTAGACATCAAAAAAATCACATATACAGAAAAAATAAAATAATAATTTATAATAATAAGATATGCTCCATATTCATTTTAGATCATACCCAAAATACATTTAGACCACACAAAACACCAAAATAAATTTGGATGATGTATTCTTTTCTATACAAACAACATTATTGCTATTAATTTGACATGAGTTTATGTAGGGTCACCCCTAGTGAAAGTCACGCATGAGAAGATTGAAGCAGTTGATGAGGCAAAGATGACATATGCATATAGTGTGATTGATGGGGATCTCCTCAAATTCTACAAGAATTTCAAGGCATTCCTGGTTGTGGAACCAAAGAGAGATGGGAGCTTGGTGAAATGGGCATGTGAGTTTGAGAAGGCAAGTGATGAGATTCCTGATCCTAACATCATCAGAGACTTTGCTGTCAAGAGCTTCAAAGATCTTGATTCTTATCTCAATGCTTAGACTTGAATTCAATGCTATATTGTCTCTTTCAAGAATGTTCTCTCTTTTTTTTCCCCCTTTTTTCTTTTTTTGTGGTCATCTATTAAATAATGTGGAGTCTTAACTCTACAATTATCTAATGTGGAGTCTTAACTCTACAATTATCTACTATGTTGATCTTTGTGAGTTTCTATATGTATTTGCTTATTGTTTTAATGTAATCGGTTTTAATATTTCAAAATTATTGTACGAGAAAAAATGTCTATCTAGGATTGTGCACTTACAATCACACAATTTATATTTCTTTAATTTTTAATTTAAAGAAAATGAAATTGTGAAACTATAAGTCCATATAATATTGGACATAGACTTATTTAAGGGAGAATGTCATTCATCCTAGATGTCTTATCCTTTGGATATTACTGTGCTTCAAAAACTTAAATGAAAGAAAAATATAGATACAATTATGTTAATTGTAATTTGATAGGAGATACAGACACAGGAAACAAGCAAGCGATACAGTGCAGTCCGGAACTTTAGAGCACATTTTAATGGCGGAACTTTAATCTGTGCCCTAATTGATTTTAGATTTTTGTTCAATTTATGTGTCCTGATTGGCAATGTAATAATCTCTGCCCTAATTACTATTATTCTAGGTTTTGGTTCAATTTATTTTTTACGAATATTTCTGGGGATTGAATTTGTGTGGATTGTGAATTTTGATGGATTGTTGATTATTGATTTTCCTGTACTGTTGAACATGATTAGATTTTTTGAATTTTGTATTGATTTCTTTCCATTTTAGTTTATTTAAATAAACTTCGTAGGGACATTAGCCAATAAATCTCATATTTTGAATTTATAATTTATATAGTCCTATATTTTCTTTTGTGATTCGTTTAATCCTTTTGGATGTGTAATGACTCATTTGCCCGCCACATTAGAGTATCATATCATACCTGTTACGTTAGAGTATCACATGTTATATTTGAAAAAAATACACTAAGGAGTTATTAATTTTTTGAAGTGTACCCGTTACGTTGTCACATTTGGGGAGTACACTTATGAATATTTAATTTTTTTAGAGTATTACATGTAGTTTTTTTGAAGTGTTACATCACACCCGCTACGTTAGAGTGTCACATGTTACATTTAAGAAAAGTATATTAAGAAGTTTTTAACTTTTTTGGAGTATCACACCAGATTTGTCACATTGTCACATTTAAAAAAAAAGTACACTATGGAGTTTTTAGTTGTCACATTATACTTGTCATGTTGTCACATTTGAAAAAAAATATACTAAAGAGTTTTTAGTTGTCATATCATACCTGTCATATCGTCACATTTACGAAAAGTATACAGAAATTTTTAATTTTTTTGAAATGTCACATCATACCCGTCACGTTGAAATGTCACATATTATATTTAGAAAAAATATACTAAAGAGTTTTTAATTTTTTTAAAGTGTCACATCATACCTGCTACGTTGTCACATTTAGAAATAGTATACCAAAGAGTTTATAATATTTTTTTGGAGTGTCACATCATACCCGTTACGTTGGATTGCTACATTAATACCTGCCACATTGAGTGTCACATCATGTATGTCACATTAATGAAAAGGTATAGTCGTCTACCAAAACACTACCAAAATCGAAAATATAACCACATGGAATGAAACTCTCCATTCATATGACTTAACAGATCAATAAAAAAAACTTGGAACTAATTGAAGTACTTGTTTATGAGATGAAATTTATTGATAAATATCACAACTTTGTATGAATACTAGCAATAATTTTTATTTTTGATGATTTACTATTTTCCCTTATTTTTACATAAATAAATAGGATAAATTATAATGACATCCCTTGAGATTTGTATTTAACATAAATTCTCCCCTCACATTCTGATAATTACAACACCCTCTGTTTTTCATCCATTTTCTTCTCTCTCTAAGAACAAAACCCATCAATGAAAATTCACTAATATCAAAACAAAATCAATAGTAACAACAATGGGTTAGCCACCCATCACTCCCAACTTCTTCCTTCTCCAACTCCTCCACACCACATTATGGCCTTCGATTTAGTAGTGTAATTACGCTTTTGGGGTCAACCACCATTCTCGATCCCCTTCTTATTTACTGCTTCATTCTCCCTCACTTTTATCTTTGATACAAGATTCTTGTTTTGATTCGAGATATGATATAAACTAATAAGCTCTGTACTATAATTGATCTACAACAAATCAACCCGAACAAAAATCAGCAGTGGTGATGGTGGTTCTATGCTATCAGTGGTCTGCAATAACTTTAGTCTCTTAATTGGGGCCACAATGGTGCATCACATTGCTATGGGTGTTATAGAGAAAGAAATGTCATGATGGTTGTGATAAGGATTACAGTTGTTGGTTGGAGTTGAGGATTGATGGTGCTATGTGCTTGTAGTTGTAAAGGTGCCTCTATCGGGGTTGATGGGGGGTTGGTTGGAACTTGGAGGTGATGAGGGCAAATGAGAGAGATGAAATAGGGTAATTGGTACAGGTCAATATAGTAATTTTACAGTGTTATTACGGGGTATTGTGGTCATTATGTATTTTCCGTCATTTCTGTTAGAAGACCAACACTGATAAGGAGTGCAATGTAATTTTCGAAATGTGGAGGGGGATTTTGTATTAAATCCAAACCTCAGGGGTTATCATTGTAATTTACCCAAATAAATATGTAAAATGGCCCGAGTTGAGCTAGGACCTCATAGGACTCAAAGCCGACCCACAATCGAATAGATTAATAGAAAAAGAAGAGGAACTACAATGTAAGAGAGTGAGCGAGAGACTAAAGAGGGCGGTGGGTTGATTTCGTTAGAATGAAAATTTTAAGTAGGAGAGAGGAAGTAAAAATAAATTAAGTAATTGGGACATTGCACATATGACATATTATTCATGGGACAAAATGAGTCTGGATCTTCTGTTGTATGTGTATTGTATTTTATAGTGTTGTTTAGGTGCCAAAAACAAAAAATTTAAAAGACGAGAGATCAAAGACCAGCAACCCCTCATCTTCCTTCTCATTGGCACAGTTCCCCACTCCGTCGACGATCTTTCTCTCTCTTCAATTTTCATTTCCACCACCTCTCCATTTTCTTTCTCTAATTTCTAATACTAGAATATTCATGTTGCCCACCTAATTAGGGTTTTATCGAATTTGAAATACCCAATTTATGATGATTGAATCAATGTTCTAGATTTCCTATTGATGGCTGTGAGAATTGTTGATGAGGAATGATTCAAAGTTATATTTTTTTAGGGTTCATGGGGTCAAATTGAAGAAAATTAGGGTTTTCTTGATTTTGATCTCCCAAATTGAAGTTAGATGTCTGGATCGTTATATTGGTGTTTACAGATGCAACACATTTGATAGGGTTTAGACACAGAACTCAATACTTTTATACCATTCTATTTTCCAATAGAGGGACTTTAGTAGAGGATGATGATTCAACACCAATGATTTTGGAGTCTTCAACAGTCTTCTCTTCTTTGGCTTTTCCCCACACCACAGCATAGAATCCAACAACTATTATTACTGCTCCAATCACACTGCAAATTCATTTATATCAGAATAACTATTATATACCAAATGGATTAGGAAAATACGAGTTCAGCTTGTGTCCAGTCCGAGATTAGATTGGACGGTGATGTTGGGCCTGTGGGAGCTCACCACGGGTTTCATTTTGATAATCCAAACCGTCAATGTGTAAAACTCGTCGAGTATTATATGCTTGTAAAAAATCATATTGATCGGATATCGATAGCTATGTGATCAAATCAATTTTGTATTTTAAAAAAAAATAGACGGTGAACAAATTAACGGTTGACAAAAAACTATTTTGATCACATAGCTATCGATATCCGATCAATATGATTTTTTACAAGCGTATAGTACTCGACGAGTTTTATACATTGAACGGTTCGGATTATTAAAATGGGACCTGTGGTGGGCCCCCACGGGCCTAACAACACTGTCCAGTCTGATCTCGGACTGGACACAAGCTGCTTCCGGAAAATATTATGAATCCCAAATGATTTATCAAATTTTCTATCAAACCTCTCACATAGGTGTGGGACCCACACAAACTCACATGTGTGTGGGTCCCATATCTATGTAAAAGATTTGGTAAAAAATTTGATCAATCATTTGAGGTCTCTAGTATAACCCGATGGATTAACTTTGGGATAAGAGTGATGATATACAAATAGAAAAACTCATATAGAAAATTTATAGAAAATGAGATGAAAGATGTATCTGTAAATCATTCATACCTTCCAAGATAAAGACTATCTCCAAGAAATGAGACACCCATGATGACTGCAATGACTATTCCCAGTGGCTTAAACATTGTAACAAAGATAGGTCCCTTTTTCTTCAAAGCCCATATATGAATCACATTCCTAAGTCCAATTCCATAGATTGCCTGAAATGTAAAAGCATTATCTCTACATATTTTTCAAATTTTTTGAAAAAAAAAATAATAAAAAAAAAAGAAAAGAAAGGTACTAAATACTTGGAACAAAGCTACAAATCAAATAATAACACGTCTTTAATCTTTGAACAATGATACAGAATAAAAATTAGCCAAAGAACCAATCACAGGGGTGGACCCAATAGGGGTTGCTGGAGGAGATTCTCTCAAAGTTTTCAAAAATCTGTTAGGGAATTTTCAAAATGGGTTTTCAAATTTATAGTTTATTTTTGGGTGTTTTTAAAACCTTCTATGTTTTTCTTTGGAAAGCATGAAATAAGCTTGGGGCTTTGTTCCATATCAGAAAAAGAGGAAAACATGGAGCACTTAATAAAGTGCTACATGAAATATTCCTTTGAATATGGTATTATGGGATGAATGCTAGTGTACATGTACTCACATCGCAAGGATGGTGCGCGTGTACGTGGCGTTGGTAGTGGGCTGTGTAGCGTTTGATGGCGCACTTTGCACTTAGCATGGACGCATCGGCGCAAGGCGCCATGAGGTGGCATGGGTGACGTGGAATATAGTCAGCTCCACGTAGCAGTGATGTGGCGTCCGTTGGCGGTGAGTCAACCAACCGATCGAATGGTTGTATGTCCAATCTGGAGCGATTTTGATCATGGCCGTTGATTAGAGATACGCGCGATCATACGGATGAGATAGCACCCGATCGTGATCAGGTGTGATTAGTAAAGGCATCTATTCGGTGTGAGAATGATCTACACCGTAGATCGTCGATCCAACGGTCAGATCTAATCGGATACAATCAAGGGACATGACCATTCAATCAAGTGCATCAAGGCCTATAATAGGCTACGAAATTAGTCATTTCATTCCATTCAAAAAACTCAGAAGCATTCCTGCAATTCTCTCTCTCTCTCTCTCTCTCTCTCTCTCTCTCTCTCTCTCTTGATTTTGAGTTTTCGATCAAGAGTTTCTTAAGCAAATTTCTGCTTTTCTTACTGGTAATCAAGTTCTGCAGATTTGATATTATATCAAGAGTATTCTGATTGACTGTTGTCAGTGTAGACGCCGATAGACTTGATCTTTAGATCAGCCTTTATTGTATCTTGGAGGCGAATTTGTTGTAACCCTCTGCACACCTTTTGGTGGGTACAAATATTGTCTTTAGGAAAGCGACTAAGTAATGCGAGTTAAAGCATCATATTTCTGTTCTACATAGGCAAGTTCATCGTCAAGTTTTGAAGACCCGAAGACCACCAATTGAAGAATTCAAGAAGAATTGTTCTAACAATCTAAAGACAATAATTAGATGTGGCAATGTCTATTCAGAAAATGACTCAAGATTTCATGAAGCTTGACCGTTTTGATGGAGGAAATTTCTGACGCTGACAAAAGAAGATGTACTTTTTGCTCACCACTCTTAAAGTGGTCTATGTGCTAACTACCCCTATCCGATGGAGCAAGAAGACGAGACTATGGAGCAAACCCGTACCAGAACCAAATGGGAGAATGACGACTACATTTGTCGAGGACACATTCTGAATGCGCTGTCAGACTCTATGTTCAATGTATATCAACATCAGGAAACAACAAAGCAACTATGAGACATATTACAGTCAAAGTACCTCACCGAGAATGCCACCAATAAGAAATTTCTTGTTAGTAATTTTATGCGTTTTACTATGATTGATACAAAGCCCATTATGGAACAATTCCATGAGATCCAACATATTCTGAGTCAATTTCGACAAAAGAATATGAACATGGATGAATCTATTGTAATTTCATCTATAATAGAGAAACTACTATCTTCTTGGAAGGATTTTAAGAAAATTCTAAAACACAAAAATGAAGATCTTAGTTTAGAGGAATTGGCTCAACACCTTCGAGTTGAGGAAGAGTTAAGGCTTCTTGAAGGTAAAGATAACCAATTGGATCAGACTTCCAAGATCCACATGGTGAATGATGGCAAGAAGTTTAACAAAAAGAAGCGTAAGCGTGAATCCTAACCCATGAAAAATGCTAAGAAGCCGAAAGGCCCTTGCTGGCACTGTTACAAGCTAGGGCACTTCAGAAATGAATGTTGGTCATACAAAAAGAAGCCAGAAGCATCAAATGCCAAGAACAAGTTCGTGGCTGTTATATCCGAGGTGAACATGCTCGAAGATACTAGTGACTAGTGGATTGACTCAGGAGCAACAAGGCATGTCTGCAATGACAAGAGCCGTTTCACTACTTATGAACAAATGAGTGATGGAACAGTTCTCTATATGGACAACTCTTCAACTGCTGCTATCAAAGGCAAATGGACGGTGGATTTAGAGTTCACATCTAGAAAAGTCTTAAGTCTTAGTGATGTTTATCATGTACCTGATGTTAGGAAAAATCTTATATCTGGAAGCTTGCTTAATTAGCATGGTTTCATGTTAGTATTTGAGCCGGACAAATTTATCCTGTCTAAGGATGGGATTTTTGTTGGGAAGGGCTACATGTTCTAAGGAATGTTCAAACTTAACGTTATCCATAATACATCTGTTTCTGCTTATATTGTTGATTCTCTTTCTTTATGGTATGCTCATTTAGGTCATGTTAACATTAGGAAAATGCGTGATATAGTTAATTTAGATTTAATTTCTAAGTATGATATTGATATGTTTGAAAATTCAAATTTTGTGGGCAGTCTAAAATTACTCGCATTCTATTTCCTAAAGTGGTGAGCAAAATAGAATGCGAGTAATTCAAATTTTGTAAAATTACATACTTTAGGATGCGAGTAATTCAATGCGAGTAATGTGGGCAGTCTAAAATTGTGCATAGTGATGTATGTAACATGCATAGTACCCTCACTAGAGGTGGTAAAAGATATTTTGTAACATTCATTGATGATTTTTCTAAGTACTGTCGTATCTATCTTTTGCATTCAAAAGATAAGGTACTTAATAAATTCAAGATTTTTAAGACAGAAGTGGAAAATCAGTGTAATGTCAAAATAAAGAGACTTAGGTTTGATAGAAGCGATGAATACCATTTTCCAGAATACTGTGAAAATGTTGGTATTATTCATGAGAAGTCTGCACGTTACACAACAGAACAAAATGGAGTAGCTAAAAGAAAGGATAAGACATTAACAGAAATGATTAATGCCATGCTTTCTTACTCCAGTTTAAGTTCTAGTTTTTGGGGTGAAGCCTTGCTCACTGCCTGTCACATACTCAATAGAATTCCTCTCAAGGGAAGAAATGTTACTCCTTATGAACTTTGGAAAAATAAGAAATCTAATCTAGGTTACTTGAAAACATGGGACTGTAGAGCAATAGTTAGATTGCTTTAACCTAAAAAGAAGAAATTAAGTGAAAAAGGAATTGAATGCATATTCATTGGCTATGCTATACATAACAAAGCATATAGGTTTTTAGTAGTAGAGCCCAATGGTTCAGTAGAAACAAATCCCATCATTGTATCACGTGATGCGGTATTTTATGAAAATCGTTTCACAACCATTCTAAGGTTGGATTCTAATCAAGAAAATGAAACAACTCATTTGATGTCTACAGAAGAAAGTGAACGGCATGAACACATTGAGCCTAATGAACCAAATGAGCCTGTTGAGTTATGGAGGAGTAAGAGGGCTAGGACTGAGAAGTCATTTGACCCTGATTTCATTGTTTACCTTGTAGAAGGAACTAGGAAAGTTTATTGTAAGCAAACAATGATTTCTTTGAATATGGATTTAGATCCATTAACCTTTGAGGAGGCTATGAAGTCTCAAGATGTTGCTTTCTGAAAAGAAGCAATAAACGATGAGATTGATTCTATCATGGGTAACAATACCTAGATACTTACTGATTTTCCACCTTAATCCAAACTAATTGGTTGTAAATGGATTTTCAAAAGGAAAATGAAAGTTGATGGCACAATAGAAAAGTTCAAAGCAAGATTAATTGCAAAGAGTTTTACTCAAAAAGAGGGTATCAATTATTTTGATACATATGCTCCGGTGGCCAGAATTGCCACCATTCTTAGCCTCAATCTATAAGTTTGAAATCTATCAAATGGATGTTAAGACCGCTTTTCTAAATGGAGAGTTAGATGAGGAAATCTACATGCAATAACCGGAAGGATTTGTTGTACAGGGTCAAGAACACAAAGTGTGTAAACTCGTGAAGTCACTATATGGATTGAAACAAGCTCCAAAACAATGGCATGAGAAATTTGACAAAGTAATAGTATCAAATGGTTTTATGATACATAAATCTAATAATTATGTATACAGTAAGTTTACTGGCAATAGAGGTGTAATCATATGTCTATATGTAGATAACATGTTTATTTTTGGTACTGACAATGATGTCATTGAAAGTACTAAAAGTTTCTTGTCGTCTAACTTTAATATGAAAGACATGGACTTAGCTGATGTAATTCTAGATATTAAGATCAAACGAGAGGACAATAATTTGATTCTAACACAGTCGCAGTATATTGAAAAAATTCTTAAGAAATTTAATCAATATAATTATACACCCATGTCTATACCTTTTGATTCAAATTTGAAATTGTATCTTAATACTGGAAGAGCTGTTGATCAGCTAGAATACTCAAGAGTAATAGGTAGCCTGATGTATACCATGACTTGCACTAGACGTGATATTGCATTTGCAGTGGGAAAACTTAGTAAATACACTAGTAATCCCAACAGTGTGCCTTAGCATGCTGTTAACTAAGGTTTCGTTTGGGAAGCGACCGGTTTAGCCAAAAAGTCAAAAAGTTACTAAAAAAATCAAAAAGCTAACAACCTATACCAAAAAGTCAAAGATTCCCTTTTCTCTCTACTTTTTGCACATCTTTTCGTAAAAAGTCAAAAAGTCATCCCAAATATACTAGTTTTTTTTATCACATTTTAGCCAAAAAGCTAAAAAGTTACTAAAAAAGCATGTTCCCAAACGAGGCCTAAGTACTTAGGTACTTGAGGAAAACAATAGACTATAGAATAGTCTATAATGGCTATCCAGCAGTGTTGGAATGATTCACAGATGCTAGTTGGATAACTGACTGTGAAGATCACTCGTCCACGAGTGGTTGGATTTTCACTCTTGGAGGAAGAGCTATCTCCTGGGGTTCTAAGAAGCAAACATGCATAACAGACTCAACCATGGCGTCAGAGTTTGTAACATTGGCTTCTTGTAGCAAAGAGGCAGAGTGGCTAAGGAATCTCTTGTCAGAGATTAAGATATGACCAAAACCTATACCACCAATATCTTTGCATTGTGATAGTGAAGCAACTCTATCATGGGCCTATAGTCATGTCTATAATGGAAAGTCCAGGCATATAGGACTGAGACATAGTTGTGTTTAGCAGTTAATCACAAAAGGTGTGATTACCATTAGCTATGTAAAGTCAAGTGAAAACTTGACTGACCTCTTAACAAAGGGACTTGCAAGAGATTTGGTGTGGAAACCATCAAAGGGATGTGTCTTAATCCCACTTAACATAATCACTCATGGTGAAAACTTGACTCAATGCTTGAAGAAACATCAAGTCTTGAGTTCAATAAGCCCAAATACACCATATGTCATGATTGCAAACACTTAGTTTTATTTTATTTTCATCCCAAGGTTGAAGTGCTTAGTACATATAATGTGAAAAAAAGAGGATGAGGTAGCAAACTCTTAATAAGTTTACAACTGAGTTGTTAAGGTACTATAAATTACAGGGGTACTCTTAGTAAGCTTACCTATGTGAGTGTAAAAGGTGGTGCCGCTTCCTATGAGTCCAAGGACTTGACTCTAGAGTGCTCATGAAACAGGATATAGACACAAGGCTAATCCATGTGTCGGTTTGTTTGAATACTTAAGGTAACCTGTACTATGCATGAGACATGTCCGGTTAGTCGTGTAAGATCGCTAGTTCAAAGACAAGTCTACCATGACATCTTGACTAACTTTGAAATGTCTTCATTGAGTGAATGATTCAAATCGTAAGATATCTTCACCTATGCATAAGGCTGCCAAGTGAACCAAGAATTATCATCTGATATTTTGAAAATGATGGGGGAATGTTGGGAAATTTTCAAAATGAGTTTTCAAATTTATAGCTTATTTTTTGATGTTTTCAAAACCTTCCATATTTTTCTTTGGAAAGCATGAAATAAGCATGGGGCTTTGTCTCACATCGGAAAGAGAGAAAAACATGGAGCACTTAATAAAATTCTATATGAAATATTCCTTTGAATATGGTATTATGGGATGAATGCTAGTGTACATGCACTCACATCGCAAGGATGGTGCTTTGTACCATCCGCATATGCACACGCGCGCACGCGTGGCGTTGGCAGTGGGCTGTGTGGCGTTTGATGGCGCAGCCTATAAATAGACTGCGAAATCAGCCATTTCATTCCGTCTAAAAAACTCAGAAGCATTCCTGCAATTCTCTCTCTCTCTCTCTCTCTTCCTCTTGATTTTGAATTTTCGATCAAGAGTTTTTTTAAGCAAATTTCTACTTTTCTTATTGGTAATCAAGTTTTGGAGATTTGATTATCAATGTCTTGATTTTCTTGATTATATCAAGAGTATTCTGATCTACTGTTATCGGTACAGACGCCGATAGACTTGATTTTTAGATCAGGCTTTATTGTATCTTGGAGACGAATTTGCTGCAACCCCTTACACACCTTTTGGTGGGTACAAATATTGTCTTTAGGAAAGCGACTAAGGCCTCGTTTGACAAGTGACTTTTTTAGTCAAAAAGTCAAAAAGTTACTAAAAAAGTCAAAAAACCAACAACTTATATCAAAAAATCAAAGATTTCATTTTCTCTCTACTTTTTGCACATCTTTTCATAAAAAGCCAAAAAGTCATCCCAAACATACTAGTTTTTTTTACATCATATTTTAGCTAAAAAGTTAAAAAGTTACTAAAAAAGTATGTTCCCAAACGAGGCCTAAGTCACACGACTTGAAGTATCATATTTCTGTTCTACATAGACAAGTTTATCACCAAGATTTGAAGACCCGAAGACCACCAATTGAATAATTCAAGACGAATTGTTCCAACAAAATCCTTATTATAGTATTATTAATGTAGAATATTTTAAAAATTTATAAGCTCACCCATAAGAGTTTTTTGTTTTTAAAAATATTAACAATATTATAAGCTTTAAGATAAGAAAATTTTAATTACATATACATCCGTCACTTAATATTAAAAATCTTGTATAGGTATACGCCAACCATGTAAGCTCTAACAACTCCACGAGTTCCAAAAGGGTCTTTGGTGGACCCATAAGCTTATGAGAGCTTCTTGACTGATTTTTGGTCACTAATATTTCTTATAATCTGTATGCATACCGAGAATCCAATAGCCAGCAACTCAATATCAAGCCTCAGTTTCCAGGCATTGAGGTCCCTTTCTGCAATCAAACAGACTATGGCGGATATTATGGTTCCAAAAATACTAGAAATGAGTATTATCATCAGCTCTGCAGGGTAGTCCTTTATAATCCAAGCCTAAACATGTTGCAAACATTAATAGTTAGTTAATATTTCTAAGAGGAGCTTGATTAGGATTGTTAGATTTATGAAGCATCCAACCTAAATTCAATTGTCATTGAGTGGAGTGGTTTCTAACATGTTATCAAAGTTTGGTCTTGGGCGACTTCACGGGTCTAGTTTCCCTTATGAATATGTTTCTCTCATTGGGTAAACTTACCCCGCATCATTTCTTATTTTAATACAGTCTAGGAACCTCTCCACTCAATACCACTTGATTTTTAGTTGGGTGCTTCTAACAAATTTAACAAAGATTTTTTGACAATAAGGTGTACCTGGACAATGTACAATAGTGCTTTGAGAAAGCTAGCAACTGCAAGGACAAAGCCTCCAAGGATCCAGCTTGGTGGTGGTGCGAGAAGAAGTTGATGGAGTGAGTTAGAGAGAGATGATGATGAGAATATGATTGATGGGCCTTTGTATAATGTCACAATGAAGGCCCCTATGATTGATATTATGCTGCCAATGGACTTGGCTTGGCTGCCCTTCACTTTCAAGTTTAGTTTTTCCATCCTATAATTACCCAATTAAGTGCATAACAATTAACACTTCTACAATCATAAATAGATTATAGATATTCTTGTAATTTGTTATATTGATCATAGCATATGCTATTTGGGGCTTGGTGTAATCGTTAAAAGTTCTGTTTTTTTTTTTTTAATAATCAATAATTAAGACAGAATCTTTTGGACTCATTCAATAAATGCAATTAAAAACTCAAATTCAAGATACATGTGATTACTTTCTAACCTTACATGTCGGGTAAAGTAGGATATCAGGACTAAAACCTGAAATAGAACTAGGTGACTTTTCATTCGAACTAACTTTACGAGTGGTGTGAAGGATAAAATTTGTTAATTTGATTAGAATATTCCTATATATGAAAACCATATACTTCAATCATTTGGAGCAATGACATAAAAAAGTAGCTCGAAAAGTGGTTAAAAAATAAAATTTATGTGGTATGGTTTAAAATTTAGTATATTATTAGTCAAATTTAGAATGAGTTTGATTTATACACTATTCATTTATCACTTTTGGTGTTATTATTTTTGGCTCTGTACCATTATTGTGACATTAAACAAATGTATTAAGAGTACGGTGGATGAAGATTTTTCTAATTAAAAGAGTTCAGGATTAAAATTAACACAAACACCAGAAGAAAAAAAAAATGGTACAAAATGCATTTCATTAATTCATTCGAATGGTGCTTACACTAACAAAGGCCAAATATTCTTAATCTCCAAATCTCTATGGTCTTCTGTAAATTTTAAAATACATAAATTTCAAGACATAATTTAATAATTAAGAATGTATTGAGATGGGAATGAAAGATTTTTGAAAATAAAATATCTGGTGCCCTCTATGAGGATGAATGTTTTGAGACAACTTATTCTTTTCTTTTCTTATTTTTTTCTTTTCTTTTCTTTCTTTTTTTTTTCGTTTTTTTTTTTTTTTTTTTTTTTGGTGTGTGTATACATTGCTAAAGCTTCGATGCTTTTAACCAATAGGATCCTAATTAAAAAATGGCGCTTAATTAAAGTCAAATCTTCCCAACGATCTGGTGTCATGTATACACTTTCACTTCAATTAACTTGTATTGTATAATCAAGCGTATGCTCCTTTCTGTTTATTTTAATATATAGATAACGTGGATAAGAAAAGCACGCTAGTGGGAGTTCTCTTTCTATGGATGTATATTATAAAGATCATCATTTTTGGGTTGGGTTGTCTTGTCTTGTCTAACATCCAAGTCCTTGTGTTCATCAATAATTACAATAAAGTTATTAAACAAGCAAGACCTATCTCAAAAATAGAAATTTAAAATTATTACACATTTTTTAAAAAATATTTTATTAACTAGAGCAATAGCATTAACTTAGGTACGATAAAAGGTACTCCGGTCATAAATTTAATTTAAAAATTTTTGGAATTATAGCTTAATACTCTAATTTTTTAGAGCCTTAAGAATAATAACAATTTGAAAAATCATATTATCTCTACATATCTTGTTATCTATCCATTATTCGATCTATTTGTACAGTGTCACTTATCTGTCCATCTAATCTACCTGTTTGTCCATATTACCATGACCATTAGTCACTGCTGACTGTTACCACCAATCGTCGCCAACTAATTCCGATAACTTTTTCAGTGACTCGTGGCCAACAATGGTTAAAAATAAAATTAAAAAAAGTACCTTTCAAAATAATAGCTTATCATTCTCACCAAATAATTCATTAATTATATTCTTACTACTAAAATAAAATAATCTTTAGACCTAATGTGATGCATCCTAGAAAGAAAACATATATAACAAAGATTAATTAATGTGATTGATTGAAGCATTGGGAACTTCTTTTTTTTTTGGGTACATCGGAAAGGGAAAGCATTGGCAACTTCAGCCACAGGTAAGACACCAACATAAGGTTCTTTCTAGGAAGGGCTAATGTTGTTGTCCCCCAAACCTCAATAATTGATCCTTATATGATCCAAAAGCCTCTTCCCAAAAAATAAATAAATAAATGAAGAACAAAGATTTGTAGTGGTTACCTGAACACAATAGCAAGTAAGAAGGTCCAAACAGGGGTGAGATTGGTCATTGCAGAGGCCAGAGTTGGAGAGGCATACCCAATCCCATTAACCATAAACAACTGCAAACAACAACTGAACTCCCATATATCATCCAATCAATCATTATAATTGAGCAAAATTGAAAAATCAGTAAGATAAGATTTAAGACAGTACCAAACAAGGCCAAGAAGAAAAATTTTGCAGATGACCAACAAAGGAGGAGCTGTTGTTCTGTGAATTGAGAGAGAGAGAGAGAGAGAGAGAGAGAGAGGTTAAAAGGTACATATGGTTAGATATATAACAATGGTTATATAGGTGTGTGTGTGTGTGTGTGTGTGTGTGTGTGTGGAAGGTGAATATATAAAAGAGACCTGTGAAAGATGAGAGTTGAAAGGAAGAGGAAAATAGTAGCAATGGTGTAAGAGTAGAGAACAAAGACACAGTTACTCATTCCTCTCTTCATGGCTGCTTTACTCACTGTGTTTAAACACACCTCCAAGAATTCCACCATCACCAATGCCACTATTATCCCTCCACTCCACATCTCTCTCTCTCTCTCTCGCGGGTGAGTTAATCCTTGCCCAGTTTTAAAAACAATAGTCCTAGTTATTATGATCAGTAAACACAAAATTATTAAGTGAATAAATGATTTTTTTATGAATAAAATCTACCAAGACACAAATCAGTCTGGAGCTATTGGGTGAATTATTAATCTAGAATTAAGATTATCATGTAAATAATGTCTTGTAATATTCTAAGGTTAATAATTATTCATTATGGTCTTTGAGAAGGTAAGTTATTAGATGGTTCAAGATGAAGATTGGTTGGCCGGTAGTTGGTGGTTTGATAAATTTATAGTATTATCTAAATATAATTCCACCAGCTAACCAATAAAAATGATGTATGTGAAATGTTACCTTTGATTTAACCAATAATTTTTTCATTTGAGAAGGATAATTATATTGTGTTTGATTAGGTAATTTGAGAAATAATTTTAAAAAAATAAATAAATAAAATATATTTATATTTCACATAGTTTTATATTCTCCAATCAAACAGTTTTAATGGCCTTGTTTGGTTTGATCTTAAGAGATAAGTTTTCAAAAAATATTTTGGAAAAAGAGTTTAGAAATTTTTGTAATTTGTTTGATTGTATATTTTGAAAATAGTTTTGGAATTTGGGAGTTTGGGATGATTTGATATTTTGTTGTAATTGAGTAGATGTATGTGAGAAAAAAAGTGATTGAAAATGAAAGAGGAGGGAGAAAAGTTGATTGATTACTGTGTAGAAGAGAGAGAGTGATTTTAAAAAAATTTGGAGAAAAATATAAATCAAACAAAATTTTTTAAAATTTTTTCTAAAATCTTTTTCCGAAGGCCAAATCAAATAAGGCGAATATTTTTGTTGTGTTGACATAATTGAACCTCTTTAGTGTGACATGATAGATTAGATTAATTGAAATTGGCAATGATGAAGAAGACTCATGGAAAGCTTATGACCATTGATTACAGGTATCAAAGTGGGAACCTATATATTCCCTCACAGATATTTTTATGCTATCTTTTTCGAATTGACAAGAAAGAGTACTTGATTGGCACAATTGACTATTCTTATGATTAAGAATTTGTCAAAGGATTCGCAGTTAGAAATAATAATAATAAATGAAATAAATTTTTATTCAAAATTTTGATCCAAACACCATCTAAATGGACCAACCTAACCAACAGAAAGAAAAGAAAAGAAAAGAAGAAAAAAAAAAAAAGGGACTAGAAGCGAGAGAATGCAAAAAATACTTGTAAGAAAAAATAAATAAAGGAATTCAAAAAATTGTTCAAAAAAAATTAAACATAAGTGTATAATATATATATATATAGGATAATATTTCAGAGTTCGAATCTTCTCCTCCCTAATCCTCCGAATGCCCAAAACGACGTCGTTTTGGGCATTCGGTTTTTTTTTTTTTTCTTCGTCTTCTTTGTCATGCAGGCTGAAACAGAGGGAGAGGGAGAGGGGGAGAGAGAGAGAGAGAGAGAGAGAGAGAGGGGCAGTTCGTCGCAGCCCTCCGCCCGCCGTCGCAGCCCTCCGCCGTCGCCTCTGCCCAATCGTCGCAGCCCCGCCTCCGCCGATCGTTGTCGCAGCCTCTGCCTCGCAGCCCCCGCACCTCCTCCGCCTCCTCCTCCAATCCTGTTGGCCCCCTCCAGTCCTTCCTCCTCCTTCTTCTTCTTCTTTCCTTCTTCTTCCTCCCTTCTTCTTCTTCCTTCTCTGATCTTCCTTCTTCTGCAAAAAAAAAAAAAAAAAAAATCAAAAACGACGTCGTCGCAGAATTAGGGGGATTCGGAGGGGGGGAACTTTCGAGCTCCCTAGCACGGTCCATATATATATATATATATAAAGTTAAGCTATATTTAGTTTTGACTTTTTGACTGAAAAAAAGAATAAAAGACAAAATTGGTTATATAAGTTAATAAAACAAAATATCACATTCAAATTATAATCATTACATTTTTTCTCTTACAAAAGTTAAAAAGCCAAAAATAAAAACCAAACGAGATTAAAATAGCTAAAAAGTCAAGCTATGTTAGCTCTTCCCAATGAAGACTAATGTGATTTGAAGCTCCGTATTTTTAGGATAGGTTTGGCATCCCCTAAAAAAGTTAAAAAGTCACTATCTTATTTAAATCACATCATCTTATTTAAGTCACATGACATCTCCACCACATTACTTCAAGCCCAATCCATATTTCACAAAAAGTCAAAAAGTGCATTTATTTAGATTATCCCAAACAACCCCTTAATCTCTTTCTCTCTTATATTATAAAATCTTCTTTAAAAAAAAGGATAGCTAATGTGTCATTTTTTATCATGTGTTTACTATCTCAATTTGCTAATTAAAAAATTTAACTCTCTATAATTTTTTTTTATTTTACCAACAAAAAAAAAAAAAAAAAATGAGAATGGATGGTATTGGGCCCAACAATATTATCTAAGGAAAAGAATTCATTCATTTGGTATTTAGCATTCGTTTGGAATGTGGGTTGATTTTTTAACTTTTTAATTTTTTTAGCTTGGTGTTAGAAAGTCTCGTTTGGAATAAGCTTTTTGGCTTTTTAAATTTTTGTGAGAGAAAAAATAAAATGATTATGAATTGAATATAACATTTTGTTATGTTTGACTAAATAGTCTATTTTATTCTATATAACTATTTTGGCCTAAACCCTCATACCAAACGAGACCTTAGAGTGTCAACTGTTTTGAGTGAGTTTTTGAGTACATAGCACAACAATTGTCATCTGTTTTATTATTTGTCATTTGTTTTAGAAATGGTCTAATCATTCACTTTTTCTTTTCTTTTTTTTTTAGGTGTGTGAAGGTCGTGAAGTAGAAGAATCTGCTTAGGCGCTTGCATGGGCATCCCAATTCTGAGAAGTTTGATTTTGTTTACAGATTTTAACATAATTTGTGATTGATGTAAAATAACGGGATTCATAATTTTGGATGTGTTAATATAAGTAATTATTTTGTTTTTAAAAATTTCATATTAGTGATGTGCACAACTAATAATAAGGGTCTAAATAATTTTAAATGACCCCCAAAACAAAGAAAATGTAAAGGACCAAACACTGTAACACAAATTTTTGTCTATTCTTGTCTCACAAGTTATAAGTTGAAATTATATCAAACACGGCAATGCTAATTTCCAAAATAAATTTACGAAAAAAAAACAAAAAAAACGACTCCACCATACAGAACTCTCGTGGCTATAACCCAATCCTTTTGTTACCATATGATGTTGACCATTGAAGCACCATAAAGTATAAACATACAAGCATGTTCACACTTTACTCTATTTCTAATCCCTTATGGGGCTTCATGTCAAATTGGGTTGGTAAGAGATACCTATCCTGTGACATTTTTTTCTAAGTAGGTGTGATAATCACAAAGATCCAATGCAAAATGTCTCAATCGAAATGAAGTTTAGAGGAAAAAAATCAATCTAGTTGAAAGAGATGGCACAGTTCTAAGGATGGCAATGCTTCAAGTTCACGCCCAGATAAAATATGATATTAATTAATTTAGCTCCTTGAAGAAAAGCCTCACCCCCAACCCAAAAAAAAAAAAAAAAGTTATGATTATTGATATCATCATTTGGCCCGTCAACCCATGACCTGTCCCATTGGACTTTAGCCGGTGTTGGTGATCTAGGTGTTGAAATCGGGCACACCCATTAGCCCAGCTCGTCGCCTTGCTCTCAAGCCAGACCCGCCGGCCCGATAAAAAATCAATTAAAAAACAAAGGAAAATATTACAATCCAATCTAGAAAAATAAAACCAAACTAGGCCCAAATCTAGAAAAAGAAAGAAAAAACTACCGAGTGTTCCATCAAGGAGACAGGAAGAAGGCCCAAATTTTAGACAACAAAGAAGGCCCATTTAAGAGCCAAATGGCCCATTAAGTAGCTGGGCATGTACCTTGTTTAAACATAATCATTGGGCCTTATCTAGTGATGGTTGAGAAAGAATAATGACAAGCAACCACTATGGAAGAAGGAATTGAGTAATGAGTATGTAGCAATGAACACATTATTATCTATGTTTCAAAACCCAAAATATTTCAAATTTCTTATTGAGAGAAGTGAGAGCAAGAAGAATCTTACCTTCACTACATGGCCATGCCCCCATGTGCCATCCTTTCTGTAAAGAGACAATTAAATAATCAAAGTACAAGTGCCATTGTTTTGACATGAATTGACATTGTTGGGGACAATCTTAAAGTGATAAAAAGAAAATTGTGAAATTTTTAGACATGCCATGGTTGGTAGTTGGGGGAAATTTGCAAGCTCTTGGTGGGGTGGCAATCTGTCTCTCTTTCTTTCTCTCCATCTCAAGTTAGTATGTGATGTGCACCTCTTAAATGGAGTGCATCTTGCACATCCCAATATATGATTGTTATGTTGCCACGTCAAAAAGTAGCTACTGTTTAATGTGATTGGCAGCTGATCACATTGTGTCGTAACCAACTACATAGCTGGATAAGTTATAACACGATATAAATCACGTTATGTCGTAACTAGCCATATATTCTAATGAGTTATGGAATGATATTGTCAGCCGTCACATTAGGGCTAGTTTATTCAATAGTCTTGAAATACCATGTGACATTATTCATGTGATTTTTCCAACCATGACGTAGTGAAAAATTTAACAGATAAGGCAATGTTGACTTCATATTTGTTAAGTAATTAAGAGACAATGATGTTCACCTAGTGTGGTTCACGATTGCTTTTTGTACATTAGATCATGCTAGATTACATTTAATCATAATTTTTGAAAGTAGACACATAAAAATAAAAAATAAAAGAGAAAATTAGTAGGGTTTCCTGGTCATGAAAAAAAAAAAAGGAGAGGGGAGAGGGGGCCAGGAGACACTTTCTGGGTGATTGATCAAATGTCCCTATCTATTCAGCCCCACATATCTCAGTCATGTTGTCCTCAATCACTAAGGCTTTTTAGATGCCTATTCCATCCCTCTATGATTGTAAGTCATTTTCAAAGCTCTGTTTGCTATACAAACTAGCATCACCAAACCAAAAAAAAAGAAGAAAGAAAAAAGTCCCCCCACCGAACTTGTGCAATCATAGCTATCTCACTTAGAAAATTGAAGCAAGACCTAACATCTTATGATCATTTTTAACTTGTTTAGCAACTTAGGCCAAGTTTGGCATAATACAAAAAATTTAAAAAGTTAAAAAATCACTATCCTATTTAAGTCACATCATCTCATTTCAATCATATCATCTCTCTACCATATCACTTCAAATCCAATCTATATTTCACCTAATTTCGTAAAAAGTCAAAAAGTGCACTTATTTAGATTATCTCAAACAACCCTTTAATTAAACACCACATCACAACTTAAGGGCCAATTTAATTGTGTTATTGTTTTTCTTTTCTTTTTTAAATAATTGTTTTTCAAAACTTTTTTGCACAAAGATGAAAATGATATGAAAGTAATGTGTGCTTTTTGAAACTTTTCATTATTTCGGTTTTAAAAATAAAAATAAAATGTATAAAGATGATAACACAATCAACCAAACTAAGTTATCTCCAGGGCTTAGTACAATATTAGATTTTGTATAGACCATGATTAAAATACTAATAAACAAAAAGAACTCAAAGAAATTATGTATCGTAAAGTGATAACATATGTTTAAGGAATGTCTAACGTCTCACATTGATGACTCAATTGTGTAGAGTACTAATCATTATTTTAGTGTCTACTTAATTAGCAAATTAAGCACATTGGCCTATCATGTCCTTGCACAAAACCGGAATTTCATCATCGAAATAGCGGAAGACAAATAAATTTTCATCATATATACAAACACATGTACTTATAATATAATATATAAACTATATATACACAAAAAAATATTCAAATATCATAGGAGTAATCTCTTTTCGGATTAAAAAAAAAATGGTAAAACAAAAAAAGCAAAAAAATGTAAGATGGTAGAAAAATGAGATATATATATATATATATATATTTTTTATACTAAGAGATTATTTTATTATTTATAAAATAAGATATATATTTGAAAAGTGCTATGATAAACAGAATTTTTTATAGAAACAGGGAGGTCATAGCCCGTTATAGTCTTCTTTTAGTTCTATCCTTGTTTGCATGTGACTATGGTAACAAATTAAAAAATGACAATTTTGAACTGGTTCTGTGAACAAGACTTACTTGTAAAAAAAATTTACTCCATCTTTTAGTGATATTCTACAATGAGTAAAAAGTCTCAAATTTTCTCATAATCAAAACGAGAAGTAAAAAATAAAATAAATAATAGATCACTTTAAACTCATGAGTAAATAAGTCTAGTAGTATGACCTACGGGTAATTATCTCAATTAGAAGTGGATTATAAGATTAAGAAAATGATTATAGTGCAATATCATGAACAAGTAATATTTTAAGCAATTCTACCATTAATATGGAAATCGATCACAAAATTAAATACAAAAAACACATAAATCAAGAAGATTTTATAGAGTTTGCTAATGAGATCTATTTTAAAAAATCTTATTTATTCATATATATTTTCGAGTTTAATTTCTCTTACAATGATTTTGAGTTAAAATTGAAATAAAAAATAAAAACATTATTAAAACTAAATATGTTAAAACAATGTAATTTTACTTTAACTTTAGACATAAATTGCTAGATTATTATAACAAAAGCATTACAAAAAATTTAATATAAAAAATTATAATATTATATTTTGTGATCAGTGTTTATTTTAACGCTTTGTTTGGTCGGAGAATTTAGGAAGAAATTCAAAAACAGAAATAGAAAAAGATGGTGCAATATAAATAAGAGAAAATCGGTCTAGGGTCCCTCACCCACTTTTCGTAATGGAATAGATCCACAAAATTATTTTTTGATGTCTAAAGTCCCTAAACATATATCTGAGAAAATTGACTTTATCTCTCCAGATCCCTCATTCTCCTGACCCAATCGAATCCCTCCATCCGGCGGCTACCGCCTCAACCCCGACTGTGTCATCAAGCGCCTCACCTACCAGCAGACTCACGGCAACGCCCCTCCCTACATCATCTACCTCGACCACCACCACCGCGAGATTGTTCTCGCCATTCGTGGCCTCAATTTGATCAAAGAGAGCGACTACAAGCTCGTTCTTGACAACGGCTTGGGTATACAGATGTTCGACGGAGGGTTCGTCCACCACGGCCTTTTGAAATCTGCAATTTGGTTGCTCAACAAGGAATCGGAGACTCTGAAGGCCTTGGTCTGATTACCAAAAACCCAGAATTCAATTTCGCACAAATTTTGTTTCGGATCTCCTCTCTCTCTCTCTCTCTCTCTCTCTCTCTTTCTATATATATATATACTCACTCACATATGTCTTTCTCTCTCTTCTTCAAGTTTTCATCCTTGTTAATCACAGGTGCTTGGACAATTCTTGTTACTTTGTCCTGCAATGTCCATATATATATATATTTTTTTTACATTTTGTTTGTTTATATGTGTGCCTATGTATCTTCATTTTCAGCACAACTCGTTTTCTGAAATGGGTTTTAAACCTTTTTTTTTTTTTCATTTTTGTATATATTTGTTTTCTTGTCTTGTTCTTTGATGATGATTATGTGCAGTATATATATATATATATATGTATATGTGAAAGAGAGAGTGGTGAAGCAGAGGAAAGTTGAAGGTTGGAGTGGTGAGCGGTATCCCCAGAGAAATTCTCTGGGTTTGAACTAAAATTTTTTTGGATTGATCCAGAGAAATTTCAAAATTTCTCTGGAGAGATAATGTTGATATAGCTAGTTATCATACATGTTCATGAAACTTCCAAATCCTTTTGTAAATTTGCAATTCTTATGTTGATTGATATGCTATACCTACTATTCCTCCTCTGTTATAAATCCTTGAATTTTACAAAATTATTTTTGGAATCTTGCTGAGTTTTTCAAATCTTGCTCAGTATTTCATATATTAATGCCTTACTATTTGTTGAAACATTTTGTCAAACCTCTCCATTCAAATTCAAATGTAGGAGTTGAAGATCTCTGATTTGAGTGAATTTCTCTAGGCTAGTGAGGAAAATTTCTCTGGCTTTCAAAAAAAATTTCTGAGTTAAAGTGAGTCCAGAAAAATTCTTCCTTGGTCTAGAGAAATTCTCAACTCAGAGAAATTTCAAAAGAGAAATTCTCTGGATTGAATTTTCTCCATCAACCACTCCTCCAGTTTATTCACTCAATGGAGTGAACTGTTGATAACTTTTACCTTCTTTTCTAGCCTAGAGAAATTTATATATATATATACATATATCAACAATCCATTATAACAATCCATTATATATATAGCTTATACTGTTGATAAATATATATAATGGACCAATCCATTATAAATATGTGTTGATAAATATGTAATCCATTATGTGTGTATATATATATATCTTCTTTTCTAATCCATATATAAGATAAATATGTTGATAACAATCCATTATAACAAAATTTCTCTGGACCAACAGTTCACTCTATAATTTATATAAAATTTCTCTTGACCTATACAAATTATAGAAATCAGATAAATCAGATAAATATATATATATATATATAGGTCAGAGAAATTTTGTTTATGATTGGGATTATTCACTCCATTGAGTGAATAAAAATTATTCCAGATCATGTCAAAGCTCAGCTAAAATCAAAGCATTTCTCTGGACCAATCCATAGAAATTTCAGTTCAAAGCAAAGGAATTTCAGTTCTAACTTATGATGCAACTTTAATATTGATTAAGTTTACTTTCTTTTCTAACCATGCAGCCAGAGAAATTTTGAATTTTTCCAGCTGAGCAAACAACTCCCATTGTGCTTAGATTATCCAGAGGAATTTCGAAATCCAGAGAAATTTGGTGGACGAATCTGCAAACATCAGAGAAACACTTTCGATTGAAAAATTCAACTGGAAAAAAGCGAAGAACAGATTTGGGTAAGTTGCAGAAATTTTTCCAGATATTACAAACCAGAGAAATTCTCAATTGTTATTTTTAATAAACCAGAGAAATTCTCAATTTTTATTTTTAATAAACCAAAGAAATTCTCAATTGATATTTGAATAACAAACCAGAGAAATATTCAGATTTTTTCAGAATTTCTCTAGTTCTGGTAAGTTGCTATTGTTTCCCATTCTAATGTTGCTTACATATTACAATGTGGAATTTTTCCAGTTGAATTCAGTTGAACAATGTTGCTTACCTAATGAATCAGAATGATTTGGATGTGAATGAGAAGAAAAGTAGAGAAACTCATCCAGAGAAATTTGATCCAGAGAAATTTCTCTGGGCCAGAATTTCTCTGACCAAATTTCTCTGCACTGAAATTTCTCTGGATCAAATTTCTCTGGACTGAAATTTCTTTGGATCAAGGTTGAGGGACCTTAGACATTATGAAAATATTGTTGATGGACCTTAGACATTATGAAAATATTTGGTGTCCTTTATGCTAAAAAATCATAATACTAAGGACCTGAAAAAAAATACCCCTATAAATAATATATATATATATATATTATCTAATTTTATATATCTTTTTTCTTTTTTTAAAAAATTTCTTCTTAAATCTCTCAAGTGAAGACTGCGTAAGTTTAATTGAATTTTCTCTTTTGTAGGAGGATACATTGAGAGCAAGCGTGTAAGGTGTGTTGGGATATATCTCCTTATTGGAGTTTGAGACCCAATTGGTTTGTTAAAAGAAGAGTTTAATTTGGTTTGGTATTAGTTATAATATATTTTATATATATTATATCTAATTTATGGAGACCCAATCCAGTTTGATAACAATTAGGATTTGATTTCAAATTCAAGATTCAATATATTATTAATCTATATATTGTTTAAGGGACTTCGGGAAAAAGACACAGCGGCAGCAGCATACATTTTTCTTGGTGAGAGAGTGCTTTGTTATATCACTCAATTTGTGAGTTCAATTGGTGTTGTTTTTGTTGCTCTTGTTTGACTTGGTCAAACAATAATTGGTGCTTTAGATTTTTTGGTTCTTGAAAGCTCTAACAGTGTGCTTGTTCGGCTGTGTGCTTGTTCGGCTGCTCTGTTTTGAAGATAGGTTGATTCGTTATTTTGGATCTTCTTCAATTCTGGTTCTGAAGGTTTTGGTTCATCTATTTGGTGAGGTCTTTCCTCTTATTTATTTGTGATTATTTGGAATTCACCTAAGGGTGGTTTGTGAGACCATTAGTGTCTCGTTTGTAATCGTTTGGAACTTATTTGGTTGATAGTGGAATCGGATTTCGATCCTGTGGACGTACCTCACATTGAGGGAACCACGTAAAAATTCTTGTGTTGTCTTTGATTTAATTTTTTCGCATTAATTTTTATTCCCATTGATTAATTTACTTGTGGGGATTCATCGATTTTCCCTAACAACTGGTATCAGAGCTTACGGTTTATTTGGATTTATTTATTTGTGTAAATCAATGGAGGGGAATGTAGGTCGTATGTCTAGCTTCAATGGAAGCAATTGGGTAACTTGGAAAACTAAAATGGAGGACCTATTATTTTGTAAAGACTTGTATGGACCCATTGAGGGTGATAGTGGCAAACCTGCTGATATGAAAGATGATGAGTGGAAGAGGCTTAATCGAAAAGCCGTTGGTGTTATCCGTCAATGGATTGATGACAGTGTGTTTCATCATGTTGCTACTGAAACTTCAGCACATGATTTATGGAAAAAATTAGAGAGTCTTTATGATAGAAAATCAGCCACAAATAAAGCCTTTCTGTTTCGTAAGTTGGTTAATTTAAAATATAAAGATGGCAGCCCCATTCCAGAACATTTGAATGAAATAAAGAGTATTGTTAACCAACTTGCTTCTATGAAAATTATTTTTGATGATGAGTTGCAGGCTTTGATGCTACTTAGTTCTTTGCCCGAAAGTTGGGAGACTTTGGTTGTGACCGTTAGTAATTCAACGCCCGATGGAGTTGTCACAATGGGCCAAGTCACTAGTAGCCTGTTGAATGAAGAAACTAGAAGAAAATCAGCGGGTTCTTCTAATTCAGAAGCATTTGTTGTGAGAGGCCGAAGTAAAACAAGGGGGAGGAGTAAGACTCCTCATGGTCGTGATCAAAGCCGTGACAAATCAAAAAATGGTTCTTTTTCAAAGAAAGACATTGAGTGCTATTATTGCCATGAGAAAGGGCACATGAAGCGGGAATGTCGAAAGCTCAAGAACAAGGAGAAAAGGCGTGACAAAAGTGTGGATAAGAAGCAAGAAGATACAACGGCAGTTACTACCGATGATCTCATGGTCGTTTGTGAGGATGATTGTATCAATTTTATGGGCCAAGAGAGCAATTGGGTGATTGATTCCGGTGCTTCTTTTCATGTGACTTCTCGAGTTGATTTCTTCACTACCTACACTGCAGGAGATTATGGTTCTGTTCGAATGGGTAATGAAGGTTTGTCCAAGATTATTGGTATGGGTGATGTTTGCTTGGAAACAAATTTGGGTTGCAAATTGTTGCTTAAGGATGTGAGGCATGTTCCCGACATTCGCCTCAATTTGATCTCTACTGGGAAGCTAGATGATGAAGGCTTCAACAACAAATTTGGTGATGGAATATGGAAGCTCACAAAAGGTTCTTTGGTGGTAGCTAAGTGCAAGAAGACTCATACACTTTATTCGATGCAAGGAAAAATTTGTAAAGGTGTTGTCAATGTACTTGAAGATGATACTTCTACTGACTTGTGGCACAAGCGGCTTGGTCATATGAGTGAAAAGGGGCTGCAAGTTTTGTTCAAGAAAGAGCTTCTACCCGGTCTGAAAGGTACACATCTTAAAACTTGTGTTCATTGTTTGGCGGGTAAACAACATAGAGTTTCTTTTCATAAAAATGTTGTATCTAGAAAAGAAAATGTTTTGGAGTTGATTCATTCGGATGTTTGTGGTCCTTTAAAAGTTAGAACACATAGTGGTGCACTTTATTTTGTTACTTTCATTGATGATTATTCAAGGAAAGTTTGGGCTTTTATACTAAAAACTAAAGATCAAGTTCTAGAAGTATTTAAGCATTTTCAGGCCATGGTTGAAAGAGAAACAGGGCAGAAATTGAAGTGCATCCGATCAGATAATGGTGGTGAATACATTGGGCCATTTGATGAGTATTGTCGCAGCCAAGGTATTCGGCATCAAAAGACAGTTAAGAAGACTCCTCAACAAAATGGCGTTGCCGAGAGGATGAACCGCACCATTGTAGAAAGAACAAGGTGTTTGCTTTCACAAGCTAAATTGCCAAGATCCTTTTGGGGTGAGGCAATGAGTACAGCGATTGACGTGATCAATTTGTCTCCTTGCTATCCTTTGAATGGTGATGTTCCTGAAAGAGTTTGGACTGGCAAAGATGTGTCTTATGAGCACTTGAGAGTGTTTGGTTGCCGAGCTTTTGTTCACATTCCAAAAGATGAGAGGTCCAAACTTGATAGTAAGTCAAGACAATGTATTTTTCTTGGCTATCGGCGTGATGAGTTCGGGTATAGATTGTGGGATCCGGTCGACAAGAAAATCATTCGAAGCCGTGATGTTGTGTTTCTTGAAGACCAAACAATTGAAGACTTTGGCAAAGGTGATCAACCGGAGCCAAAAACTAGTGATCTTATTGACATGGATCCATCTCCTTCATCTTCAGTTGATGATGAAAATGGGGGAGATATGCAGCCACCTATTGAAGATGTAGAAGATGATGCTAATCCTAGTGAAGTTGAGCCAGAAATTGAGGAAGAGCATCCAACTCAAGAACCGCCACCACAACTTGAGTTGAGGAAATCTACAAGGGACCGACAACCTTCAAGAAAGTATCCTCCCAATGAATTTGTGTTGATTTCTGATCAAGGGGAGCCAGAGAGCTACCAAGAAGCAATTGAGCATACAAAGAAAGATGATTGGAAAAAGGCCATGGAAGAGGAGATGAATTCCTTACTTGAAAATCACACCTATGACTTAGTGAAGTTGCCTAAAGGGAGGAAAATTCTGAAAAATAAGTGGGTTTTCAAATTAAAGAATGATAGGAAGAATTTGAGGTACAAGGCACGTCTTGTAGTGAAAGGCTTTAGGCAAAAGAAAGGTATTGACTTTGATGAGATTTTCTCGCCGGTTGTAAAGATGTCTTCTATTCGGGTTGTACTTGGCATGGCTGCAAGTATGAACCTTGAAGTTGAGCAACTTGATGTGAAGACCGCATTTCTTCATGGTGATCTTGAAGAAGAAATTTACATGGAGCAACCGGAAGGTTTTGTAGAAAAAGGGAAAGAGAAATTTGTTTGCAAATTGAAGAAAAGTTTGTATGGCCTCAAGCAAGCCCCGCGGCAATGGTACAAAAAAATTGACTCTTTCATGATGAATAATGGTTTTTCTAAAACCACTTCGGACCATTGTGTGTTTGTGAAAAATTTTCCGGATGGTAAATTTATTATTCTTTTGCTTTATGTTGATGACATGTTAATTGTGGGTCAAGATTCTACCATGATAAACAGATTGAAATTGGAGTTGAGCAAGTCTTTTGCTATGAAAGATTTGGGGCCGGCAAAGCAAATACTTTGTATGAAAATTGTTCGTGATCGCAAAGAGGGACTGATTTGGTTGTCTCAAGAGAGCTACATTGAGAAAGTTCTTGAGAGGTTCAACATGAATAAAGCAAAGCCGGTTGGTTGTCCACTTGCGGGTCACTTCAAGCTTAGTTCGAATCAATGTCCTACAAGTGAGAAAGACAAGGAAGAGATGCTGAAAATTCCTTATGCTTCAGCAGTTGGTTCTTTGATGTACGCCATGGTTTGTACAAGGCCGGATATTGCTCACGCCGTTGGTGTGGTGAGTCGTTTTCTCTCTAATCCGGGTAAAGAACATTGGGCAGCGGTAAAATGGATTCTAAGGTATCTTTGAGGGACTTCGAAGGTGTGTTTGTGTTTTGGGGATGGTAAGCCGATGCTTGATGGATTCACAGATTCTGACATGGCTGGTGATGTTGATTCTAGGAAATCTACTTCGGGGTATTTGATGACTTTTGCAGGGGGAGCTGTGGCATGGCAATCTAAATTACAAAAATGTGTTGCTCTCTCAACTACCGAAGCTGAATTTATTGCCATTACAGAAGCTTGCAAAGAAGAGTTATGGTTGAAGAAATTTTTGCAAGAGTTGGGTTTAAAGCAAGAAAAGTATGTGCTTTATTGTGATAGTCAAAGTGCTATTCACTTGAGTAAAAATTCTACTTTTCATTCGAGATCGAAACACATTGATGTGAGATACCATTGGATTCGTGATGTGCTAGATTCGAAATTGTTACAACTCGGAAAGGTTCACACAGATGATAATATTTCAGATATGTTGACTAAGACATTGTCGAGGGACAAACATTTAAAGTGTCGAATTTTTGCGGGTATGGTTGATGTCTCCACCTAAGTCGATAGGGGGAGAATTGTTGGGATATATCTCCTTATTGGAGTTTGAGACCCAATTGGTTTGTTAAAAGAAGAGTTTAATTTGGTTTGGTATTAGTTATAATATATTTTATATATATTATATCTAATTTATGGAGACCCAATCCAATTTGATAACAATTAGGATTTGATTTCAAATTCAAGATTCAATATATTATTAATCTATATATTGTTTAAGGGACTTCGGGAAAAAGACACAGCGGCAGCAGCATACATTTTTCTTGGTGAGAGAGTGCTTTGTTATATCACTCAATTTGTGAGTTCAATTGGTGTTGTTTTTGTTGCTCTTGTTTGACTTGGTCAAACAATAATTGGTGCTTTAGATTTTTTGGTTCTTGAAAGCTCTAACAGTGTGCTTGTTCGGCTGTGTGCTTGTTCGGCTGCTCTGTTTTGAAGATAGGTTGATTCGTTATTTTGGATCTTCTTCAATTCTGGTTCTGAAGGTTTTGGTTCATCTATTTGGTGAGGTCTTTCCTCTTATTTATTTGTGATTATTTGGAATTCACCTAAGGGTGATTTGTGAGACCATTAGTGTCTCGTTTGTAATCGTTTGGAACTTATTTGGTTAATAGTGGAATCGGATTTCAATCCCGTGGACGTACCTCACATTGAGGGAACCACGTAAAAATTCTTGTGTTGTCTTTGATTTAATTTTTCCGCATTAATTTTTATTCCCATTAATTAATTTACTTGTGGGGATTCATCGATTTTCCCTAACAAGGTGGACCCTCATCAAGATCGTCCAATAACACTCTTAGTGGGTGATCTTGAAAGTTCGAACGATCAATCGCTTTCTATTTGACCCTGATACCCCAAAAAAATAACAATAATAATTTCTGACCACGCAGTACATGTACATTGTAAATGAATATCTCCAAATTGATACGGGTTTATTTGGAATGTAAGTTGATTTTTTGATTTTTTTTAATTTTTTTTTTAGTTATTTTAGTTTAAGGTTAAAATATTTTGTTTGTGATAAATTTTTTAATTTTTTTAACTTTTGTGAGAAAAAAATTAAAATAATTATAATTTAAATGTGACATTTTATCTTATTAATTTTTTAATCTATTTTGCACTTTAGTCCAAATCATTTACGACAAACGAGTGCCATATTAAGACTGGTCAGCCAATTGAACGGCCCAGATCTACTAGATTTACTAGTCCATCTTGGAGGGACTTTGATGATGTGTGAAGCATGGCTGTGGGGAGAGAGTGAAGACAATACGAAAAAGGTGGAATTTATGGGTTTATTTTCTCATACTAGATTAAGTGAGATTAACATTTTTAGAATTGTTAATTTTAAAACTATTAATTTATTTGAATTTTGTGTCATATTTCATGTTTGAATTTGTTTAGAATTATAAAGAGTTATTGATAAAACTTACAACATTAGATTTTGGTGAATAAAGTGAGTATCCTTCTTGTGTACAGAGAAAACACAACTTTTAAAACTTATGCATAGTGATGTATGTGATCCAGTTAGACTGTTGTTAAGGTCTCGTTTGGTAAGTGTTCCTTTTAGTCAAAAAGTTATTAAAAAAAATCAAAAAGCCAACAACCCATACCAAAAAGTCAAAAATTCTCTTTTCTCTCTATTTTTTGCACATCTTTTCGTAAAAAGTCAAAAAATCATCCCAAACATACTAGTTTTTTTTACATCACATTTTAGCTAAAAAGTCAAAAAGTTACTAAAAAAGCTTGTTCCCAAACGAGGCCTAATTTTATAATTTAGTCAATTGGTGTCATTCTCTCTTAAAATTTCATTTTCTATCTCACCCTCCTCCTTAGAATTTAATAGTCCCCTCACATAAGAAATAATCATGTCTAGATAGATTATTAGTTCAAACCTCATTTTTCGTAACCAAATATATATTTTGTTTAATTATTAATCTAATTTTAAAACTATATTCCCCAAATAGACATGCCAATTTCTCATTCGACATACCAAATAATTATCTAGCTTAAACAATACATTGAGCTCAACAAAAAATTAAATCGCTAATCATTTGTCTATTTAAAATTCAAACTTCTAACTTTTTAAACAGAGATCTACTACAGTATACATTCTTAGAAAGTGTAAATTGCACATGCATCATACCATGATATATGTAAAATAACTACAAATATTTATGGCAAATACTATAACATGTCGTAACTTTTCTCACTAATATAACTGTTAAAATTATAACTGTAATTGTTCAAAATTTTCATTTTAAGGATACGCACTATAAAGCCACCCATTTGTAATTAGATACAAACATAATGTTGTTCAATTGTATAGATTAAATAAAATAAACATATTCATATTTCTAAATTAAGTTACAGAATAAGAACGCATAAATCTAAGTCATGCTAGATATTACATTTTGATGAACAACAACATTTAACAAAATCAAACACTGAAATAAAATAGTAAAGAAAAGCAAACCAAAGCCTGTGCGATACTATAATCTCCTTAAAACAGATTCGCCGCCTTACCGTGAGTGCTAGAGGTGTGTCGGCAACTGTCTCCCAAGATAAAACGGTATAGATCAGCTAACGCAGAAGCACCTTCTGTTTAGCTTCGATGAACTGACAATAGCAGCACTCTCTCACACATGAAGAAAAATATAGGAGCAGACTAGCTGTATAATATGGAAGCCAAAAATTTTGTACCTAGGATCAAAGAGGAGGTCTCCTTTTATACACAATGCGGTAGAGAGAAGGAACTTTTCTACAAATGCAAAATTCAATCCCGGCCCGGGCGGACAGACGACACGTGCGTATGGCAATTTTTGCATAACCAACTTGGACTATAGTTTTGGCCTAAGCCTATCCTTGAAGCATCCATAACTCCCTTCATTTGGAAAATTTGGATGCCCCAAAAGGCTCATGCCCTTGTCAAAATCATAAAGTTTAAATACCCATCAAAACTTTTCTCTACAATCAATGTGGGATTGGTAGTTATACACAATTCTCAATACCCCATTCATGAGGCCAACTTTATGAGACAATTTCTCATTCAATTCTTAATGATTTTTTTGTCATTCTTTTTGTGGTGTAAAGATCTTATTACAAAGAATCTAAATTCATTTGATCCCACTTCAATCGGTGGTTAAGACTTACTTTTATTTCACATTAAAATCACCATAAAATCATTTTTTCCAACACATAATTCATTTATTCTTAACTTCTATCACAAAGTGGAAAAACTAACACTATAAATTTGTCCTTCTATATATGTGATCTTTCCTGTGGAGTGATAAACCCTTGTCCCAGCTGGTTATGGTGGCCTGTTTTACAGCAATGTAAAGGTAAATTGATGACTAGTATCTCTCTTTTTGTTTTTTGGTACACAAAAGCCTTTTTCTAGACCAAGATTGTGACCACCAATCCCTCCACGTGATGCCTTGTAGTTTTTCTTTCTCTGGGTTGGAAAAATTAGACACTCTTTTGGTGTATTGACCAACTTACACTCACCCACCCCAAGCCCCATAAATACTATTAATGCTCCTAAAAATTTATCCCAAAAATAAAATATATGGACCAAATTTTCTTAAAAGGATCCAGCTTATCTCAAGTTCAACCAATCCTATTAAAATTATCTAATTTGTCCATTTTATTGGTTACTGTGTGTAAATCACTTGTAAAAAATGAAATTAATCCGAAAGATTTAAGTACACAATCCCATCACATTTTTCTTAGAAAAAAGTAACCCTCCATTGTTTTAATGAAATTATGTGGTTCAAATCATTTGAGTAGAGACTGAACTAGTATATAGTCCATTGTAAAACTGGACTGTATAATTTTGGGATACATAATTTTTTTGTCCCCAAACCCTCCTCATTTCATAAATTTTTAAGCTGTTTTTGAATCAAGGAATTGATGAGGAAGGATTTGCGAAAATAAATGAAACTAACAAAAAAAAGTAAATGAAATATAAGTCAAATTATTATCACATTTTCCTTTCTCTTTTCTTTTTCATTCCTTCCACAAATCTCTATTCCAAACATAGCCGAAGACCCCTCTCTCCACACCAATATCCGTATCTAGTCTGGGGTATCCTAATCATGTATGTATACATTGTGCTGTTGAGCATTTGAAGTTGTAGTACACTCTGTAGTCTCCTTCATGTCTCTCCTCTCCCTTTACCCTACACAACCTTTAATTGGTGAGGAATAGCTACATTCAATTACAAAGACATTGGCTTCCAGCTTCTCCAAAACTGGCTTCCAACTTCTCATAGACACACATGCATTCCATTAAAAACTGATTACTAGAAATGCATTACTTTATCCCACAAGTATTTTTCATCTTTCTAATTATGTTCCCACATATTACATAGCATCATGATAATATTCTAATTCTATACCTAAGAAAACCATTCAAAAAAAAAAATCAACAAATGGACCACACCTCATGTGTCAATTTGGTATCTGTAATTTTAAAGTTTCAATTATATTCTCGAATTTTTCACATTATGTCAATTTAATCTAACTGATGATAACACTCTTTTAAAAATTGAACTGGAATAAAAGAGAAAAATAATTATTCAATTTCATAACAAATATTATGAATTAGCCTAAATTCATACAATATAAAAAATAAAATGCAAAATAATTATTCACTATTTCAGAGTGATGGAGGGATCGGCGTCCAATTTAAAATGGACAATTTTGTGTTATTTTTGTCCAATTTCTTTATATTATCAATTAGACTAAATTAATACATTGTAAAAAAATAAAGAGCAAAGTTGATTCAATTAGAACTACAAGAATTAAATTGACACAAAATAATTTTTATAAAAATTTGTGGATACAATTTGCCCCAAAAATATATAACACCAACGAAGGTTGCGCAAGAAGATAAAAACAAGAAAGGTGAAGTCCATTATTTGATGTGAACTTTTTTATGTTTTCTGGGTATTTTTGTGCGTATAGATTTACTACTATTCTACTATGCTTTTCACTGAAAACCTTTTTATCACTTGCCATTTCATCTTTTAATAAATAAATAAATAAGAGGAAGAATTTTTATTTTTTGTTTTTTTAGAAAGAAAGAAAGAAAGAAAGAAAAACAATTACTTTTGTTTGATGCATCAGTTTGGAAGATAGAGTCGTTTTCAATGCACAATTATTTCTACCTAATTGTCGTCTCATATTGAAGACAGATTACTTCTGGCAATATAGTAATACTTACAGGGTACCATTGTGTTTGGCAAGCTAGAAAACAAAATCTAATGTGAAACAAGGGGAAAACAAATAGGAAATGGAAGCAATACATGAAAAAGCTCAAAGCTTAAGTGGTTATTGTGGTTTCAATTACAAGTTTTAGGAAAAGTTCTTGAAAATACTATTGCATTTTAAGGCCAAGTTTGACGAGTTGTCAAAAAGTTAAAAAGTTACTCAAAAAGTTAAAAAGTTATCACTATTCATCAAAAGTCAAAAATTACGGTTGTACAACTCTCATTCCTAATTTTTCCCTACACACTAATTTATACAATTTTTTAATACACGTTTTTTCATAAAAAGTCAAAAAGTTAACCCAAACATCCATATTTTTTTGTTTAATTTTTTAGTCCAAAAAGACAAAAAGTGCACTTATTTAGGACACCCCAAACAACCCCTTAAGTGTATATTTTTTTCATCATTAAGAATTAGAAAATGATATTTATTATGAATTTTTGTTTCGAAAATTATCCCAAAAGTGAGGTGTACAGTTTAAATTTAAAGTTTGCGAAATCTGGGTCACACCAAGATTAACTGTAGTGATAGATATATTTTTCTGAATACTTTTATAGATAATTTTATTAAAATATCTATATATTAAGGAAAATGGTCTTTTAAAATCCAAGGCTTGTGGAACCTCCAACATGTCAATCCTAATTTCTTGATTTTTTAATATTTTTTTTAAAAAAAATTGACTTGGTGATTGGTGATTGGTTCAAAGATTGTAATAATTACACTATTGATTACAATAAATTCAAAGATTGTAATAATTACACTATTGATTACAATAAGCACTTAATTTATAATAATTACACTTATTAAATGAATAACGCAATAAATGAAATCCTAATTTCCTTACTTTTTGCATCCCCAAGAGACCCATGTAATTATTGTGTAAATGCCTCTTAAATAAATAAATAAGCACTTATTAAATTCTTTCAAACTCCTCGGTCAAACCCCATGTATTTAATTTATATATTATGTAATTATTGTGTAAATGCCTCTTAAATAAATAAATAAACACTTATTAAATTCTTTCAAACTCCTCGGTCAAACCCCATATATTTAATTTATATATAATTAAGGAAAAGGGTCTTTTAAAACCCAAGTCTTGTGGAACCTCCAACATGTAAATCCTAATTTCTTGATTTTTTAATATTTTTTTTTTAAAAAATTGACTTGGTGATTGGTGATTGGTTCAAAGATTATAATAATTACACTATTGATTACAATAAATTCAAAGATTGTAATAATTACACTATTGATTACAATAAACACTTAATTTATAATAATTACACTTATTAAATGAATAACGCAATAAATGAAATCATAATTTCCTTACTTTTTGCATCCCTAAGAAACCCATGTAATTATTGTGTAAATGCCTCTTAAATAAATAAATAAACACTTATTAAATTCTTTCAAACTCCTCGGTCAAACCCCATGTATTTAATTTATATATTATGTAATTATTGTGTAAATGTCTCTTAAATAAATAAATAAACACTTATTAAATTCTTTCAAACTCCTTGGTCAAACCCCATATATTTAATTTATATATTAAAAAAAATGAAAACAAATATAATTATCCCGTGCGTAGCACGGGTGATAGGCTAGTATATTATTATTGTAAAGAATTTATGAGAAATGAAAAGGAGTTTGGCTCCCTCTTAGGAGACTTTTCTCGTTCAATTGTGTTTTCATTTTCTGTTTTCTATTTTTAGTTTTCGAAAACATGCAAAATTTACTTAATGAACTATTTCCCAAAACAAATAAAAATTTCTAAAAACAACTTACCTTTTAGAAAATGCCAAAAAGTTATTTTGACTTTTCAAACTCTTCACTATTTTGTTTCTGAAAATATAAAAAAATAAAAACAGAATCAAAAATAAAAGAGAGACTAACAAATAGGGTGGGCTAAGGCCAAGAATCTTGCCTATGTATGAAAGTATATGCATATTCATCCATGCATGTGCATCCACGATTAGATAAGAACCCTAGGTTTCTGATTTTGAAAGGTCCAAAGAATCACAAATCCATATTGGAAATTGTGGATTCCATTTCTAAATCATTGTAAAGGGTTGAACTCAGATCATCTTGTTGATTAATATGAGAAGACATTCTGTCACTCCAAGAGACACTTTAATTTTAGAATTTTGGACAAAACATGACCAATACTACCTAATTATCAACCTTTTCAAATAAAACAAAAACTAGCGTTGCAGCCTGTGCTTCTGTTTGATTATTTTTATTTTGGTTTTTGAAAAAAGAAATTAGAATCTATTGTTAATCACAGAATATAATACAAATGTATTGAAACATTCCAAATCATTAGTATAATACAAAACCCAAAAAACAATTAAACTAAAATTCAAGGAAAGTGGATAAGTTTTGTCTCCTTGGAGCATGTATGCATTATTGAATATCATGTTATTTTGTCTCATGTTCATGATGCAACATGTCATTCATTTATATATAATAATACTTAAGCAACAATTATTTAGTACACATAGGACATAGTTAATAATATTGCAAGATGATTACGATTGATGAATATCATATGAGCTCCATTATTTTATTTTGGTAATTGAGAAATAATATGAGAGGTAACATTTTGATATTGATTTGTGGATGGTCACATGGGGTTCATCACACACGGAGTAATTTTCCTATAAAAATTTCAAAGGTTGGTTGGATCAATATCTCGGATTCCATTCCTCTTGAGACTATTTAGAATTTACGCTCGAGACTATATGTATCAACGGATTAGTCAACGAAAGCTTTGGATATTATTGTCATCAAAATAAAATAAATAAATAAAATGAGATCTAGAAGTACTGTAGTACCACTATTATTTAATTAAAACTTTGGCTAGTTTGTGAGATGGAAGAATATTATAGTATAAAAAGATGACATGAGACATTGGGAAGGATGGGAAGAGCAGAGATTCCACTTCCTTAATGGGGGAAAGGGATGGGGCATTCCACACTTTGTTATCTTGACCAAAGACGACTCTGCTATTTTTTCCATACCATACCAACTCCTTCCCATCCCAAGCCCTATATATATATATATAAATATATTAATACTAGCTTTGTGTGCATATTTGATGGATGTGCTCTTAACATTAAAAAAAGCTATAAATTTTTATTTGAATTTTATTTGAGTAGTTACATAATATCAGAAGTTTCTATGTGAAGGAATTTTTGGGAGAATAAAAAACAGTGACAATCCACATCAACTTAGATGTAAATTTTATCCTTTTTTATCGATAAAATGAAAATTTCATTAAAAAATATGAAAATATAGATATAAGGAAAAAAAAATTGTACCGAGAGATATTCAAAAAGTGTTAACTCCCCTATTGCTAAATATATATATATATATATATTAAGGTGATTATATTTGAGTTTAGTGTTTAAACATCAATGACATCTTACATGCCACTAATCACGTGGAGCCATCAAATAATATATTTAGTGTCATATATATCTATTTTATTATATAGTGTATAGCACATTTGGTAACATCTTTTGAAGCTTCATCACACTACTTTTGTTTTTCAAAAATACGCATATAAAATTGTTAATTGTTCACCCTATTCTTCCAAAACTATAATTCAGATAAATTTAAAACTCTACATTCAGTAAATAATTGTTAAATGGTTTTTAAATTCAACCCATGTTCATCATTTATCAAACCACTCAAAAGTTTATGTACAATTATAAACATATTGCATTTATGCCTACTGCTAATGTATATATTAATATACATATATCAGTAATGTTAGGATCATAGAATAATTTGCAAAAAATGAAATAAAAGGCTGAAATTAAACTCAATTACAGAATGACTCGTATTCAAAATAAATCTCAATTTCAAATTATATTTTTTATGATTCATCCTGTATTTTAATTTTGTGTTTTTAATATTAATGTATGATAATTTTCTACACAAAGTGTCTCATTAATAAGAGCAAAATCCAATATAATATAAAATGATGGCCACTATAACCAACCATCATCATCACTATCCTTCAATAAATTCAAATGCTAATTCAATTGGAAACCCCGACACACACACACAGACCATTTGCTTACCTCACTGCCTCAGACTTTGCTCCCAACCCTACTATTTTACTCTGCCTTTTTGCACATTTATGCATAATAGCAATGTCAATGTTAGGTATTATGAAAAAAATTTCATGAAAATAATCATGAAAATTTTGTGATCCTTGAATTACATTTAGAATAAAACACCACACACTAATCAAGGTAATCCAAGAATCATAAATTTTTCTTGATCACTTTCATGAAAAAAATTTCATGATCTCTAACTTTTCCATTTATTAATACTACTACTACACAATAACAGAAACCGAGCCCCACCATCTCTCTCTCTCTCTCTCTCTCTCCTGAAGTGTTGTCTTGCTAAAGAAGAAGCCAAAGGGGAAAATAAAGAAGAAAAACAGTCTCAGTCATTGTCTAGGCAGTGAAGAATACACAAATGCTGCGGTAAACTTGTTCATTTTTTACATTGCTATACTATCTTTCTATCAAGGCTTTCAGCTAGGGTTAATGAATGGTCAAAGAAAGAGAAACTGTAAGGGCCTGTTTGGTGTCAGGGTGATAGAAATGAAAGCACTTCTTTTATTTTAGTCATCATGAGAGAGAGAGAGAGAGAGAGAGAGAGAGAGAGAATTTGACTTGTATATAATTAATAAACTCAGCTTTCTCTCTAATTCCTTTTTGTAACTGAGAAAATCAAACTAGTAAACTGGGTTCCCACTTCTAATGTTGTCACACTTGCATTTGTATATATATATACACTATGTTATTGCATTTAAAGTGAACAAATTACAACAAAACTTACCCCAAAATATTTTTAGTGACGAAACTAAATATTTATGAATTACTAGTTTTGTGATTAAATTTTTTGTCTCAAAAAATAAACACTTTTTACACAAATTTGCTTTGTCTCTAAAAGTAATTTTCTATTTTTTTGAATCAGTGAAAAAAGAAGATTGAGGTAAAAGAATTACGAAGGAATCCAAGGTGATAATAGCAACATTTTCAAAATTTTCTTACTTTTGACTTTTTTTAGGGACTATTCTCTTAATATTTTTTGTTTTTAAAAATAGAAAAAAATATTCCCTAAAATTCTTGTATATTGTAGTATATCATATATAACATGTTTTGCATGCATCAAGTGACCCACAGGCTTTTCTATTAGTTTAAAAATGTTTAAATGGACCACAGGTACGCAGATTAGACTTGTACATGTTACCTTGTAGTAGTAAAGCAAAATTATTAAATAATCTGAAAATATCATGTAACATAATTTATATAATATAACATTCTTGGTTAATAAAAATTTACAATGCACACTAGTGAATCATTATTTCTCTAAATTACTTAACAAAATAAATTAACATAGCGATCTTATATTATAGATTGGGGTTATATTTCTCTCTCCATTCCTCTATATTTCATATAATTTCATCATATTTATTTTTTAAATTTTAATCTTAATTTTAAAAGTTTCAACGGTCTGCTCATGAGAGCTACATGGATCTCAAGTCAATGATCTACTTTATTTATTTTTTAGACCTTCCTACGTAAATTATTTATAAAAATATTAGATTGATCAATAAATGTTGTACTTTATCATCTTTTATTTGACAGTTATTATGAATTAAATGCAGCATGTAGTACACATTGCAGTGCCATGATACTCAGAGAACAATATCTCAAAAACCCTTTTGAATTTTTTTTTTTTTGGTTTCTTGTATATGTAGCCCTATAATGGGTTGGGGTTTTAACTGGAAATAATAAAACAATGGTCTGCTAGAACATCAATAGAGCTGCAGTTTGTTTTCCATATACATTGATATTTCAATAAATGCAAAAGAGGAAGAAGCAAATTTTCCTGGGACTGAAATGAGTGGATTGTGTCAGAATGGCAAGAAAAATAAGGCATTGGGGTTGAAGAGATAAAAGATATGTATATATACATATATATGAAGAGTCTTCAAAGAAATGGAGAGGACTGAGACTCTCAGAGTCTCAGAGGATCTACTCATGATGATGTGTGTAGAATTCTAAGGTTTGGTCCTTTATGATGATCCTTAATTGGGTTGGGAGTGTATTAAAAGTTATTTATATGGTAGTTTCTAATGCGGACTTCAAAATAATAATAATAATAATAATACAAGTAGATTTGCCTGTAAGAAAGCAAAATTATTTTTTTTTTTTTTTTTCAATTTTCTTGTTCATTTTCATTTAACAAGAAAGTAGTGAATCCATATATCTTTAATTTTCCTATTAAGACTTCAAAATATGTCTAATAAAAAATATTAGATTTTGTAAAAATAAAGCCAACAATACATTTTTTTTCTCTCACGCGGAATTGAAAACAAGTTTCTTTCTCCTTTATTTTACGCTATTAGACTTTTTTTTTTTTGAAGAACTTTCTTATACGAAATTCGTGGCAACTGAACCGAGCCTAAAATAAACTCTTGGGATTAGGAACCTAACAAGAAAACATATAAGGTATTTAGGATACGAGATCCTCTATCTCCTTTCTTTAATGTATTTCTAATTGAGTTTTTCACATAAATTTATATTTAGGAATACATGGAGAGAAGTAAAAGGATTATAAATATGTGGGGTTTCCTTTGTTTGTGCCCTTGTATATGTAAAGGCCAATAGGATGATGAGGGTTCCCTTTTTTCTTCATATAAAGATAGAAGAGTGAGTCATAGTGTGTCAGGAAAGAAGGAAGGACTAATGGAAGAACCACAACTCACCCCATTAGCTGTAACTCATCTCCTTCAACACACCTTGAGAAGCTTGTGCATTCATGAAGACTCTCAATGGGTTTATGCTGTCTTTTGGAGGATCTTGCCTAGAAATTATCCACCACCCAAGTAAGAATTAAACAAATACAAGTTTTTGCTTTTTTCTTTTCTTTTCTTTTCTTTGTTTCAAAGCTCTATAGATTAACCTAATCTATTCTCTAGATAACTATACAGTTTCTGAGCTTAGTATCTTATTCTCTCTCTCTCTCTCTCTCAGATGGGATAGCCAAGGAGGAGTTTATGACAGGTCAAGAGGAAACAGGAGGAACTGGTATTTGCTTTAAACTCTTTCTATGTTAAAAGAGAATAATTTTCCATACATATTGCATCTTGTTCATCTCTCTCCCTCCCTCTCTCTCTCTCTTTCTCTCTCTCTCTCTCTCTCATACAAACCACATGACAGGATACTGGTTTGGGAAGATGGGTTTTGCAATTTTTCAGCCTCAACAGCAGAGATCGCAGTCGGGGATTGCCCCGGCTCGTCGGTGTATGGAAACTGCGAATATCAGCACTACCAAGGTCTCCAACCAGAACTCTTCTTCAAGATGTCCCATGAAATCTACAACTATGGTGAAGGGTGAGTTAGGTCTATTAGTCTCCATAATAAGTTCAAGAACACAAACTGATTAGAAAAAAAATTTAATGACACAGAAATTGATTATAGAATAAAACTTGACACATAATGTAAATATGTAGAACTTATATTAGATGCAGTTAATATAAATTTTACAGCATTTTATGATTTTTTTGATAATAGTCAATTAAAATGAGTTATTTTTCTCAATTTTTGTTGTAGGTATTGCAGCCACTATGAATAGACAAGATATTTTAAAAATAAATCTCGCTAACAAGTTTTGTAAAACCTTATCCATTCAAGTGTATTGTGTATTCCATTATGTGTTCGTATCGAAAGCTCTAACAAGTTGATTTGGTTTTGGAGGCAGTTTGATTGGAAAAGTAGCAGCAGATCATAGTCACAAGTGGATATTCAAGGAACCAAATGATCAAGAGATCAACTTCTTGTCTTCTTGGCAAAACTCAGCTGACTCGGTAAGCAACTCTCTGATATGATAATTCATGTTTAGTTGCTTACACTCAAGTTCTGTGTCATTTCATGTCATGTTTCCATTTGATTACACCAAAAATTTCATGTGTTTCTTACTCTTTTTTTTCTTCTTCTCAGCAACCTAGGACTTGGGAGGCTCAGTTCCAGTCTGGTATCAAGGTATATATATATTCATTTAGTTAGAGCAAGTTCATTAATGGTTAGACTCATGTATATATCTTGCAGACTATAGCCTTGATTGCAGTAAGAGAAGGCGTTGTTCAGTTAGGATCTGTTCACAAGGTTCTCTCTCTCTCTCTCTCTCTCTCTCTCTCTCTCACCACATTATCTTTCAATTTTAACTCATTAGCACTATCATGCATCAAGTTTGGAAAATACAATTCTTAAATATTTTTTATGTAAAATTTCATTAGCGTGATGTGGCCATGATTTTAAATGATGATATTAGAAGACATGTCCGTATTAATGTGATACAGTCATATATTAATCAATATTGAACAATATTAAAACCCTAGATGTGACAATAACATTAATTGACTTCGTTTGAAAAAATAAAAGTACTAATACAGTGATATCATATTGTATAAATTCTATTATTTTTCTATTTATACATCATTACTCATCAAAGTTTTCATTTGATCTTTTATCCTGGTACACAAGGTGATTGAGGACCTGAGCTACGTAGTGTTACTAAGGAAGAAGTTCAGCTACATTGAAAGCATCCCTGGTGTCCTCTTGCCACATCCATCATCGTCATCATCGTCCTCACCACCACCACCATCAACATACCCCTTCAATGCTGCCACACCAGAACTGGCATGGCACTTCCAAGGCCATCTTGCACCTCCTCCAATCGAACTCTACGACCACTTCAACCACCAACCCATGATGAGAATAACTCCCTCCATGAGCAGCCTTGAAGCCCTCCTCTCCAAACTCCCCTCCGTTGTGCCGCCATCTCCGCCAGCAGGGTCCACCTACTGTGAGGCTCAGCCACCACAATATTTATCACCTAACAGGAATATGGAGCTGATGGGAATGGAGAAAGTGGTGGCAAAGGAAGAGATTGATGAGGCACAGAAGCAAGAAAAGGATGTGGGTGAGAGTAGTAGTTCCATGTCATCTTATCCACGTCATCAATTGCATTTTGGTAATTATCATCATGATCTGAATGTAACTAGCAACAGACCCAACAATGAATTTTGAAAGGGTGATTACTAAAATACTAGGTTACATATAGGAATCATGGGTTGATTTCTAACAATGTAGCTCTTTTGCAAGTCTAATTAGTTGTTTTTACTTCTCAACTTTCATGAGCTTATGAAGACTAGCTTAGTATACATATTCTGAAAATACTCATGATCTTGATTTCTTGCCATGTAACCTCATTTGGTGTTTCTTCTCAAAGTTGTGAATGTGCCCATTTAACAATCACTAGTATTATATTATCAAACACCAGCCCGAATCCTGTGTCTAGATCTTCTTGGTCTCTGTTTGAAGTCACTTATATCACACGATAGACACCTAACCTGATCGTGTGGTAGAAATGGACCATAGATCAGAAGGGCAAGATACTAGACGATTACTCTCTTTAATTTGATCATGCGGTGGATAGAGACCTTAGAATAAAGGGAGAGAGAGAGAGAGAGAGAGATCGCTTGTGTCATAAGGGATATACTTGAAAGGCCAATAAAGTGAGTGAGTTAGAAAGAGAAAATCGAAAAAGGATACAGGCTAAAGTTCATGAAAGGTATATGCATCTAAGACCAACACAAGATGGCCCGTTCCTTTGTTGCAATACACCCTAACATTCCTTGTGATTGTGATAGATTCAAATCTACCATACACAATAGAGACATATCTACACAACCCAAATTGTTATACAGCTATATCTGTATTCCTGTTCAAAAAAGGAAAAAAAACAACTGTAAAATTTTGGATTGGCTCCTCTCCTGTAATAAACAATGTTAAACAAATTGTACCAGGACACATGTTGCTATCTACATGTAATCCCTGTAACCATCAGCATTCATCGACAATGCCAGTTGATGGTTTCCACTCGATATCTCAAATTCAATACCAAGCACTGCTGAATATGTACCAAAATCACACTTCATTTCTTTATATCTAATCGATCACTGATTCTCCAAGACAACCCTAGAAAGAAGAGACAAAAAAAAAAAAATCCATCGTTTACACATTGGGGCGATGTTAACCGCAAGCATTATGCAATACAGACAAGGACCAAGTGGTCTGTTTTCTGAATTCAAAATTACAATCAATAGACTAGACGCAAATAATTATCACTATATCAGAACAAATGTTTTGGAAAGAGAGAAGCATAATGATTTCTACTATAGGGGGGGAAAAATGGAATACAGATGATAATTTCCAAGAAATCATCGAGGTTTAAGTCGTAACCATATCATTGTGGTATACGTTTCTTCTGCATGAGCGCACTGCTAACGAAAAGCTGCCACTTCTTCCCTGAAGAATTTGAGCAGGTCCTCAGTGCTCATAACTGTAATGTTCGCTTTGTCTCTCACTCTCATGCTTACCTGGAAACATAAACAGGAATTACACTGGAGGCATATATCTACAATAGTATGAAGGATCAGATTGCAATATCCATAACATTTGTTCATAAAACAGCATCACAACAAGATTAAAATACGTACCAAACAAGAAACAGGGGATAAAATCACAGAAAAGGTAGATACTTGACTATGAAGCATGGATATTTCGAAAATATTGCCATATCACAACCGGGTACTTACCCAGTGCAGGTACACGTACTGGTATGTGAAATACTTTGGGTATGGCTCGGGTACAAGATGGTTACTTCTCGGGTGTTTTGTGGGTGTACTTCGGGGTATAATTGTATTTCTTTAAAAATATAAGGATACTGGAATAACCATATCGTGTATGTTCTTAAGAACCTTAAAAACATAAGGTATTTTTAAATCATAAAAAAATTTAAAAAATAAATTTGAGGTTGTTCTTTTTGACCATTACAAAATTACTTCAATTAGTTTTCTATTTGATTTTTCAATGCCATTACTACAAATATAAAAATATACTTTTTATTAACATACCGTACCATCCCTGTATCCTACTGTTTTTTTATATTTTGCCATTTCAGCATACCCACAGTGTACTCCCGCGCATACCCACACCTGCCCCCACAACCAAGCTTCCTAGATATTTAAATTTGAAGAGTCCAAATATTTTCCAACCTAGGGCACATGCCATTAAAATTCCCATGTTTTTACTACTAGTATCCACCAATTCTCCACAATGACTTTGGTGTTCAATAACTCCCGTCGATATCATATTTTAGAAGCTCAATATGACCATGAATATTGATATTCTATACCTTGCATAGAATTCAATACCAGGGCACTAAATATTACCTTTCCATTACTGGCTTCGTCCTCACCAACAACCAAGATATAGTTGTATTGCGCCAACTGGGCTTCTCGTACCTGCAGGAAGCCATAATCATCAGTATACAAGCAGCAACAGTTGGATAAAAAAAACGAGCATATTACTTTATTTAATGAGAAACAAAATTCAAAAAATAAAGTACAACAGCACTAAAAGAAGTTTTGTGTCCAACTATAACATTATCAACTTCAATGGCAAGATGACAGAAATGAGTTCAATTATCAATCAATGGGTCGCAGTTTACTCGTGGAGACACTACACAATGATATGACACAATATGGACATGCCAACAAGAGAATTAAAAAAAATTGAGGACACGGTACAAATAAATATATAATTTTATGTACATATGAAAATAATAATTTCTTCATTTTTCAAGTTATGATTGTATCAAAATAATAAGATATATTTCCACATTCTATATATTTGATTATATACTAATATCTATTTAAAACAAATTGGAAGTTTTAGGATTTAGAGTTCTTAATTTTTTAAGACCATAAACAGAGAAGATTAATAGCCGTAAATCCGTGTTGTTACAATGTTAATCATTAGCTCCATCACAATAATCACATATACTGACTCATATCACTATATAAATGGAAATTCCCACACACCTTTACTACATCTAGGGAACGATACGTGCCTCAGTGTCTGATTCATCTAATTGTCATGTCCAAGGACACAAGGACATGGCAAGTATTTTGTATAGTCAATTGGTGTTCACAAAGGTGTCATAGTGCATTTCATGCATAATATAAGGGTTCTAAGCATAACTTTAGAGTTCACTTGAATTACTAAATATGCTTTGCTTGGTGAATGCATAACTGCACATGTTGGACACATCCCACATCTATACCCCAGTGTCGAGCATCCAACACAGAACTTCATACAAAGAGTCCATGGGTTAACTGTGCACTAAATAATGATGGTTCATATCTAAGTCATTTGGCAAAACTATAAATTTGCTCACACACGCACACAGTACATTTAGTTTGGAATCTTAATTCAGTCATTAATTTACACAACTGCAAGGACTGGCATCAAAAGCTGTTTATATCACAACTAAAACCAGAAATGAAGAGGAAACTGAGATCCTCTATTAATTTCAAACAATAATCAGAGGCTCAATAAGCACTTACGAAAGAAATGTCAAATTAAGGTCAAGTTTGGGAAGACTAAATAAGTGCACTTTTTGACTTTTTATGAAATATGGGTTGAATTTGGGTTGGGTTTGAAGTGATGTGTTAGAGAGGTGATGTGACTTAAATAAGATGATGTGACTTAAATAGGATAGTGACTTTTTAACTTTTTAGATTTTTTTGAGGATGCCAAACTTGACCTAAACATCCCTCTAAGACACCAAAAGAGCCCCGAAAAAAACATTTAAAAAAAATGCATAAGCAATAATGGCTTATTAGTCTTTTAAGAAAAATCCTTTTAGAACAGATCACAGCATACATGCAGTTTGCAGTATGATAAATTAAGGCTCAGAAAGAGAGTTCTGAATACACCTTCTTCTGGATTGTTCTGTCTGTTGTATCAACATCAACATAAAAGCCAGCTTGATGAATCATGTCCTTTACCTATTAAAATTGAACACAAGAAGACATTCAAATTCCACAACTTTTGGAATGTGCAAATGAGAGAGACAAACAATGCTAGTTGATATATGGTGACGACTTTAAAACCCTAGAGACGTCGCAGTTGTTTACAAACCAATTTTGCAATTATTTTCTGTTCAAAGGAATACAAACATAACAGAATAAAGGCCCAACACAAACATATCAAAAGTGTAATTTGTACATGAGCTTGCTTTGAATTTCCAATTCTAAGAAACAAAATCCTATATCTGCTATGGTTAACCAACCTGTAATGCATATGGTTCGGATTTCACTGACACAGGACAAACAATTGCTTGACGTGGACTAAGCCAGAAAGGCCATTTTCCCTTGTAGTGCTCCAAAAGTATAGCAGTCATACGCTCAACAGACCCTAAGATGGCTCTGTGTATCATAACAGGTCTCTCCTTCTTAGCTTCATCTTCAGCTGAGTACGATAAGTTGAAACGAGAAGGAAGTTGGAAGTCCAGCTGTAATAACAAGTATCATCAATTAAATGATAATTATGCTTTTTTACCTAAATTAAATCATAGTTACATGACACTTAAATAAAAAATGGGAAGGTAAAAGAAGAAGTAAGGCAGCAACAAGTTCACCTGTAATGTTGCACACTGGAATTTCCTACTCAGTGCATCAGAAACACTGATATCAATCTTTGGTCCATAAAATGCACCATCACCTTCATTTATCTACGCAGCATGACTCAAAAAAGTGAATTTCAAGGCATGAAGACGAGATGAAAATGCATACAACACTGCTTAACAAACAAAGTTGCATGCAGATACCAACTAAACACTTGCAGTTCCAAACGTAAACCACTTCCACCACTTATTGACTGCACTTAAACCACACACACACACACCCAAAAAAAAAAAAAACAGAGTTCCATGGTAACCTGAATCTGTCTAAAGCTGATTTGGATGATAAAAAAAAGCCCTCATGTTTCACAACTTATCCAAACAAAAAAGAGCAAAAAAAATGCTATTACTTTATTTTTCATCTTTTGAAGACAAAAGAGAAAAGCAATGACATTAGTCCAGTTTGGAAATAATAAACATGAACCCAAACACCAGACATATTAATATATTACTATGGGGTAAAGTCTTACGCCTTAGTATGAATTACATCCAAACGTGAATAGTCTAATCAACAAACTTGAACTTGTTAATTATTTTTCAAATAAATAAAATGAAATAAAAACAAAGAAAAGAATAGGGTGAACAAGTAGCAAACAGTAGCTTGAAATAAATAAGTGTGAAACTACCTCCCATGGTTTCCCAAACTCATTCAATGCTTCTGTAAGATCAGCTTCTGCTTTTTCCCATGTTTCCGAGTCTCCAAGATATTTCTCTGGCCTCTATAACACAAAATATGTGTTATACAAGATAATACAATACTTCATATCCCACTCATGATTCATGAAGCACAACCAATGATAAAATAAAATTGAGCTACAAAATGAAATATTGTAAGAACAAAATTGCGCTCGAAGAGTGATAAAACAATAAAGGTATTCTTGAATATAAAAAAAAATGCAATAAATGTTATTTTTCATATATGTTGCAAACCAAACCAAACCAAGCCTTGCCTTAAGTCTCATCAAATGAGGTCGGCTACATGAATCTTTCTTCTCCACTCGATTCTATCCAAGGTCATTTCGTTAGTTAAATTAAGGAGATTCATATCTCTATTTACTACACTAGTCCACGTCAATCTAGATCTACTTCTTCCCCTAACACCACCATCTACAATCACTGTATTACATCTCTTCACTACTACCTCTGTTGGTCTCTGTTGTATATGACCAAACCATCTAAATCTATTCTAACTTATCTTCTATCGGTACTACTCCTACCCATTCTCAAATATACTCATTCCTAACTCTGACTTTTCTAATCTTGCCACGCATCCACCTTAGCATCCTCATCTCAGTAACACTCATCTTATCTACATATTATTTCTTAGTTGCCCAACATTCCGTCTCATACAACATCACTAGTCTAATAACTGTTCTATAGAACTTTCCTTTTAATCTAATGGGTACTCGTTTATCGCACAATACTCCAGATGCACTCCTCCACTTAAGTCACCCCACCTTAATTATGTGGACCAAATCCGCTCCAATCTCCCTAATCGTTGTGATAATCAATCCTAAATAACGAAAATGTTCACTCTTAGATAGTTATTGGTTCTCAATCTTCACTTCTTTTCTGCTTCCATTATGACTGTTACTAAAATTACACTTCATATACTTTGTCTTAGTTCCTTTTTATCCTAAATCCTTTAGATTTAAATGTTTTTCTCCAAATCTCCAATTTAGTGTTAACTCATTCTCTAGTCTTATCCACTAACACGATATCATCTGCAAAAACATACACCATGGCACCTCATTCTGAATATTGCGTGACAACTCATCCATAACTAAAGCGAAAAGATAAGGATTTAAGGTTGATTCTTGGTGTAACCCTACAATAATTGAAAATTCACTCGTCTCTCCAGCAGGCGATCTAATAGTGGCCATCATACCTTCATACATATCCCTAATCGCATCAATGTCACCTTTTGTCACCCCTTTCTTCTCTAACACCCATCAGATAATATCCCGTGACACTCTATCATATGCTTTCTCAAGATTGAGAAAAACCATATAAATGTCTCTTTTATTTCTCTATATTTTTCTATTACTCTCCTCAAAAGATAGACCGCTTCCATTATTGACCTACCAGGCATAATCCCAAATTGATTCTCTGACACCTCTGTTATATTTCGTAATCGACGTTCCATCACTCTCTCCTACACTTTCATTGTGTGGCACATTAACTTGATTCCTCTATAATTGTTGCAATTCTGGACATCTCATTTATTCTCATATATTGGCACTAAAATACTCTTCCTCAACTCCTCTGGCATTTTCCTAGTCAACAAAACCTTACTAAATTACCTAGTCAGTCAAACAACCCCCTTCTTACCCAAACATCTCTACACTTCAATAGATATATCATCGGATCCTAAAGCCTTATTCAATTTCATCTATTTACTACACTAGTCCACGTCAATTCAGGTCTACTCCTTCCCCCAATACTAGAACATTGAACTGCAGTAACACCAGCTTAATGTACAGGCCCAAAAGTGAAGGCTGCAATCTAACATCACATTAAAACACAATAAAAGGCAAACACTAGGACCTAAATAAATAACTAGGACCCACAAACTCTATATTGCAGGAGCCAATGTTAAGATCACATCTAACCATGTTTGGTTTCAGATTGAATTTTAACTATATGTTTTCGTCTACCACTGCCTGTATAATTTCATATATGTTTTATTAGGTTTTACTAGTCTAGGATGGACTTGGGCTGTAATATAGGTCCATGGGGCTTATTTTGGATCAACTTCCTTTATCGGTTCATTGTATGCAGTTTTTGAACCCCTCCAAAAAAAAAAAAAAATCATATTTCAAATTTTTAATTATTTTTTTGAAGTATTTTGAAGCCTTAAATACAATAGAAGTAGAAGAAGACACCATTCTATAAATCTATTCTATCTTATGAAAAGCATATATGCAAATTATCACCCAAACCATTGATATATGGTTTTCCGTGTGTTTTAAGTTCAATGGGTCATGCAAGGGACAGTGAAGGAGGTGATTACATCATGGAGAAGGGGATGTCCTATGGGCAGCTACGAAAAAAATTTTGAGGTTGCCTCATTATGTTTGATTTTGGTGTTTATGGAATGAGAGGAATAAGAAATCTTTCCAAGAGATTATTTATCAAAAAAAAAAAAGAAATCTTTCCAAGAGATTGCTCGGTTCTATGTCTGATGGGTATTGTGCTTGTCTCCACATGTTTGTTGGCTTACAGAGATTTTCCCTCATTCTTTATCTTCTTTTGTGGACTTTTTGGGGGAGTTATATATCCACGTGTATAATTTTTGTTTTTGTTGTACACTTAATGTGTGCAAGTCACCCCCCCCCCCCCCCCCCTCTGTGGCTCCTAACAATGAAATCGTTACAATTAGTTATCAAAATAAATAAAATCAAAATAACCACTTGTACATTTTTATTTATTTTTTTACACATAAATACAATGAAAGTAGGAGACACCAGCTGAAACTCTTTCTATCTTAGTCATTACATGCATGCAAAGCACAACCCAAGCTGTTGATAGATTGAAAATCACCATTAGCATATTAGTATGTTACATTTTTTATTTTATAAACAGCACATCAGTATGTTACATATTGCTCAAATCAATTAGACTATTTGCATCAACACAAAATGAACACCATAATGTCATACCGTCGATAGCTTCAGGTCATAAGTGAACCCAAATATCTCATAGGTGTAATTGATAAATTCTAACGCACTCCTGACTTCATCTTTTATCTGAAAAAATTTTTTAAAAAATAGTTATGTGAGACATTCAAAACATATAGAGTTAACAGGTCTTAGCTATATGTCACCAAGTTTAACTAACCTGGGACTCTCTGCAGAAGATATGAGCATCATCCTGCAAAAGGTTGCAGTATTAGAAAGATAGAGGCTTCCGCCAGCCATGGAATATTATTCAAGAGGTAGGAAAAAGATTGTCTTTTTCTATTTCTTTTTCTTCTTACTAAATGCATTCCATTACTGGACCAGCTAGGTCCAAAATTTATCAGGCCTTGCTCAACTGTAAGCAATTGAGGTACAAGGAACCAACTATCTTGAGATGCTAATGCTAGCACAATGGATGAGATTAGCACCAAAGAACAGCTACCGTTTCACTAGGACAAGTTTTAAAAAGCCATAAAGATCTCAAATTATCAGAGCAAAAACCACTCCCAACATGACACAACCCCAAAATAAGATTTTTGATGAACAACAACAACAAAGCTACCTGCTGAAATCTCCTGACACGAGTTAACCCACTAAGTGCACCACTGGCCTCATTCCGATGCAAGACTCCAAAATCAGCCATGCGAAGAGGAAGTTCTGGATAATCATATGAAAAAATCAGGATACAGATGCCACAAATAGGACAGAGGAAACAACAGGATGATAATTTGCAGCAAAGGTAAGCGATGAGAAGGAATGTAAGTTTTTCAGTGTTAAAAGCTAAATAAACACACAAAAGCCATCTAAAACTTCACATATCACTGTCAATTGGTAGGGTAACATTCAAAAGAATAAAATAAAAATCCCAATCTGATCCACGCAGAATAAATTCAAAATAGGTGTAAACAATGAAATGAAAAAAATATATTTATTATGCATTGTTCAAGTCTTTGTCACTGAAATGAACTAATTCTAATCATCATCATTTGAGTAAATGGACTAGCCACCCATCAATCTAATCCTTTTGCCTTTCTAGCGACTTGCAAGTCCCCTTAGCAACAAGAAGTCCAAAATAATCAAACGCTCTCAAAAGCTCCATGGTGCTTGCCACATAATTCATCTGGCTTCCTTATCCGACAAAAGCAGAAACAAAGTAGGAGGCTACCCACAAATCCCACACTAAGACCCATGTCAGTATACACCATTCTCAATTAACCCATTGCTAAAATACTCGTACCTCCAACAAATCATTCTGTCGTACCAGTTTGCCCACTAGACCTCTGATAAGGAAAGACACCAGTTCCTTGCAAGAGGGAGGGTCCACTCAAAATTTTCCCCCACGTAACACTGATGCAGAGAACCATTAGCTTCTTCTCACCAAATTTAAACACTAGCTGCTTCCAAGAAAGAATTTCCAGCTCCCCTGCCTTTCCCGATCAGACACCAAGTCCACCAAAGCCCCATCCACCCCCCTTGGGTCACAAGGAATCAAAGCTGCCTCCTCCACACCATCAAGTTCATTTCAATTTCAATATTCGTCAAGTAGCCCAATAAAGTCAAGATGGAGCACAATTTTGCCCAATAAAATCATAGGAACTACAGAAGGCGTAAAAATGCAATATAAAAGATATAAAAATTGAAACTAACCCACCCCTGTATGAACGAACTCTATGATCAAATATTAAACAATGTCCCGGGCAATTCATTGGCTTAAGTCCAAACTCTTGCTTTTCAATCTGTAACATAAACCAGAAATATTAGATCATAGGAAATATGGTTGACAGACCTATGCATATACCCACTAAGATAAGAAAACCCAAAATATGAAGAAACCTAAATTACTCTACATCTAAAGTGACATTATAATCAAGGATTTAATTGCCCATTAGATTACAAAACCCAAATCAAAATAATCCATCCACTTTTACAAAGGCAAGAACCACAGAAAAGTAAACATACTTATATGCATATATATGTGTGGGTGGGTGGGTGTGTGAACATAAAAATACAAGAAATTAGATATAATAAAAAAAGGGTCACAAAATGTAAGTAAGAGATAAGCACCAACAAATCACTCAAATACCAATGAACTCATGTTAAGGACAAATGAAAAACAAATCACCTCCAATAAAAACATGTTCTCCCTGTAATTTGCAGCATGCCCAGATGTTTCCCAAAGTTGCATGTTAAAGATATTTGGTGTCACAACCTGCAAAAATCAAGCACTATTTTATATATCATATGCAGTTATATGATGTCATTGCAATAAACCAATAAGCATAAACTATTCACCTCTTGGTATCCTCTATCCCAGTATTGATTTCGCATAAATTCCACCAACTTGTTGTAAATTCGAGCACCATGCGGAAGGAAGACACAACTTCCAGGGCTGAAATATGCACAAGATGCATTACGCGGGAACCAAGCATAATCTTGACCACATAAACGTAAATATTAACTAGAAATTGTACCTAAGTGGGTGAAAAAAGAAAAGCTCCTGATTCTTCCCCAACTCTCTATGATCATATTTCTTTGCCTCTTCTAGCCTTGTGATATATTCCTGCAACAAAGATTATCTTATAGATAAAAATACCATCATTTGAAACCAATGACCACATATTATTGCATTAGCATAACTTTTGATAACAAATCCTTTATAATTCAATTTCACCAACAATCCATGTTTACCATGAATTGCCAATTTAACATCAGGAAGCTAACCTCCAAGTGGGTTCTCTCCTTAAATATTTCATTAATCCAAGCCACAATAAAAAATTTAATGAGATAAACCAAGACTTCCAACCTCCTAGCAGAGGGAGGCTGCGGCGACAGGACACGAGGGTGTTGGGGTATGCAGAAGGTATCGGCCACAGGGCTCAGGAAAGGGGAAGGAGGTGTCAGTGAGCTATGACGAGCAGAGGCAGGCGCAGCAGGGTTGGGGGGCAGAGAGAGGGATGGGGGAGGGGAAGGAGGAGAACAGGATGATAATGTCTTGACTGTCTAAAAACCCCCAGCTGGTTTTATTTATTTGTTTCATATTTGGTGTATATAAACTGGTTGGAAGTGGCTGATTGGTGGAGGGGTTGAAGCGGTGGAGGGGGGTAATGGGGGTGGCTGGTTTTGGTGGATATGGTGGTGGAGGCGCTAGAGCAGTGGGTACAGCAGTGGCTGGTTGGAGAAGATGGTTTTGGCTGGTTTTAGTGGAGGTGGTGGCCAGTGGTTGTGTTGGCCGAGAAAATGGTTGTTGTGGTGAATTTACCATATTGCCCCCCAAAAACAAGCCACGTGGGGCGCACATGGTCCTTTTCATCCAATTTCCAAACGCCTGTTGTCAATTGGATCAAATTGGAAAAGAAAAAAAAAGAAAAAAAGAATTCACAGCCAGATCGAGTAAATTGAAACTATATGGACCGAATTAAAACAAAGGACATAATATAAGGATCACTAGTGTAATTTTTCATATATTATATATATATATTAAGCAAAGAACTCCGCTGGGGTTGTTAACAACTCCGCCGGTCCCAAGCTCGGGTTAAGGAGGAGGGTTGTATGTTAGGTAGCCGACAGCCAACACGTAAAAAAGTCGTTCGGATCCCTTATGAAAATGAATCCTACTTTGAATCGTTTAAATGCTAGGTCGTTACCCTCAAGTAACGCGTTGCGCTTGCCTCTGAGTGTTTCAAAAAATGAGTAAAAGGCGCCGCATCGACGCTTGAGTGCAGTGAAAAATGGTCAAAGGTTTCCTTGTTTTTCTAGACGAGCGCAGATAAAAAAGCTAGCCTAAGACTACAGGTTTAGGGTAGCCATTTGGAATATAGGAACCTTAACTGGTAAGACGATGGAATTGGTAGATGTTATGATTAGGAGGAGAATTAGTATAGCTTGCGTACAAGAAACTAAGTGGACGGGTGAGAAAGCTAGGGAAATTGAGGATACCGGTTTTAAACTGTATTATAGTGGTAAGGACAGATACAAGAATGGGGTAGGAATCATAATTGCCAAGGGTCTGGTGGAGAATGTAGTGGCGATCATTACGAAAGGGGATAAGATTATGTTAGTTAAACTAGTTATTGGAGGAAATATAGTGAACGTTATTAGTGCATACGCCCCTCAAGTAGGATTAGATGATCAGACTAAGAGGGATTTTTGGGAACAAATGGATGAGATCTTACAGGAGATGCCGGTAGGAGAGAACCTGATTATACGTGGAGATTTTAATGGCCATGTAGGCATAGATAAACTAGGCTATGAAAGGGTGCATTATGGATATGATTTTGGTAACAAAAATGAGGCTGGAGAGAGTATCTTAGATTTTGCTTTGGCTTCTGACCTGATGGTGGCCAATACTATGTATAAGAAGAGGGAGGAACATTTGATAACTTTTAAGAGTGGGTCAGTTAAGAGCCAAATAGATTACTTCTTAGTGAGAAAAGTGGACCGCCTAAAATGCAATGATTGTAAGGTGATTCTTGGAGAGAGCCTGACCTCTCAACATAGGATTTTGGTATTAGATTTATGTTTTAGAGGATAATACCAAGCTAAGAAGGATGGTGGGCGTCGTAGGATGAGATGGTGGGACCTAAAAGGGGATAAACTAGAAATATTTAAAAATAGAATGGACCAGGAAAATACTTGAGACTTGGAAGATGATGCTAACACTATGTGAAACTCGATGGCCAATTGTATGAGGAGAATCTCAAGGGAAGTGCTTGGAGAGTCGAAAGGGATGGGACCCAGCACTAGGCAAACTTGGTGGTGGAAAGAAGAAGTTCAAGCGCTAGTTAAGGCAAAGAAAGAGTGCTTTAAAAAGTGGCAGAAGGATAGAACTGAGGAAAACCTTAAGAGCTATAGATTGGCTAATAAGGAGGTCAAAAAAGTAGTGAGAGAGGCTAAGTTGAAAGCTTATGATGACCTATACACTAGACTAGATAGTAAAGAATGAGAGAAGAGAGTATACAAACTTGCTAAGATACGAGAGAGGAAAACAAGAGATTTTAATCAAGTTAAGTACATCAAGAGTGAGGATTCTAAGGTATTAGTGAAGGAGGAAGAGATTAAAGAAAGATGGAAGAACTATTTTGAGAAACTATTAAATAAGGAACATGGAAGTACGGCAATAGGGGAAGAAATGGCTAGTAATACGATAAACCAAGACTATAGGTTTTATCACAGGATTAGGAACTTTGAAGTGGAGATTGCACTTAAGAAGATGAAATCAAATAAGGCTTTAGGACCCGATGGTATCCCTATTGAACCTTGGAAGTGCTTGGGTAAAAAGGGAGTTGCTTAGTTGACTAGATTGTTTAGCAAAATTTTGTTGATTAGGAACATGCCAGATGAGTGGAGGAAGAGTATTTTAGTGCTAATATATAAGAATAAAGGAGATGTCCAGAATTGCAACAACTATAGAGGAATCAAGCTAATGTGCCATATAATAAAAGTGTGGGAGAAGGTGATGGAACGCCGATTACGAGATATAACAGAGATGTCAGAGAATCAATTTGGTTTATGCCCAGCAAGTCAACAATGGAAGCGATTTATCTTTGGAGGAGAGTAATAAAAAAGTATAGAGAAAAGAAAATAAAAGAAAAGAGACATTCATATGATGTTTAACGGCCTTGAGAAAACATATGATAGAGTGCCCCGAAATATAATATGATGGGTGTTAAAGAAGAAAGGGGTGACAAAAGATTACATTGATGTGATTAGGGACATGTATGAAGGGGTTGTGACCACTATTAGATCGCTTGCTGGAGAGACAAATGAATTTCCTATCACTGTTGGGTTACACCAAAGATCTACCTTAAGTCATTATCTTTTTGCTTGAGTTATGGATGAGTTGACGAGAAATATTCAGGATAACGTGCCATGATGTATGCTTTTTGCAGACGATATCGTGCTAGTAGATGAGACTAGAGAAGGAGTTAATACAAAGTTGGAGATTTGGAGAAAAACGCTTGAATCTAAAGGTTTCCAGATAAGCAGAAATAAGACAGTATATGGAGTGTAAATTTAGTAACAGTAACAATGAAAACAGAAGAGAAGTAAAGATTGAGAACCAAGAATTGCTTAATAGTGAACATTTTCGTTATTTAGGGTCGATTATCACAACAGTAGGGGAGATTGATGCAGATGTGGCTCGTAGGATTAAGACGGGATGGTGTAAGTGAAAAAGTACGTCTGGGGTACTATGCGATAAACGAATACCCACTAGACTAAAAGGTAAGTTCTATAGAAACAACATGTAGATAAGATGAGTGTGGCTGAGATAAGGATGCTAAGGTAGATGTATGGCAAGACTAGACAAGACAGAATTATGAATGAGTTTATTCAGGAATGAGTAGGAATAGCACCGATAGAAGATAAGTTGAGAGAGAATTGATTGAGATGGTTTAGTCACATTCAACGGAGACCAACAGCAGCAGTAGTGAAGAGATGCGATGCTGTAACGGTAGAGGGGAGTGTTAGGGGACGGGGTAGGCCTAGATTAACGTTGGCTAACGTTGTAAATAGAGATATGGATCTACTTAATTTGACTAATGAAATGGCCTTTGATAGGGCCGCGTGGAGAATAATGATTCACGTAGCCGACCCCATTTGATGGGACTTAAAGCTAGGCTTGATTTGGTTTGGTTTGGTTTATATATATTAAGCAAAGAAGTTGATCATACACAAAAATAAACTATATTTAGAAGAAAATTATTATTAAAAAAAATGGATATCACCTTCAAGCGTTTGTTATCAGGATAGGATATCCCATAAACTCTTTGCAAACTTTCACGATCTTTATTTCCCCTCCAATAGGCTGAAGAAGCCTGAAGATAAAAAGCATAAGTAACAAGGACAAAGTACTTGCAAATAGCATGCAAAATAACAAAATACAAACCTTTAAACAAGCAAGTGCTTTTACAAAAGATGTGTTTGGTATATGTGGTCCACGACATAGATCAACCAAAGGGCCGCATCTGTATACTGTGATAGTTTTGTCTTCAGGTAATTCTTTAATGATTTCAATCTGATTTAGACAATAGAAAAAGCATAATTATAAGATACAATGCCAAAAGTTCAAATAAATCAAAGCAATCGATGGATCAAATTTTTGGGTGACATAAATTTACCTTAAAATTATTTTCAGAAAACATCTCAAGAGCCTGCTCCCTTGTAACTTCAATGCGCTCAAAAGGCTGCTTTTCCTGAGATAGAAAGGATTTAAGGTAATATATGCTCATGGCAAAGCAACCTCTGCAATACATTTAAGCACATAACATAAATTACAAATTAAACGCAAAAACTTATGCATTTTGAAAGAAATCCCTCAACTTTATTATGATTCTACACATATAGTATCCATTTAATGTTACATGCAATATAAGATAATTAAATCAAACCTACATGTGTGTATCTAAAGTGTAATAAAGAGATCTAGCTTGCACTTGCATACAAGGGGGTTAACAGAGACTTGTACGCCTGTATGACCCCAAAAGCATGTGGTTTACAATAAATGCTACTGAAATAACCACCAAGGGTTAATCAAAATCAAATCTATGGCCATAACTATATAATACATCTAAGGCAACCATCTTTTCACTTATGGAATAAAAATTTAGCAGTGTTGTAATTTCAAATCTCAAATTTATCATTGGATATACTAAATTGAATGAAATAAAAATTTAAAAGTATAAGAAAAATAGCAACTAAAAGAATAGTGTATATTAACAAGCCTGAATCAAGTACAAGTCCAACTTTAAGCTAGGAAAACAGCTAAAACAAGTAAATAAACAATACCCCAGCAGCTTTTGATGCCCCTGAATCAATCCGTTTAAAGTGGTCCTCATTTAACCCCAGTTCACCATAAAAGGCATCATAATAGAAACCCTGAAAGAGCAATTAACCATTTCATGAGAACCTGGAAACATTTGCAATTATAGCAAAGGTCAAACACAGACAATGCAAATGGTAAACCAAATGAAAATAAAAATTTATTAATAATACTAACATTAAATTGTAACAATATAATACTGCTCAATACATTGATGTAAAACTAGCTTTCCTTTATCTAAATGGATAAATGAAAAAACAAGTTTAAAAAAAACCATAATCCCTTGCCCAGTTGTTCTCTCTGCCAAGTGCATCATGCAATGTCCGCAATACAACTTGCTACTATGAATAGCTAAGCACAATTGTTTGTGAAGCAAAACCAAAAAAAAAAGGGTAGCCCAGTGCACGAGGCTCCCTCTAATGGAGGATCTGGGAGGGGAAAATGTAAGCAATCTTACTCCCATTACTGGAGAGTGTTTCCATGATAACACGTAAAAATTAAAAACAAAAAGAGTAAAAGCAGCAACATGAGGAGTAATGGTGATCAAATACAGATCTTGAACTCCAAATGAGAGCTGCAGATATCAACTAAGGATCACTGATCATTGGCTCACAAGAAATATAATAAGTTGGTATGAGGCACTAAAAGCTAACCGTTCGAAACACCTTAGTAAAAGAATTTGCTAAGGAGTGGAAAAAGGGCGAATAAATAATAGAAAACATAAGAATAGTACTCCATAATCAAAAACATTAACAAAAAATATGAATAGTCATTAATATGATCTGGGGAGGACCATTTAACTCCCAATATAAATGTAAATTTGTAATTGCACTTAGTTAATTCATATGTAATGAGAATAATTGCAGAATATAATTTACCTCCCCTCTTGTAGTACATGGCCCAATGCACAACTTGCACCCATATTCCATCTCAAGAGCCTGCAAAAAATAAAAAATAAAAAATAAAAAAATTTGCAAGAAGACCCAAAAACCAATTCAACCCATATTCAGATTCCCCTGTAAACTACATTGAAATGCATCAAGAAAGACAAAACTTATACCTGCCCGAGAATATGAGCACTAGAATGCCAGAAGGTGTCGCGACCCTCATCGCTCTCAAATGTGAATAATTTTAGCTCACAATCACATTCAAGCGGCCTTGACATGTCCCAGAGCACACCATTAACCTTGGAAATCAACGCATTCGATGCCAAACTCTTTGAAATCTCTTTAGCAATATCGAATGGAGTCGAAACCCATTTTTTCCCTTCCTTCACACTCCCATCCGGCAAAGTTATCCTTACAACAACATATATTCAAATCAATACTCGATGCATCTATACTCTCTCTATACAATTATATAAGCACAACACTCAAAACAAATTTGAAGCTTTTTTGTAACTTTTTTTAAAAAAATGCTCAAATTGTTAACTGCTAACAGTATTCAAATTCAACATCTTCCTCATTCATCAAATACCCATCTTCCCTATTCATCAAATTCATGAAATTGTCAAAGTAAAAATGAATACTTGAGGAGTGTGAAGATGGATTACTTGATGGGATCGCCAGAAATCGATTGAAGATGAGCTAGTTGTTGGGCTTTGATGGATTCGAAGGCTGCGATACGCTTGGGGATGACAGTTTCAAGATAAGCTTCGTCCTTCGGGTGGGCCGGGCTGGACTCGGGCTGAGCATTCGGCTTTTTCCCCATCTCTGGCGGTGGTGGTGGTGGTGAAGAGAAGCGGCGGAGCAAGGTCTTACACGGCTGAGCACGGTAGCGAGGAATTGATAATCTCCGCCACAATTGCGAACATAGCATCCGTCTTTGGGTTCTTAAAAGTTGCTGAAGGGTTTTAGGGTTTATATGTTTATTTTAAATCATAATTCATTTCTACTGATTAAAACTGGTTTATTTTTAATCTTTTAATGATTTATAATTGTTATTTTATTCTACGTATATATATTAAGAGGTTGATAAATATTCTAAAATTGTCAGTTTTAGATTTTAATTTGAACAGAATAATTGAATTAAAATCAAATTTAAAATGTAAAAACTATCTCATAAATTTATTCATAAAAATAAAATATACTAATGATTAATAAGTCTCAAAATAAGATATATTAGTAATTTATTTAAAAGTGAAAATTATTATTATTATTATATTTTTTTTATTTTTTGGCGTGGGAAGCAAGCGATGGGCCTAGGGCTTGATTTGAGAGAGATTCGGATTACGATTCTATGGACCCTTTTTTAGAAAAGGTATTGGGCTGGCTGAGACTAATTATGGGCCTTGTGATTGTGCCCTAATCAGATTCATCAGCTAGTTTCGAGATTTCTACATTTTACTCATAACGCATCCCAAGCCCACATCGAGCTCAACCCAAAAAAAATTGGGTCAACTGATCGTTCTTACATTTTGAAAAAAACATAATAAATCGTACAAATTTAATATAATTATATTAAAATATTAATTTCTATAACACTTAAATATTTTTATTTTATTTATGGGGCACTTTTTTATAAATTCATTTTCATCTACTTATGTTCCATTTAGGTCTTATTTGTCATAATCTAAAAGAATTAAAAAGTCAAAAAGTCACATCATCTTATTTAAGTCACATCACCTCTCATTACATCACTTCAAATCCAACCCATACCGAACTCATATTTCATAAAAAGTCAAAAAGTGTACTTATTTAGATCATCTCAAACAACCCTGTAGACACCCCATTTTTGACCGACCTTAAGACTCAGACGTCACCGATTGAGCGCTCGGTGATGTTGCATATTGTGCTCGTTCAGAAGTCTCAGAGTCGCGGCCGTGCGCCCTGCCTCCGGACTTCCGAACCCTCTTCTGTGCCTTGCCTCGGTTTGTGAACCAGACTCGGTTTTCTCTGTTTTCTTTCCTGAGGAGAGGGAGAGGTCCCGTAGAGTATCTCTCAGTGGCCGTGGGCTACATTTCGTGCCCGTAGGCCATTTTGCCCATTTCGGAGCCCGGTTCCCGGTTTTCGGAGCCGTCAGACCGTGTGCCTCGGTTCGGGACCGTCTAACCATCTCCGATTCCTCCGGTTTTTGGCATACATCTTATTTACTCCCTTTCAAGGGACACTGGGGTCTTAGATACCCACTTCGTGGCCAAACACCACTTTCGGTGCTTAACGGCCGGTTTTCGGGACCCCGAACTGCGTGTTTTGGCCCCCGAGCATTCGTTTTGCATCGGTTTTTGTTCATTTTTGGCAGGTACCTCTGTTTTATCACCAGGAAGATCACTGGAGGGTGGGAGGCCAGCAATTGTCTCAGCAACCAGTTATGCTCCTCCGGCGCCCCCCGGCGCCCGTTTTTCTCACTTCCGGGCTAATGTTGAACACCCTAGGGTCATTTTCTTCGAGCCAAAACCACATATTTGTGTTGTACACACATGGGAGGACCCTAAAAACACATGGCCGGCCAGTAATTCTTTGGTCCATTTTTGAACCTCTTTGAAAAGTGGCTTGTTGTTTCTCCTGTTTCAGAGTTGCCAATTTCCAACCATAGGGTCTTGTTGTACACATATGGGAGGACACCAATCTTTGGTGGCCGGCCAGAAATTCTCAAATGACCATTTTGCCCCTAGCCGGCCGGCCATGGGGGGTGGCCGGCCGGCCACCTGCAGCAAAAGTGCCTAGCCGGCCTGCTTCTTTGGGATGTGTGCATTCCAGCTGTGCTTTGATTTTCCCCCAAAAATATCTGATCCGGGGGAACCTTTTGGAGGGAAATAAGAGCTCATTTCCCTCCATTTTGGCCAAGGATTCCTCTCTCCCTCTCTTGTCTACATTAGTGTCCTCTCAACTCAAGAGAAGAGATTACAAGCATTGGTTGGAGCATATACATACATACAACTTCATTTCCTTCAAGTTTTGGTGCCATTTCTTCATCATCTTCAAGCTCTACCATCACAACTCCATTCCAGCAGCTAGGAGAGCTTTCCAGCAGCTAAGAGGCTCCCATTCTTCAAGCAAAAGGCAGTCAAGACTTGTCTACAAGGGTAAGTCTCACTTTCCCTCTTTGTAGCCTATTTTTGCCTCATTTCTTAAGCCTATTTGCTTATTGTTTTGAGTTCCGACCTTAACTGAAACTAGGTCTATTTTGAGCTATTATTCATGTTTGTTCAAGGGCTCAACCCTGTTTGAGCCCTGCATCTTGCACTTGTTTCAATATCCTCTTATATGCCATTATTTTGCATTGAATATTTGGCCTATGTGTGATCTGTTTCCGAACACAATGTAAACTTTGAGTGGGCCTATTTTGAGCCCCTCTTCAACATTGAAGAAGGGCTCAACCTTGTTTGAGTCCCCCATCTTGCACTTACTTCATAATCTCTCCTATTTACCGTAAATTTGCATGATTTGTTTAGCCTACGTGTGATCTGTTTTGGAGTATTTCATGAACTGAGATTGTGCTTATTTTGAGCCCCTCGTCAACATTGAAGAAGGGCTCAACACTGTTTTCATATTCCATGTGTCACTTGCTTTGAATCCATGTTTTACCCTTGTTTTTGCATGCTTTGCTAGCCCATTTTGCTTCAGTTTTTGGACCATGATCAGAACTTAAAGTGGTCATTTTTTGACCTTCTTAACATGTTTTATTAAGGGTCTTTTCTTATTTGATGAATTTTTGGGGTATCTCATGTTATAACCTTTGTTGGCTTCAATCTTGCATGGCATTTCTAGCATGTTTGCATACTGTTTTTGGGGTTTTCATCTACTGTAAATGTGCATATTTTTGGCCCCTCTTCAGTGTTATAGAAGGGCATTTTTCTGTTTGGGCTTTTCATTTACCATCTACTTCAATACCCCTCTCTTGGCCCCTATTTTTGCATACCATTGTTGCCCTATCTATGATTGCTGTTTGGCCTTGTTTTCTACTGCAAAAATTCTTGTCTTGGGGCTGCCTTGCTACTGTATTTTCATTCCATGTCCATATTGTGCATGCATTGCATAGCTATAGGCCATTTCGGGTGCCTAATTTCGCATTTCGGGGCCATTTCATGCATCGGGTGTACTTTCGCCTCATTTCGGGACTGTTTTCCCCCACATTTTAGTGCTGAAATCCATTGGCATGTTTGCATATCATTTTCCATGTCATTTCATGCCTTAATGCCATTGCCTCGGTTTGCGTGCCCGTGTGCACGCATTTCGAGACATCTCATTTTTCATCTCACGGCCTCTTATGTGAGTGTGGCTGAGGCTCTCTCATGTTAGTGTAAGTCCATTTTGCTTTCTATATGTCATTTCAGTCTCATTGCATCGTGTATGCCATTGCCTCGGTTTGCGTGCCACTGTGCACGCATTTCGAGGCATCTCATTTTTCATCTCACGGCCTCTTATGTGAGTGTGGCTGAGGCTCTCTCATGTTAGTGTAAGTCCATTTTGCATTCTGTATGTCATTGTCTCATTGCATCGTGTATGCCATTGTCTCGGTTTGCGTGCCCGTGTGCACGCACTTCGAGGCATCTCATTTTTCATCTCACGGCCTCTTATGTGAGTGTGGCTGAGGCTCACTCATGTTAGTGTAAGTCCATTTTGCATTCTGTATGCCATTTTAGTCTCATTGCATCGTATGCCATTTCTTCGTTTTGCGTGCCCGTGTGCACGCATTTCGAGGCACCTCGTTTTTCATCTCATGGCCTCCTATGTGAGTGTGACTGAGGTTCACTCGTGTTGGTGTAAGCCCATACGGCATTGCATATGTCATATTCTCGTTTTGCGTGCCCGTGTGCACGCATTTCGAGGCATCTCTTTTTCATCTCACGGCTTCTTATGTGAGTGTGTCTGAGGCTCTCTCATATTGGTATAAGTCCAACTTGCATTGCGTATGCCATTTCATGCCTTAGGGTCATCTCCTCGGTTTTGCGTGCACGTGTGCACGTACTTCGAGGCATTTCATTTTCATAGCATTGTGTATGTTAGGATTGTATATTAGCTGCATTTCATGCATATTGCATCGTGTTCGGAATAGGAGTTAGCCCGGGCACGGGAAACCAGGCATGTTTCGCACCCCGAGTGACGGAACGGGTCTCAATTCCCAAGTCACCGACACTCCGGATTACGCATGATGGAGTTAGGTTTTGTTGTAGCGTTCATATGCATTCATCCTATATTGAGTTGTGCAATTCGGCTCCTCGGCCATCATGCATCGAGATGCGTGATTGATGGCACGAGGATCGAGGCATGCATATATTTGTGAAATATATTGCTATGCCCCTTTCCTGCTCTCTGTTGCAGCATATCCAAAACCAGCGGTCTTCCGAAGCTTGGCGCGCTTTTCGAGAAACATTGCAAAACAGAGGCTAATTGGGGCATCCCAGTGGATTTCCGCGCAAGGCAGCTCCAACGTACATCATTCATCAGAATCAAGGCAGCCTCTGGCTTGCATGCCAGTTTTACATTTTTCTTATTTAATTTGTTAATTAATTAGGAATTTGTATATTATTTGGGACTGTAATATTTTGGACTGTATTATTCTTTCATTCGGGACTGTATATTTATTTGGACCCTCTGCGCGAGGGCATAACTGTAATAAGTGTGGGTGTGTGTGATGTATGTCTTCCAACCCCACGTCTTTCTTCCCTTTTATTTATCTGCTTATGATGGTTAGATATAGGACATATTTCAATTAGCATACAGTATGACAGCATGTTTGCATCATTCATCTGTTTTGCACGCACCGGGCTCGGCGCATCATACAAACTGCATTTGTATTTCAATTCCAAATTGAATACGTGTTAGTTGTAGCATCATCATATGCCATGTTTAGAATAGCCGAGCCTGCTATAGTTGCATTTTGCATGTGTTGCATTAGGCATTTCTGTATACTTAGGATCATGCATGATTTCTAATCAGCTTTTGTTTTGGCTTGGAGTACTCGGTAAGTTTTATGCTTTAGCATCCTTGCATGCGTGTGAGTGTTGCCATGAATAGCATGCTTGCCATGAGGCTATTTGCTTATATGATATAACTGCCTGAATGCTTGTGGATGGAGGTTGTGTTATTTGGATTGGGACAATTCATCAAATGTTTGTTTTAAGCCCACTAGATAGTGGCAACACCATGTTTTCTAAGCCCACCCGAGGGTGGCAAAATCTGCATCTTAAGCCTACCTGCGGGTAGCAAACCATCTTTCAAAAACAAACATGAAATGTTTTGTTCCAATTCAGGCGACTCAGTCTATACTTGTATGCTGTGCGCATCACATAGTAACCTAGGCTAATAACCGGAATAAGAACATACAATATTTTCAAAATAAGATATAATGGTTAGTAGAGGCTGATCTTTGACCGGGCGAGCGGGGGTGCTCACGAAGTGACCTTCCCCAATCGTACCCAAGTTCCCGAGCCGAGGCAACTTTGGTGATGACGGACACGTGGCCTTTGGCACCGAGTCAGGGTTTCCTAAATTTCCCCATTAAAAAATATTTAGGTGGCGACTCTATATCTGGTAAAGCAGTCCATGTTTGGCACTTCTTTCAAAAAATCTGTTTTCAAAACGATTTGCCGGATTTGGACTCTTTGGTTCGAGATTTAGAACCGTGACATTTGAGTCCTTCGAACTGTAGTGACCCAATATCGAACTAGAACGGGGGGAAACTCGCACTCTTTCCCCGGGATGCGTTCGGGGGACGTCTACAGTTTCTGGCGACTCTGCTGGGGATTTAGAGAACTTGACTCGAACTCATGATATCTGGTTTTGACTACACTTGTGTGTTTCTTTGCATTGCATTTGCATCGGTGCGCCTAGGATACCGTGTTTGCCATATGCCATTCCCGAACGATTTGCCGGAGGCTTGTCTTGTCAAGGCATGACCATAAAGCTGATCGGCTCTGGGCTCTGACAGCATGGGAATACAAACCCGGGTTTTACCGGGGCACCCTTTTTGACCATTCGACCTAGTGCATATTCGGATCCATAGTGACCATTCCAAACTAGGACAGGTTGCTTACCCGTTTATAGGTTGTTTGAAGCCGCTGCGTGCGTAGTGAAACCCTAGTTCCTGACAAAATAGGACAGGAAAACCCAACCCCAACATAGGGGTGTTTTGGCTCTCACTTATCTACTATGTGCTTGTTAGAGTGCGTCTCTACAGGAATGCATGTATCAGTATCTAAGTTTGTGCATCAGGCCTGCGGGCATCAGTTTTTGAGATTGGGGATCACGCCTGCGGGCATCAGTCAGTATCTGAGAATCAGTTATCCGCGGATACCGGATTCAGTTTTGGGGACAGTGATATAGGGACAGTAATCAGTGATCGAGGACAGTGTATACCCAGCTTATCAACCGTGTGTTGTATGTCCGACTGTGTGTTGTGTATTTAATTTAAGCTGTTATGCTGTCCGTTTTTCTGGTTATTTATTTCCTTTTCGCTTTATTTATCTTTTTGCTAGGGGCAGGTTTGTAGCACAATTGCTTCCGAACCCGTAGATATACCCCAAGCACTTTGGACACGAGGTCGCCGACTCATTCGATCCGAGGATCTGGTTGACAGACATCTAGTGTTCCACTCTCTACCCCCGGTTGTTAGAAGAAGGCCGAGGAGGCGCAGTGTGTCAGAGCAGAGATTACCGGGGCAGCAGTCTACTTTAGCAGCAAACAGTCGAACTGAGGTTTCTGTTTCCACTATAGAGATACACTTACCGGTCATTCAGATGGATCCACCGAATACATCAGGGATGGAGGCGATGATGCGCCAAATGCAAGAGAGCATGAGACAGATGCAAGAGGATGCCATCCGCCAAGCTTAATTTTCTAAGCAACAGGCTACAGTTATGGCCCAACAGGCTGAGCTCATTACCAGGCTCCAGCAGCAAACCGGAACATCAACCTCACACCCAGCTCCTCCTCCACCCGGAGCTCCATTACCCGAGCAGGCATCCACTGGTCAGAATACCCTGCCAAATCCCCAGAATACCCCCCTGAACACCCAGAACACCCTACCCAATGTCCAGAATATTCAAGAGGACACAGGCCATCCAACGGGGCTGGCTCCGCCCCCGCTTCTACCTCAACTGTCCAAGAATCTTACACCCAATCACCCGGACTCTCCATTCGAGTTCGAGGTAGACCACACAGCTCTAAAATTGAGCAAACTGGAGAAGCTTTTTAAGAAGTCTCAGGGGGTGAAGGCCATCCCAGACATCAAAGATGGGTACACCGACGTGGCCGTAACATTGCCAGACAGATTTAAGATGCCACAGATTGATCGTTTTGATGGGTCAGGGGATCCTATGGTCCATCTCCGGCTATTTTCAGACATCCTGCGGCCAATGGGCCTAACCCGACCACAAAAGCTTTCCCTGTTTGGCCGAACTTTGTCGGGTGTGGCAGCCATTTGGTACGCGAAGCTAGAAGATGACGTGAAAAGAAACTGGGATGAGATGGCTGAGGCCTTCGTTGCACAGTACTCGTACAATACACAGATCGAGATTACAATTCGTGATCTCGAAACGACGAGGCAAGAGGCCAAGGAGACTTTCTCAGACTTCGTAACTCGATGGAGGGCAAAGGCATCGATGATGACCTTGAGGCCTACAGACAAAGATCAAATTAGGATGATTGTGCGCAATCTCCAACCAAAACTCATGCAGAAGATGATCGTACTCCCCTTTCCCACCTTCTCAGACTTACACGAGATGGGGGTACAGATCGAGGATGCGATGAAGCAAGGTCTGATTGACCAGGACCGGGAGCAACCCCGGAGGACATTCAACCGCAATAACAACGCAGGCCCGAGTGGCGCTGCAAACATAAGGACTTCGGAGGTCAGTATGGTCACCACCAATCCCCCTCCCCAGCCAAGGCCCATGGCGGCCACCCCCTCTTCCAGTACATCCGGGAGCAGTACCCAAGCCCCGAGATTCCAGCCCAGAGGCCAAAGAACCTTTACTCCACTATACATGCCTTTGTCCAAGGTTCTGGGGGTTTTGATTAGAAAGGGACATCTAAAACCCCTGGAGCCGAGGCCGCCACCAAATCCACTCCCCCCCTCTCACAACCCAGCCAAATACTGTGCCTACCACCAGCAGCACGGTCATGATACCGACCATTGTTTCAGGCTGCGTCACGAGGTTCAGGACCTTATCGACAAAAATATTATTCTACCTCCCGAAAGACCCAACGTCACAACCAACCCACTCCCTACCCATAACCAAGATCCACCACCCAAAAGAGTCAACCTCATCCAAACTGGGGTCGTATCCTACGATCCTAGTATCTATATTACTCCCTCCCACCTACCCAAGCCGGAGGTGATCCTTCCCGACTGCACTGACTTGTGCATGTTGGACACCTTCACAACCCAATCCGAGTCAAAGGTGGTGACCACTGAAGACGGAATAAGGCGGGTTTCAGAGAAGAACAGAGTTGTTGAGTCTGGGGTCAAGCGGTCTAGGAATTACGCTGGGGGAGCCTATGATCCAAGCGAATACATTTTATCAGTGGGCCGGTCTGAGCTGAGTGTGGGGTTGCCAGAAAAAGCTGAACTGTGCATGATTCAGGGGGACGGACTTGAACAGGGGCCAGATGATCTAGCAACAGTGGAGGAGGACTTCGCCAACCTCCAGTTCTTCAACGACCAAGAATCAGGAGATGCAACAATCAACTGGTTTGAATATGAGGAGTCGGCGGAGGCCACCGGGTGGTTAGATGATCAGCCTGATATTGTGGAGTTTCAGCCATAGCAGAGCCCGGCAGGGGCGAAGGTATCAACTGTGGCCGGAAGGGCCGAGAGTCAGAATGGATTGCCGGAGAGCGCCGGTACAAAGAATTCCGCTCGGGATTTAAGCATTATGGATGCAAAGACAATGGAACAACAAACTGCAGCAACGCAGACAGAACAGGAGAAGTTTTGGGATTCCGAGAGAATCAGAAAGGCAAAAGCCCATGAAGGGGCTGAGAGTGCTGTGGGCACAAGAACGGACAATGCTGTGAGCATATGGGATGAAGGTACTGAGAGTACACATCTGCCAGAACCAGACAGGTGTCTTTTGGATGCTAACGGGATGTGGTGGGAAGACGACGACTTATGTCTTGCCCACACAGACGAAGATTGGGGAGTAAATCAACCAGACAGCACCTGGTACCTCGATGAGGTGGACCACATGACCAGGAGTGGGCGGTACTTCAAGCCCCCGCACCTAGACCAACCAGAAGCATCTGGTAAAGACAAGGAAGCTGAGAAACAGAGAGAGAGACAAATTGAAGAAGAAGCCGTGCTGAGGCAGTTGAAGAAGATACAAGCAGACATCTCCATCTGGGGACTGCTTATGGCTTCACGGGTACACAGACAGGCTGTCCTATCTGCCATGGACAAGGCCAAACTCTCAATCGATACTACACCAGAGCAACTGGTTGGGCTGGTTTTTCCGGGAGGGGGTTCCCCGGCATTAACCTTTTCGGACAAAGAGCTGCCACCTGAGGGCGTGAATCATAACAAACCTCTCTACATTTCCGTGGAATGTAGAGACAAGTGGATACCGGTGGTGCTTGTTGATACTAGGTCTGCCATCAACGTCTGCCCGGCCAGAACAGCATATGCAATCGGGTTGAAGCCCGCGGACTTCGTCCCAACCACTCAGGTGATCAAAGCAGACGATAATACAAGTCGAGAGGTGATGGGGACTGTCAAAATCCAAACCAAGGTTGGGCCTGGACAGCACGAGATAGATTTCCATGTCTTGGAGGTCCCCGCAACTTTCAATCTGCTTTTGGGGCGACCGTGGTTACACCAGGTGAAGGCCGTGTCGTCTACTCTGCATCAAATGGTGAAATACCCCTGTGGAAAGGGAGTAGCCATCGTGTTTGGGAATTCATCGATCCATCCCCCTCCGGAGGTGTCTACACCAGTCCTAGAAATCGAACACGGCATGGAGGATGTGTTTATATCAGGATTTACTCTGGCCGAGGCCCGGGTTGTGCAAAACATCATGGCTGTAAATGAAGGTATGTACGTCAGTGCTCAATCCGTCTACCTCATGAACAAGCTACAACACATCCCCGGGATGGGATTAGGAAAAAGCAGCAGGAAAGGCGTCGCAACATTGGCCGAAGTGCCACACAACCCGCATACCTTTGGACTGGGTTATCTGCCCACCAAAGAAGACTGGGTGAGGAAAGGAAAAGAAATGGCCGGTAGAGCCAGAGCGAAGCAGGCTGGGAAGCCTTTTGACTTAATGCACAGGCCCATCCAGGGTACCCTGAACGGACGCTTCGTCCGGGAGGGGGAGGACTTTCCATTTTGCAGCTTCCCAGAGCCATGGTTAAACGCGGAGAAGAAGCGCGTACCAGGTTTCGAAATCTTCTTCGACCTGCAACTATCCAGGGATGACGTTGCCACAGAGCAGACGGACCCATCAGCTAAGGTTGAGCAGTGTAGGGCAGTGGATCCTGAGGGCACAGAATTTGAAATGGGGGTAGCGCTGGCATGTCTACTCTCTGATCCTCCGATCGACCATAAGTGCTTGGGGGATAACTCCGAGGTTTCCATGATTGGGGATGAAACGGCTGCGAGCCAACCAGCAGCTATCTTGGATGCATCTATCGCACCCTCTCTCACTTGGCAGTACGAGGAGGGATTTTTGTCCAGCAGCACCGGGTCAGGTAGTGAGCCGGAATCTGATTCCACCGAGTCTTGTGAGTCGGAATCAGGTTTCAGCTCGACTGAGTCTGAGTCTGGTACTCCTGGGGATGTTAACCCGGATGCCACAGTCCTGTCTAGGTCGTCTTTTTCCTTTTCATTTGAGTCTGTTGTAACCGATGAATTGGACGATCTGGCAGAGTGCCTAATGAGAATGAACTATCTGTGGTTTTCGAGTACTTTTCTGTGCCCCTAATTTATTGCATTAATTCAGACTTTCAAAATTTTGATCAAAACGAAGAGGACGAAGTTCCTCCGGTTTTACAACGTTTAATTGAGCAAGAGCAAGAGAGATTTGTTAAACCATTAATGGACGAAATCATTACCGTGAATATTGGTACTGAGGAGGACCCGCGGCTGGTCCAGATCGGGTCCACGTTGTCTTCGGAGGAACGCGAGCGCTTAGTCGCTTTATTAAAAGATTTCAAAGATGTTTTCGCGTGGTCCTACGAAGACATGCCTGGAATCGATCCTGAGATTGTACAGCATCGGATCCCCCTTGACCCCGAGGCCCGACCTGTCAAGCAGAAACTCAGAAGGATCCGCCCGGACTGGGCTCTCAAGATTAAGGAAGAGGTCACTAAGCAAATCGACGCAGGCTTCCTGCTGGTATCTGAGTACCCAACTTGGTTGGCCAACATTGTTCCGGTGCCGAAGAAGGACGGCAGGATCCGGGTGTGTGTGGACTTCAGGGATTTGAACAGAGCTAGTCCGAAGGACGACTTCCCCTTACCGCACATCGATGAGTTGGTAGATTTCACAGCAGGGCATGCATTGCTCTCATTTATGGATGGCTTCTCAGGATACAACCAGATAGTAATGGCACCAGAAGACAGGGAAAAGACTGCATTCACCACCCCGTAGGGGACATACTGCTACAGGGTAATGCCGTTTGGGTTGAAGAACGCTGGAGCTACTTATCAACGGGCCGCGACCACAATATTACATGATATGATCCACAAAGAGGTTGAGGTGTATGTGGACGACATGATTGTCAAGTCCAAAGAAAGAGAGGGCCATTACACCGCCTTGCATAAGTTTTTCCAAAGGATCAGGGAATTCCGGTTGCGGCTGAACCCTAAAAAATGTACGTTTGGTGTTACAGCGGGAAAAATGCTGGGGTTTCTGATTACACAAAGGGGTATCGAAGTCGACCCTTCCAAAATCAAGGCCATCCTAGAAATGCCCCCACCAAAGACTGAAAAGGAGGTGAGAGGCTTTCTGGGTAAAGTGCAATTCATAAGACGGTTTATCTCAAAATTAACCTTGACTTGTGAACCACTTTTTGGTCTCCTGAAGAAAGGAAAGAAGTTCCAATGGGACGGCCGATGTCAAGCTGCGTTTGAGCAGATTAAAGAGTATCTACAGAACCCGCCCGTTTTATCGCCACCAGAACCGGGGAAACCGTTGATTTTGTATCTGTCAGTGACAGAGACCATGATGGGCTGCATGCTTGCTCAAGAATCAAAAGACAAGGTGGAGAAAGCCATCTACTATTTAAGCAAGAAAATGCTGGAATATGAGACCCGATATACACCGCTGGAAAAGGCTTGCTTAGTTCTGGTATGGGCTACCAGGAAGCTGCGACACTACTTGTTAGCTCACTCCGTAATGTTGGTTTCACGACTCGATCCCATCAAATATCTTTTCGAGAAACCAGCGCTTACGGGTAGGCTAGCTCGTTGGTTGCTGTTGCTCTCCGAATTTGACCTCAAGTATGTCACACGCAAGTCAGTGAAGGGAAGAGCAGTAGCAGAGTTCCTTGCCGACCATCCGGTTGAGGGGGATGAAGCAGTGGAGTATTTGTTCCCAGATGAAGCCATTTTGCATATCGACGATGAAACTTGGACGATGTACTTTGACGGAGCGTCAAATCAACATGGGTATGGGATAGGAGTGTTGCTGATAGCACCCGACAATTCCTGTATCCCTCTAGCCTTCAAACTCCGGTTCAAGGTCTCAAACAATGAAGCAGAATATGAGGCGTGCATCGCTGGCCTAGAAGCAGCCATAGAACTAGGGGCAAGACGGCTGGACGTCATTGGGGACTCGAACCTCGTTGTGTCTCAAGCTAAAGGAGACTGGAAAGTAAAAGAGGAAAAGATGATGATGTATCACCAAACCCTGGATTTGCTAATTCCTCGGTTTGAGAAGCTAAGTTTTACTCATCTACTAAGAGAGAACAACAGGTTCGCAGATTCTTTAGCAACTCTATCATCCATAATAGACATCCCATGTGGAGTCCGGATGCGTCCAATCATCATTGACCAGAAATTTACACTAGCCTATGAGTCGATTGCAGCCATAGATGAAGTTCAGGACGAACACCCTTGGTATTACGACATTTGGAATTTCTTGGAGAAGGAAGCATACCCGCCAGGGGTAAATGCCAAGGACAAAAGGGCAATAAGAAGATTGGCTGTTCAGTTCATCATCTGTAGGGGTAAGTTGTATAGAAGAGGTCATCTGGTAATGCATAAATTGTGTGTTGATGCCGAAGAGTCAAAGAGTCTAATGGAAGCCATCCATGGAGGGGAATGTGGAGCACATATGAATGGGGTAATGCTAGCACGGAAGATTCTCAAACAAGGTTACTACTGGTCCACCATGGAGGAGGATTGTATTGGTTTTGTTCGGCGATGCCATAAATGTCAGATCCATGCAAATCGCATGAACATCCCGCCATCAAAGCTGTACAACATGACTTCGCCATGGCCATTTTCAGTCTGGGGAATTGATGTGATCGGAGCTGTCACGCCAAAGGGGTCGAATGGGCATGAGTTCATCTTGGTAGCGATAGATTATTTCACAAAGTGGGTTGAGGCCCAATCTTATACGGTGTTGAAGGCTTCGCACGTTGCAAAGTTTATCAGAAACAATATCATCTGTCGCTACGGAGTCCCAAACGAAATAATTTCAGATAACGATTCCCACTTCAAGAAGGAAGTGATAGACTTGTTGGAAAAATACAATGTGGCTTTTCATAAGTCATCTACATACCGGCTGCAGACCAATGGAGCGGTTGAGGCCGCCAACAAGAATATCAAGCGCATACTGCAGAAGATGGTGGAAACCTACCGGGACTGGCCAGATAAGCTGCCGTTTGCTCTGTGGGGCTACCGAACTTCAATCAGAACTTCAACTGGGGCGACTCCGTATTCATTGGTTTATGGGATGGAGGCCGTTCTACCTATTGAGATTGAGGTTCCGTCATTGCGAGTATTGGCCGAGTGTCAAGTAGCCGAGGCGGATTGGCAACAGAGCAGATTCGAGGAACTCATGCTCTTTGATGAGAGAAGGCTGAAAGCACTGTACCATATTCAAGGCTATCAACGCAGAATCGCCCGGGCTTTTAACAAAAAGGTTAAGTCCAGGAATTTAAAGGAAGGAGATTTGGTGCTCAAGGACAACCGAGCTCCCATCCACGACCCAAGGGGCAAGTTCAGACCTAATTGGACTGGTCTCTACATCATTAAGTCTATCTGGTCAGGTGGAGCTGTGGTTCTGATGGATCTGGATGGCTTAGAGTTTTCCTAACCGATCAACATGGACAAGTTGAAGAAATACTACCCTTGAGAGGCTCGCTAGGCCGAAAACCCGAAAGGGCGACCCAGGCAAAACTCAAAGCACAAAAAATTGAAAAATATAAAAACTGAGCTCGCAAGGTTGAAAACCCGCAAAGGGCGGCCTTGGCAAAAGTTAGAGCGCAAAAGGAGAGTAAAAATACCCGAGCGAACCTAAGCCTGAACTACGTAAGGTTTGATTCCCGTCTTTGGGATACGTAGGCAGCTTCATCTTGAAGTTCAGCCATAAACATTTTCCCCGATCAACTTTGTTCATTTTGATCATCTCAGTCATCCTTGTCCATCAGCATTCATCGTAATCTCCGGTGCAGTGCTATTCAGACTAGGGGCAACTTTCCGTTGCCAGGAAGTGCTGTGGTACCATTCAGACTAGGGGCAACTTTCCAGTTGCTAGGATCCGGAGTTGTGCACCTCAGTGACAGATCTTAGGCGTGTCCAGTTCTGATCCATATCGAAAATAGTTTTGAAAAGTTTTAATAAAAGTTGACTTTGTTCAAATTAATCTTTTCACAACTAAGACCATTTTTGGACCAAAACGGGAAATTTTCAGTACCACAACCTTCAATTTCATTGATTTCAAAACAGAGTTCTCCTGCTCTAGCATACAATTGAAGTTGCTTTTTATTACATTCATAACGAAAACTTGAAAGTACTAATAAAGCAATAAATCTGGGGCATAGTCAAGTCAGGTGTCCCTGCGCCCCCTCCCAGAGCTGGTTGAAGCTTCCGATGCCGACCTAGGCCCAGTCTGTGCCTCCTCATTGAGCCAATCCCAGCACTCGTCAGACAAAGCATAACTAAAAGTAGGGGCGGGGGCCAGGAGCTCTCTAATTCTCCACGCTGCGGCCTGCCGAGCCAACTGTGCGCCTCGAACCAGGAATGTAGCCGGATACTCTATCCCCTCTGGTGGGCAAGTCTGATCACGGCCGAACTGGCGCAGAATACGGAATGGGAAATAGAATACACAGTGAGTCAAGCCGATCAGCCGAACCCTGACCTGTCGGGACATGCTGAAGCTCATCGCCGGGAGATTAAGCCAAGGGCAACGCCAAGCAATGCGATCTGCTGACACATTACACATCCATTCAAACCACCATCCCTCATCAAGGGCGTCGACTAAGCGTGGTCGAAAGAAGTAGCCGCGGGCTGAGTAAGCAGGGCAAGAGTCCACAACTTGCAGTTTGTCCATCAACCATATCTGGGGAGGGATGAAAAATGAGAGAATAAAGAATAGAGAGATGAGCGATGAGAGAAAAGTAAGATAAGGGTCTTGTGAGAAAAACTGAGCCTGAGGGCCGAGTGATGTGAGCAAATACATATGTGAGATCGGGTGGGAAACATTACCTGTAGTAGTAGTGGACTCCCTGCAAATCTGGTTGTTTCTCGACGGTAGAAGGCATCCAGGCCCATCAGTGTCTCGGCCAATGTCATGGCGATGCAACTATTTCCCTCTTTCAAGCCTTGAGCAACTTCAATCAGACGGACGCTGGATCCTCCAAAGCTTGAGGCAAACAGAAAATGAGATAACATGCACAAACAGAGAGCATGTTGTCGGAAGCCTTGCCACTGATGGTCGCTGCGATCACCAGCATCGGAGAATCGGTAGACCAAACTTGGGATATCCAACATTCCGTTACAAATCAGGGACTGAGCGTCATGCGCGGAGAGCCCGCACATCCGCCCTAAGTATTGAGCATAGCCAAAGTTGAGTTGGGGCAAGAGTTCCTCGCCGCGCTCGGATTCCAGCAAGACTTGAAAATCTTCAAAAGTGGGACATACCTCTTGACCGCCGAAGCTGAAAACGTGCGTCACCGGGTTCCAAAACTTCGCCGTGGCATGGAGGAAAGGAAGGTGCAGTGGAGTGCGGCTCAGCGGGAATAGTGCATTTAAGCCGAAACCTCGGAAGTTCAACTTTTCCAAGCCATCTAGAGAAGAGATCCAAGATGTGAGATTTTCTGAGAGAAATGCCTCCATTTTTGTGCAAAGTAGTGATGAAATGAATGAATCTCGAAGTTGGAGCTTTTATAGAGGAGAAAACACTATTCAGGGGACAAGTGTCAAAATTCTGGAAGCTGCAGAGAAAAGTGGCCGGCCGGCCACCTATTCTAGCAGGCCGGCCACCTATGGCTCTCCAAAAGCAAAGTGGGACCCACCATGCTCATTGGTCCTGTTTACCCTCCGGAAGGAAATTTGAGGCATCTCGATGCATCGGGAATGTCAAAGGCCTCCATTTCTCTCAGTTTCGGATGCGTTCCGTCACCCAGATCATCTGAATGTACGCTTTGTTTTGCCCATCGAGTTGTTGTTTTGCTTATCGAGTTGTCGTTTTGTTTATCGAGTTGTAAGTTTTGTCGAGCTGTCACATTTGGTGTTTTGAGTTGTTACTCTTTTGTTTACGCAATTTTGTTAAATCTTGTTTATCGAGTCGTTAACATTGTTGTATTTTGCTTATCGAGTTGTAAACTTGTTAAGATATTGTCTTTTCTTAGCGAGTTGAGTTGTTTGTTTTGTTGTGTCGACTCATTACCTGACTCGGTGAATACACAGTGCGCACATTTCATTCGATTTTATTTTTGTGCAAAATGACGCGATGCGATGCTAAGACTTTCAAATACAAACATCCTTTTCAAAAGCTGTTTCATTCCATCATGTTTTACAACAAATAAAGGTACGAGTTTTACAGGAAATAAAACTGCCTGATAATCTGCAAAGTGCTACAAACTACTAGCAAAAAGTAAAATAAAGCAGGAAACAGCATCAATGCCCTCGGGAGCGGGAATGAGGAGGCCCCCTCATCCTCTTCTGCGGGACAACCTCTGCACCATCATCGCCATCCGGGTCGGAGCTGTCATCCTCAGGATCCCCCTCAGCCTCGCCTCCACTTCCGGAACCAAGGCCGGAACCCTCCTCCTCAGCGGATGTATCCGACTGACGGTCTGCGACCTCCTCCTCCTCATCCTCATCCTCATCGGGCTCTGGCTCTATAACATGAGCCCTACGTCTGTGAGACGACCCCGCTCCTCGAGCCCCTCGAGAAGGCCTAGATGGCCCAGCTCCTCGGGACGGCCCAGATGGTCCAGCACCTCGAAAAGATCCAGACGGTCTACCTCCCTGAGAAGGCCCAGGCGGTCTAGCCTGTGGCGGAGTATATACAGGAGGCATTTGAAAATGAACAGTTCAATACATCAGTTCAAATATGAAAACCAGATGAAAGTACAGTATGTGAGTGGGGTGTGTGTCAGATGTGCTCTACACAAACAGCTTATCAATGCAGTAGAATGTTCAAGATCAGCATATCATCAGGAGTATGGTAAATACCAGAAAACTAAAAGGGTACCTGGAAGCCCATGATGGACAACTGCGCCTCTCTACGCAGGACCATCCCCTCCAGTGAGGCCAGCATCCCAAGCATCTCATCCATGTACTCAACTGGAGGCTACAGACACAAATGCAAAACTATCAGTAAATGAATGGATGTCCAAATGTCCGACTGATAAATCAAAGCTGTAAAACATATCGGTGGTGAATCAGGGTCTCTGACATATCTGTGACCAGGCATCGGAGGCTCTATAGGGATCGGAATCGGAGAAGTAGTCCCATACTGCCACCCCATCAACTCGGTCGGCATGTCTGGCCACCCGGGATGATGAAGAGTCGGAGGGATCGGGGGAATGAATCCGCCCCCACCTCGAGACGTACCAGCCCTGCTGGAGGAGGGGATATCTGTAGCATGAGCCCGACTCGAAGATAGTACACCAGAGGGCCTCAGTGGCGGAGCGCACACTCCTGTCAATGGAGGCATCAGATATGTGTGACGATAAGTGGCGTAGTCTCCCTCTGTAAGATGTAGCAAAGCATCGGTACCCTGCATAGCGCTAATGACCTCCTGGGTAGAAAGTCTATCAGCAGTCCGCATAGTGGCTGGAGGTGCTGCAGGAGGATCCTGAGAAAGGTATCCCCATACCTGACGCAGGAAGCGTTCCCCCAGAAACCATGCTCTACCAACCGGTCCCTCGAGCAGGATCCTGTACTGGGAGGTGCCTGATCCTCCGGCATACTGAAATCGGACACCATCGCCCAAGACTGCCCAGGGCTGCCACGTGATCTGCGGATAACCAGTGCATGAATCAATCAGAAATCGGGAATATACAAGGCAGATCAAAGATGAAAACGGCAGAAAACTGAGAGTTCTGAAATACCTCTGTCGTTCGCACGGTGTCAAAGTACTGTCGCAGATAGAGGAGAGTCTCTCGGGGTCTCGGTCGGTGCTCGCCCTTGAATACCAAGGAATACGGGGTCATGAGGGGCCCTGCCACCACCATCTCCGGGGCTAATGTCGGAAAATATACATAGACCCATAGCTGTGGAAAACAGTGCAGAATGTGAATACAAAATGCTGAGTGCAAAATACAGGATGTAAAGTGCGCCGTGTGTGTGCAATGAACAAGTAATGAGGAGCATAAATGTAAATTAAGAAGACAGAACGTACCTCCCAGGCTCGCCAGTAGCCACCAAGTAAGTCTCCCTGCCCGCGGGAGGTCGCGCTCATATAACAGTAAAGGGTAGCCAGGCCGGCGCCGCCCCAGTCGTACCGACTGACCTGTGATAGGTCCACCAGGGCACTCAAAAGATACAACCCGACAGTGTTCCCCCTATCTGCAAACAGAGTGGTGCCAAAGAGGAACATAAGGAAACCGCGGGCGTACTGCTCAGCCTCCGCAGGAGACTCAGGCTCCATCTCCGGTCTTCGAAAACGGGAAGAGAACCAGGTGTATCGGACTCTCCCCGAAACTCTATCAACAGGTGGGCGAGCCCCCAGCAAATACATCCAAGCGGCCTCCCACTCGCCCATATCCTCGTCGTAAGGAATGGACCAACCTCCTATGTCTAGGCCGGTGAGTACAGCAAAATCTAGCGGGGTCATAGTCAGATCCCCGGTGGCAGAAAAATTGAAGGAATTGGTGGTGTCCCACTACCTCTCCACCAAAGCTCCCAACAGAGTCCTACTGGCAGGACAGCGTGATAATCCAATGCAGAAGGCCCCAAACCTTGCTAGATCAACTAAGTCCCGGACAGCCTCCGGAAGCTCAACATACCAATCCCTGGCTGCAGTGGAGCCATACCCCCGTACCGTGCGAGAGCCAACTTGCATTCAGAATGAATACACGTTTCAGCAAATGAAATGAGTGAGCTGTGTGCAAATGAAATGAATGAGCTGTGTGCAAATGAAAATAAAGTTAGCTGTGTGCAAATGAAATGAATGAGCTGTGTGCAAATGAAATGAATAAGCTGTGTGCAAATGAAAATAAAGTTAGCTGTGTGCAAATGAAATGGATGAGCTGTGTGCAAATCAAATGAATGAGCTGTGTGCAAATGAAATGAATGAGTTGTGTTCAGTGGGCTGCGTGTTCACTTCAACTTGGGCTGCGTGTTCAGAAATTCGTTATTTGGGCTGCGTGTTCAAATTTCAAAGTCAGTGGGCTGCGTGTTCACTTCAATCTGGGCTGCGTGTTCAGAAATTCGTTATTTGGGCTGCGTGTTCAAATTTCAAAGTCAGTGGGCTGCGTGTTCACTTCAATCTGGGCTGCGTGTTTAGAAATTCGTTATTTGGGCTGCGTGTTCAAATTTCAAAGTTAGTGGGCTGCGTGTTCACTTCAATCTAGGCTGCGTGTTCAGAAAATCAGAGTTTAGGGCTGCGTGTTCTACTCTTAATCAGTGTGGGCTGCGTGTTCACTTCAATCTGGGCTGCGTGTTCAGAAAATCAGAGTTAGGGCTGCGCGTTCTACTCTCAATCAGTGTGGGCTGCGTGTTCACTTCAATCTGGGCTGCGTGTTCAGAAAATCAGAGTTAGGGCTGCGTGTTCTACTCTCAATCAGTGTGGGCTGCGTGCTCACTTCAATCTGGGCTGCGTGTTCAGAAAATCAGAGTTAGGGCTGCGTGTTCTACTCTCAATCAGTGTGGGCTGCGTGTTCACTTCAATCTGGGCTGCGTGTTCAGAAAATCAGAGTTAGGGCTGCGTGTTCTACTCTTAATCAGTGTGGGCTGCGTGTTCACCATCAACTTGGACTGCGTGTTCAGAAAATTAGAGTTTAGGGCTGCGTGTTCTACTCTTAATCAGTGTGGGCTGCGTGTTCACCATCAACTTGGACTGCGTGTTCAGAAAATTAGAGTTTAGGGTTGCGTGTTCTACTCTTAATCAGTGTGGGCTGTGTGTTCACCATCAACTTGGACTGCGTGTTCACTTCAATCTGGGCTGCGTGTTCAGAAAATCAGAGTTAGGGCTGCGGGTTCTACTCTCAGTCAGTATGGGCTGTGTGTTCACCATCAACTTGGACTGCGTGTTCGGAAAATCAGAGTTTGGGACTGCGTGTTCTACTCTTAGTCAGTGTGTGCCGTGTGTTCACCTTCAAATTCGGGCTGTGTGTTCGACAAATCAGTGTTTGAGCCGTGTGTTCAATTCTTAACTAATGTGTGCCGTGCGTTCACAATCAATCAATGAGCCTAGTGTTCAGAAGTTCAAGTGTTCAAGTCATATGTTCAGAATGCAAGCAAAATACTATGTCATAAGCTAAATTGTGTGTTCAAGCATGACAAAGGTACGAAATGCACGAAAAATGCAAAAAATAAAGTAAAATACCTCTCGTACCTCGTAAGAGAGGTGATGCTCCGGCTCTCGCAGAAGTAGATCCCCGAGTACCCGATCATTGAAGTCGGTGAAATGACGAAAAATAGCCCGCGGAAGAATGTGTACCGATGGGGCGTATCTCCCGGGAATAAAAGGCCGGACCCTCGGGGGTAACGTCATGGCATCAAAATCATCCCCGGCACCTGGAGGACCTCCGCCGTGAGGGAAATTTCCCGTCATTTCAAGAAATCTGCCAAATGAGCAAAAATGAGCCAAAATTGGAAAAAGTCAACAAAAGTCAACTCCCGGGAAATGGAAAAGTCAACAAAAGTCAACTCCCGAGAAAATCTTCCAAATATTGAGACAAACATACCTCAAGTGGTGAAAATGAGAAAAGAAGCCCCGAAATCAAAATTTAGTCGGCTCAAAGTGCTTAAAACTGAAAGATTTCGCGAAAACAACTTGCGTGGGAGGCTGAAAAGCGCGTATAAAGTGCAGATCTGAAGGAAAAAATGGTTTGGGGAGCAAGGGGAGGAGTTTTCACAGCTGTGGGAGTGATTTCGGAATGAATGGATGAGAGGTTATATAGAAATGAGGCAAAAGACAAAATTGCCCCTACTTTTGGACAGGTGGCCGGCCGGCCACCTTTTCTGGCTGGCCGGCCTTTCTCTTTTTTGTCCCTAGCCGGTGGCCTCCCCTAGGGCAACCACCTGGCCGGTGGTGTTCCCCACACCCCCACCTAGCTCTCTGCAAATTTTGAGGAAGATCGGAGTTCCCGGGACCTGAAAAAGTTCAAGAAAAGTGCACTTTCTGGGGCGAAACTGCTCCGCCGGAACTTCAGCTGCAATTTCTGACATGTGTCTCATCATTACTCATCAAAATCAAGGTGTATCCTTTTTGAACATGTTGTAACCTCTCCGGGAGGTGAATCAGAGGCCGCGATCAAGTTGCCTTTACCGAAATGCGCGTTTTCTTACACGTTGTTTCGCAACAAACGAGCACCCTGATTCGTGCTCATTTTACATTGTTTTGCACATAACTTGCATTCTCATCAACATTTTGCATTGTCATGCATGATTTCTTGGTGTACCATACCTCTGTGCTTGAGCGTGCGTTGTCACGCGTGTTCCTTTCTCTCATTGCGATGCATTCACTCGCCGACACTGCGTGTGTCAAACTTTCGGAACCACAGGAATCACATTGAATATATGTTGTTAGCATATTGTTCTTGTTGAATTTCTGTCTTTTGCAGGCACGATATTGTATGTATGGTTCATTTGAGGCTGGTGCGACCAGATGAATCGCGCAGGTATCGTATCTTCTCCGTGTGAGACGCGACGAGAATTGAATGATTCTCCGCATTCCTAACTGCATGAAATGTAGTTGCTGCTTTGCATTCTTGCTTAAAACTGTTGCATCTATTTGCGAATACTTGCCTCATTACAGCTTGCTGCATTTGCATGATCATTTGGCTCTGTGCATGTCGCTTTGCATTTTGCCCCCCTGCCTGCGGGCACACATATCTCTGTTTATCTTGTATGATTGTCTAAGTCTTCGGCCTTGTCAAAAATGGGTCGTCTCTGGGCTTTGATATTCACTCCCGTCACTTGTGACTTCCGAGTTCTATCAAAGAGGGGCAACTGTAGACACCCCATTTTTGACCGACCTTAAGACTCAGACGTCACCGATTGAGCACTCGGTGATGTTGCATATTGTGCTCGTTCAGAAGTCTTAGAGTCGCGGCCGTGCGCCCTGCCTCCGGACTTCCGAACCCTCTTCTGTGCCTTGCCTCGGTTTGCGAACTAGACTCGGTTTTCTCTGTTTTCTTTCCTGAGGGGAGGGAGAGGTCCCGTAGACTATCTCTCAGTGGCCGTGAGCTACATTTCGTGCCCGTAGGCCATTTTGCCCATTTCGAAGCCCGGTTCCCGGTTTTCGGAGCCGTCAGGCCGTGTGCCTCGGTTCGGGACCGTCTAACCATCTCCGATTCCTCCGGTTTTTGGCATACATCTTATTTACTCCCTTTCAAGGGACACTGGGGTCTTAGATACCCACTTCGTGGCCAAACACCACTTTCGGTGCTTAACGGCCGGTTTTCGGGACCCCGAACTGCGTGTTTTGGCCCCCGAGCATTCGTTTTGCATCGGTTTTTGTTCATTTTTGGCAGGCACCTCTGTTTTATCACCAGGAAGATCACTGGAGGGTGGGAGGCCAGTAATTGTCTCAGCAACCAGTTATGCTCCTCCGGCGCCCCCCGGCGCCCGTTTTTTCTCACTTCCGGGCTAATGTTGAACACCCTAGGGTCATTTTCTTCGAGCCAAAACCACATATTTGTGTTGTACACACATGGGAGGACCCTAAAAACACATGGCCGGCCAGTAATTCTTTGGTCCATTTTTGAACCTCTTCGAAAAGTGGCTTGTTGTTTCTCCTGTTTCAGAGTTGCCAATTTCCAACCATAGGGTCTTGTTGTACACATATGGGAGGACACCAATCTTTGGTGGCCGGCCAGAAATTCTCAAATGACCATTTTGCCCCTAGCCGGCCGGCCATGGGGGGTGGCCGGCCGGCCACCTGCAGCAAAAGTGCCTAGCCGGCCTGCTTCCTTGGGATGTGTGCATTCCAGCTGTGCTTTGATTTTCCCCCAAAAATATCTGATCCAGGGGAACCTTTTGGAGGGAAATAAGAGCTCATTTCCCTCCATTTTGGCCAAGGATTCCTCTCTCCCTCTCTTGTCTACATTGGTGTCCTCCCAACTCAAGAGAAGAGATTACAAGCATTGGTTGGAGCATATACACACATACAACTTCATTTCCTTCAAGTTTTGGTGCCATTTCTTCATCATCTTCAAGCTCTACCATCACAACTCCATTCCAGCAGCTAGAAGAGCTTTCCAGCAGCTAAGAGGCTCCCATTCTTCAAGCAAAAGGCAGTCAAGACTTGTCTACAAGGGTAAGTCTCACTTTCCCTCTTTTGTAGCCCATTTTTGCCTCATTTCTTAAGCCTATTTGCTTATTGTTTTGAGCTCCGACCTTAACTGAAACTAGGTCTATTTTGAGCTATTATTCATGTTTGTTCAAGGGCTCAACCCTGTTTGAGCCCTGCATCTTGCACTTGTTTCAATATCCTCTTATATGCCATTATTTTGCATTGAATATTTGGCCTATGTGTGATCTGTTTCCGAGCACAATGTAAACTGTTAGTGGGCCTATTTTGAGCCCCTCTTCAACATTGAAGAAGGGATCAACCTTGTTTGGGTCCCCCATCTTGCACTTACTTCATAATCTCTCCTATTTACCGTAAATTTGCATGATTTGTTTGGCCTACGTGTGATCTGTTTTGGAGTATTTTATGAACTGAGATTGTGTTTAATTTGAGCCCCTCGTCAACATTGAAGAAGGGCTCAACACTGTTTTCATACTCCATGTGTCACTTGCTTTGAATCCATGTTTTACCCTTGTTTTTGCATGCTTTGCTAGCCCATTTTGCTTCAGTTTTTGGACCATGATCAGAACTTAAAGTGGTCATTTTTTGACCTTCTTAACATGTTTTATTAAGGGTATTTGCTTATTTGATGAATGTTTGGGGTATCTCATGTTATAACCTTTGTTGGCTTCAATCTTGCATGGCATTTCTAGCATGTTTGCATACTGTTTTTGGGGTTGTCATCTACTGTAAATGTGCATATTTTTGGCCCCTCTTCAGTGTTATAGAAGGGCATTTTTCTGTTTGGGCTTTGCATTTACCATCTACTTCAATACCCCTCTCTTGGCCCCTATTTTTGCATACCATTGTTGCCCTATCTATGATTGCTGTTTGGCCTTGTTTTCTACTGCAAAAATGCTTGTCTTGGGGCTGCCTTGCTACTGTATTTTCATTCCATGTCCATATTGTGCATGCATTGCATAGCTATAGGTCATTTCGGGTGCCTAATTTCGCATTTCGGGGCCATTTCATGCATCGGGTGTACTTTCGCCTCATTTCGGGACTGTTTTCCCCCACATTTTAGTGCTGAAATCCATTGGCATGTTTGCATATCATTTTCCATGTCATTTCATGCCTTAATGCCATTGCCTCGGTTTGCGTGCCCGTGTGCACGCATTTCGAGACATCTCATTTTTCATCTCACGGCCTCTTATGTGAGTGTGGCTGAGGCTCTCTCATGTTAGTGTAAGTCCATTTTGCTTTCTATATGTCATTTCAGTCTCATTGCATCGTGTATGCCATTGCCTCGGTTTGCGTGCCACTGTGCACGCATTTCGAGGCATCTCATTTTTCATCTCACGGCCTCTTATGTGAGTGTGGCTGAGGCTCTCTCATGTTAGTGTAAGTCCATTTTGCATTCTGTATGTCATTTCAGTCTCATTGCATCGTGTATGCCATTGCCTCGGTTTGCGTGCCCGTGTGCATACATTTCGAGGCATCTCATTTTTCATCTCACGGCCTCTTATGTGAGTGTGGCTGAGGCTCACTCATGTTAGTGTAAGTCCATTTTGCATTCTGTATGCCATTTTAGTCTCATTGCATCGTATGCCATTTTCTCGTTTTGCGTGCCTGTGTGCACGTATTTCGAGGCACCTCATTTTTCATCTCATGGCCTCCTATGTGAGTGTGACTGAGGTTCACTCGTGTTGGTGTAAGCCCATACGGCATTGCATATGCCATTTCCTTGTTTTGCGTGCCCGTGTGCACGCATTTCGAGGCATCTCTTTTTCATCTCACGGCTTCTTATGTGAGTGTGGCTGAGGCTCTCTCATATTGGTATAAGTTCAACTTGCATTGCGTATGCCATTTCATGCCTTAGGGTCATCTCCTCGGTTTTGCGTGCACGTGTACACGTACTTCGAGGCATTTCATTTTCATAGCATTGTGTATGTTAGGATTGTATATTAGCTGCATTTCATGCATATTGCATCGTGTTCGGAATAGGAGTTAGCCCGGGCACGGGAAACGAGGCACGTTTCGCACCCCGAGTGACGGAACGGGTCTCAATTCCCAAGTCACCGACACTCCGGATTACCCATGATGGAGTTAGGTTTTGTCGTAGCATTCATATGCATTCATCCTATATTGAGTTGTGCAATTCGGCTCCTCGGCCATCATGCATCGAGATGCGTGATTGATGGCACGAGGATCGAGGCATGCATATATTTGTGAAATACATTGCTATGCCCCTTTCCTGCTCTCTGTTGCAGCATATCCAGAACCAGCGGTCTTCCGAAGCTTGGCGCGCTTTTCGAGAAACATTGCAAAACAGAGGCTAATTGGGGCATCCCAGTGGATTTCCGCGCAAGGCAGCTCCAACGTACATCATTCATCAGAATCAAGGCAGCCCCTGGCTTGCATGCCAGTTTTACATTTTTCTTATTTAATTTGTTAATTAATTAGGAATTTGTATATTATTTGGGACTGTAATATTTTGGACTGTATTATTCTTTCATTCAGGACTGTATATTTATTTGGACCCTCTGCGCGAGGGCATAACTGTAATAAGTGTGGGTGTGTGTGATGTATGTCTTCCAACCCCACGTCTTTCTTCCCTTTTATTTATCTGCTTATGATGGTTAGATATAGGACATATTTCAATTAGCATACAGTATGACAGCATGTTTGCATCATTCTTCTGTTTTGCACGCACCGGGCTCGGCGCATCATACAAACTGCATTTGTATTTCAATTCCAAATTGAATACGTGTTAGTTGTAGCATCATCATATGCCATGTTTAGAATAGCCGAGCCTGCTATAGTTGCATTTTGCATGTGTTACATTAGGCATTTCTGTATACTTAGGATCATGCATGATTTCTAATCAGCTTTTGTTTTGGCTTGGAGTACTCGGTCAGTTTTATGCTTTAGCATCCTTGCATGCGTGTGAGTGTTGCCATGAATAGCATGCTTGCCATGAGGCTATTTGCTTATATGATATAACTGCCTGAATGCCTGTGGGTGGAGGTTGTGTTATTTGGATTGGGACAATTCATCAAATGTTTGTTTTAAGCCCACTAGATAGTGGCAACACCATGTTTTCTAAGCCCACCCGAGGGTGGCAAAATCTGCATCTTAAGCCTACCTGCGGGTAGCAAACCATCTTTCAAAAACAAACATGAAATGTTTTGTTCCAATTCAGGCGACTCAGTCTATACTTGTATGCTGTGCGCATCACATAGTAACCTAGGCTAATAACCGGAATAAGAACATACAATGTTTTCAAAATAAGATATCATGGTTAGTAGAGGCCGGTCTTTGATCGGGTGAGCGGGGGTGCTCACGAAGTGACCTTCCCCAATCGTACCCAAGTTCCCGAGCCGAGGCAACTTTGGTGATGACGGACACGTGGCCTTTGGCACCGAGTCAGGGTTTCCTAAATTTCCCCATTAAAAAATATTTAGGTGGCGACTCTGTATCTAGCAAAGCAGTCCATGTTTGACACTTCTTTCAAAAAATCTGTTTTCAAAACGATTTGCCGGATTTGGACTCTTTGGTTTGAGATTTAGAACCGTGACATTTGAGTCCTTCGAACTGTAGTGACCCAATATCGAACCAAAACGGGGGGAGACTCGCACTCCTTCCCCGGGATGCGTTCGGGGGACGTCTACAAACCCCTAGTCCACATTATTTTCTTATATTCCAATAAGTCCTATGAGTGATATAGTTATCAAAATACCCCTAATAATATTCACATTTACAATGTGAATATTCCGTGATGTGAATGTTCACACTGTCAATGTGAATGTTCACACAATTAATGTGAATGTTAACAGATCAATGTAAATGTTCACACTGTCAATGTGAATATTCACATTGTAAAATATGAATGTTTAAATTACTAAAGTGCTAACTGTTTAAAAAATATTTGTAAAGGTAAAAATGTCCATAAAATACTTAAAATATAAGAATTAGGGTTTAATAGATCAAATATTCAAATAATAGAACTTATTAAAATATAATACAAACACTTGAAAAATAAATTTTTAATAAATCTCCCTTTATTTATCTTTGTGTCATTATACTTTTTGCATTAACAACTTCTAATCCATTTGGTTATATTAAAAGGAGATCAACCTAATTATATTAAAATTATCAATTCTGCTATGTAGCTTGTGATGCTCCAAAATTTAAGGACATCATAATAAGATTTAAAACTTAAAATTAATATTTCCACCAATATTACTAACATCCATTAATTAACAACCCATAATTTAAAGTTCTTATATTACAACTTAGTCTTTGTACATAAAAGAAATAACACAAATATAAAAAGAAAACTAGAAAAAAACTAGAAATTTTAGAAAATAGTTCATGGAACTTTGCACTCTTCAAGCTAACCAAGGTTGAATGTCACCTTGCGAGGCCTCGATATTCCCTTCGCTTTCTTCGGTACCTGGCATAAAACGTCAGGGCAACGGGAATGTCAATGAGCAATGAGCTCAATAAGATACTACAACCCACAAATACCCACCTTGATAATAATACCCACAATTAATGAATAATGTGTAGTAACAGAATAACAAGTAGCATTTAGTAAACATAACATGAATGTTATCAGTTGAAATAATAACAATAACTAATAATAAATTAATAAAAAAAATAACAAACGGAAGTAGTATTTCATCATAAGGAATTTGCTCACATTTCTTTTTAAAATTCTCATAGATTAATTTATCAGATAAATTTAAGTAACTCCCCGCGGAGCATTATTTCCACTCAACCGCTAAGTAATGGTCACGGGCAATTCTGACTCCCCCTTGGTCAAATATTCAAATGTTACTTACTGGAACTACCAATGATGCCCACGCACTAGGGTTACGTATCCAAATCGTGACATCACGGTCTGCCCCAAGGAAATGTTCTACTTTGTGACACCCGCACCACTAACCTTATATCGGCTACACTAACAAGAGTCGAAATACCTTCTCGTGCCATGTTAGTGTTCGCAACTCACTTGCGCAAGATTCTAAACCAGGCTTACCCCATCTCTTTTAAACTTTAATGCATTGGTTCAATTTCGTGTTTCTTTACTTGTTGAGTTGTTCACAATAATTCAAAATTTAATTACTAATAATGTTATACCAACTCATTAAAATTCCTAATATACACATGTCACATAATAATAAATAAATGTACAAAATTTAAATAAACAATTTATTTAAACCATAGTATGAAATAATAATGTAGATATCAAAAAGAAGAAATAAATCGTAGTCACACACATACATGGATTTTTAATCTACAAGATTAGACTAGCACAATATCAAATTTTGGTCCAAATAAACAATTGAAGAAATAATTTTTTATTCTTTCTTACACTGGCAAATTTTTTCAAAATGTATATCTTGCAATTAAAATTATAAATAAATCACTTATACAACTCTAAAATTCATGTAAATATATAGAATACTTATCCTCCTCAGTGTATCAGAGATTGTTCCTCCTTGGGTCTCCTTGGGAGTGTAGACTGATTATTGATGATATTAAGAGATTGGCTTCTCATGAAGTGTTGCTCCTTCAATAGAGACCTCGATCTGCAAATCAAGTAGCCCATTGGGTGGCACAAGCCTCGCTGCATGGTTATCTCCCACAGGACTGGGTCCCAAACCCACCAGTTGCCCTTGTTGCTTTGTTAGGTGCTGGTTAGTTTTCTTTGTTTTCTGGTGTTGTTCTGTTTGCTTTTCTTGGCTGTTATTAATTCCCCTGTTCAAAAATAAAAATAAAAATAAAATAAACATGTTATGGTTATTTTTTCAAAAAGCATTTTCCAAAAATATATTATAAATAATTTTGAAAAATTCCAAGAAAGTTTATGACACAGATTTATCACATTTTCTTAAATTAATGTCATACTTAAATTTATAAATCAATTCCATGATCTAAAAATTTATTATGAAATTAGACTTCTCAAATTTTATTTTTTGTTTAGAAATTACCAGATTTGGTTTAACATAGAATTTTTAATGAATTTTCAAACATATAGTAAATCTGTCTTGCAGCTCCAGATTTAACTAAAAATTTGTATAAATTCGTACAAAACTCAATAATTGTTGAAAAATTTTGTGGATGAACTAGATATCATTATCAACAACTTTGTAAAAGGAATCATCTCCAAATTTTGAGTATAAAATTGTAAAAAAAAAATTGGATAACTAATTAGCAGATTTAAAGGCCAAAAAGAAATCTCCAATCCTCCCTTTAATGGTATAAACTACACATGCAAGCCTATTTTCACAATAATACCATAACTTTAAGATTATCAATATCTTCAAATATTTGATATAAACATCACAAAATTTATATACAACTATAAATAAATTTTTATCTATAATTATTGCTAGGAACACAATTTAAAATTTTAACCAAAAAAAATGAGTGGGTTGAGAGGGTTTTCTTACTTAATAGTAGGATTGAAATGGGTGATGAAATGGTAGAAAAATTTATCTTCCTTAGCCTCTCTCTCTTCTTCTCCTTCTACTGTTTAGCTGAATTCTCTTTCTTTTTTTCCTTTTTTTTTCCTCACTGATCCGAAGGAGCAAGCATGCATATGTATCAATAAATTCAAGCTGAGTCTTCTCTTGTATATATAAAATAGGATTAAGCTGAGCTTTCCCCCCCCCCCCCCCATCTCTCTCTCTCTCTCTATTTCTTTTTTATTCTCTTCATTCTAAGTAGTTACTTTCCCTCAATTCCAAGAGCATAATGAGCTCTTCTTCCCTATATTAACATGCAAACAACCACGTGGCAAAGTTGCCACCGAAATTTGCAAAAGTTTTATTTTGTGTTTTTTTATTTATTATATATATATCAATATCTATAATTGTGCATTTGTGTGGGTTGCTTAAAATTGATACACTAAGATTTTTAACTAAGGTATTTAGTAAGAATAATTATCATGTTAAATCCTAATTAAAATAATTTATAAACAATAAATATTGAATACCCACAAAATTATTATTCTTAATAATGTCTTTCCTAGTTATTGAATTGGGTTAATTTGAAACTAACTTTTACACTAATATATATTTTAGATAGATTCTGGATAATATTTATTTATTTATTTATTTATTTTTTAAAATAATTAAATGCGGGTTTTCACATAGCTTGAAGTGCATTTGGCCCAAATGGCTTAACTACCTAAAATGATGTCCTTTTGGGTGGTCTTTTTTTTTTTTTTTTTTCCCTGTTTTTCTCTTTGAAACAGGCAGCGAAGAAGGAGAGAGGGGATGCAAAATTGTTTTGGTGAGAAGGAATGTGAAATTGTTTTGGTATTTATTTTTTCTCTTGATTGTTTGAATTGTTAGTTCTTGATTGAATAAACTTATAATGTCAACTTCTATGTTTGTTCTTTCTCACAAATTCACCACTCATTCCAGTAAACAACACAAATTCACCACTCATTCTAGTAAACAACAAAAAAAATATCAATAACAATGTTCATCAATGCACACCCAAATAGTGAAAATTCAACGGAAACTCCAAAACCCCTAAACTATCAAACCCCAACACATCAAAAACCCTATCAAACTCAACCCAAGCAACTCAGATCTAAACTCACCTCTTTACTTTCCAAATAACTCCGTCGTTCGGCGACTTACCTTCGTCGGTGTCATTGTTGTCATCGTCAGAGTTTTCGTCGGTTTCGAAGGTCTTGCCATGGATTGGAAGCTTAAGGGTTTCATATACACACATAGATTTGTGTATACATAGATCTTCTCTCCCTCTTCTCTCTTCCCCCTCCCTTTTATCTCCTCCTTCTCCTCATTTTCTTCTTTTTCTGACTGTTTAAGAAAGAAAAACAGGGAGAAGAGAAGAAAAAAAAAAATCCAAAATGACGTCGTTTTGGATAATTGAACCATTCGGGCCAAATTCATTTTGAGCTACGAAAATATTATTCTAAAATTACAAAACTTAAATTTTTTTCAAATCTCAATCATTTGACAGTAAGAATGTTTTAGGAGGCATTTGATAACATTCTCCATTTTTTTATCTATTTATTTTACATGTAAAATATTTTTTACCAAGTAACAAAAACAAAAGACATTACCCATATAATTTCCAAATATATAAAAAATTGTACAAAATTTATATAAAAATAATGTGTCAATGATTTACTGAAATTACAAGAACAATGGTGATAATTTTAATTGAAAATTAAAAATTTACAACCAAAAAAAAAAAAAACCCCCACATCATTTTATATAATTATATATGAATTTTTTATTTATAAATTCATATAGGGTCATGCTAATAAATGCCCCTGTGGCATTAGTTAGAAAATAATTAATAATAGTTTATTACATTTAATGAGTCTTAGAATCTATTAAATATTAAACAATCACTATTTTTATGCATGAAAATGTAAAATAGTAATTACAAAGTAGTTGTATTTAAATTCAAAATTAGTAAAGAATAATGCTACCAATTAGTGTACTAACTATTATACCAATTAATGATGTTGTATAATTTAAGAGGTTTTTGATATTTGTAATTTATATAATGAGTGGAGTCAATAATAATGTCATAATTAGTATTGGTACACTAGTTAATACACTAATTGGTACATGTAACACCACTGATTAATAAAACATATCATAATAAATACATTTGATTTATTGAGTTACTAAAATTAGAAAATTAATAATTTAATGAAAAGTTAAAATTAAACAAATTTCAAAATTAGGACAATTTAATATTACATTGCACCTCAACTACCGTATCAAGGCACTTGTGATCATCTCCAATTTAGTGCCTGTTTGGCAGAGCTTAATTACAGCTTATTTCAGCTTTCAGCTTAATTTAAGTTATTTTGATGTGTTTGGTTTAGCTTATAGATTATAACTTATAGCTTTTTGGAAGTCAGAAATCAGCTTATTCTTTGAGTGGGGCAGGAGATGCTTTAAAAATAAGCTGGAAATCAGCTTATGGTCATAGTTATAAGCTATAAGCTGTTTAGGCATAAGCTATAAGCACTTTCCCACAGCTCTACCAAACAGGGCCTTAGTGTAAGATGTTTCATCAAATTAAAAGCGTCTTATTTTGACGCTCCAACCCTTTCACTAGATTCATATAAAATAGAAAGAAAACCAAAACTTTTATCAGATAAAGTGAGTTTTTTATCTTTCATCTTTTATCAAATTTAGGGTTGGTTTAACATATACTATATAATTCATCTTTTTATCTTTTTTCTATCATATCACCTCTCTACTTTTCTGCACATTTTTTCGTAAAAAGACAAAAAATATACTTTTTTAGGACACCCCAAACCAACCCTTAATTATTGTCGTTAAGCTAGATATCCTCCTGAATGTTCACCCGGATATCCATTCAAGTCCAACTTTGACAGTTTTTTTATTCATGTCCGATGACTTCCAAGATATCTGATCGGGCGTTCTCTTGGACAATCAAAAATGTGAAAAAAATTGATAAATTTTTTAATTTTAACATTAAAGTGAACTATATCAAATCAATTTTCTTACAAATTTTTATTTAAATATGATGAATTTTTTTATTCAACCTTGGATTGTCTGATAGACCATAACACAAAACAAAAACATGTAAAACAAGTTAAATCACCTTTTCTTCTTTCTCTCAAATTTTTTTATAAAAGGTGTATATGTTTTCAATTTTCAAAATGTTACCAGACAGTCCTTAGAATGTCAAATGAAAGCTACTAGCCTTCTCTTTTTGGGTGAATAAAAGCTACTAGCCTTCAAGTCCTTCAGATTGGCACTAGAGAGAGAGAGAGAGAGAGAGAGAGACCCAGACTTCAAACAGTAGAAAATGGGTTCCATTTTTTTGTAGCAGATTCTCAAGGACTCACTGAGCTAGGTAAGCTCCACCCTTGACATTACCAGTAGTCTTTAAGGGTTTTTTGTCAAACCAAAGTAAAAAGATTGTCTTTTTTTGCACCAAATCTCTTTTCAAAGCAATGGGATTATCCCAAATCTGGGTCACTTGTTAATTTGTCTTCGTAGTCATTTGTTTATCTCAATTAGGTTTCTTCTAAATGCAAGCAAAAAGGCCTTTTGCTTGTTCTCTTCAAATTGTGAGTTGGGTTTAACCTCATTTCAAGAAAGACAATAATGGCTCTATATGATTCCTGAAATTTGAGCAAACCCATGGTTTCCTAGCATGCCTATCTTGCTAAAATGTCTTTGATTCAACCTCACATCAAGCAAAGAGATGGTCTTTTGACCCTTTCTTCTTCTTCTCTCTCCTCTTCCCCTCCTCCATTTTCATCAACATACCAGAAAGATTCAACCCCATCATCATCTTCGTCTGGGAGTAAAATAAGCCCTGCTGTTATTTTCATTGTAATCATACTTGCTGTTATATTCTTCATCTCTGGTGTCCTCCATATGCTGGTTAAATTTCTTCTGAAGCAAAGATCTTCCTCATCATCATCATCATCAATCTCCCAATCCAATAGGTACCCTGAAATGTCTGGCTCTGATGCGTTCGAGAGACAGTTACAGCAACTCTTCCATCTCCATGACTCAGGTCTAGATCAGGCTTTCGTTGATGCTCTCCCGGTGTTCCTCTACAAAGAAATCATGGGTCTGAAAGAGCCATTTGATTGTGCTGTTTGTCTCTGTGAATTTTCACAACATGACAAGTTAAGATTGCTTCCCTTGTGTGGCCATGCCTTTCACATCGGTTGTATAGACACGTGGTTGCTGTCAAATTCAACTTGCCCACTTTGTAGAGGAACCCTTTTCACACCTGAGTTTTCCATAGAAAACCCAATTTTTTGTTTTGATGATTCAAGGGAAGAAGATGGGTTTTGGGGCCATGGACCAAGTGGGGTTAATTCTGCTCAAAAACCAGCTGAACAGGATGAGATTGTTGGTGAAAAGAAAGTATTTCCAGTGAGACTTGGCAAGTTTAGAAACACAAATGATAGTAGTAGTGTTGGTGGAGGAGGAGAGAGAAGAGAGGGAGAGACCAGTAATAGTAATTTGGATGCAAGAAGATGCTACTCAATGGGGTCATTTCAATATGTTGTTCCAAGCTCAAACCTGCAAGTGGTCCTATGCCCTAATAGTACAGCCGGTGGAAATGGTGGTCATGTGAAAGGGAGAGGAGGACAAAATGGGAATTTCACAGCTGATGGAGATGCAGAGGGGAAGAAAATTAGCAGTAGAAGCAAAGGTGAAAGCTTTTCGGTCTCCAAGATCTGGTTGTGGTCTAAGAAGGGCAAATTCACAAGTTCTTCAGATACCCACATGCTTAATTCTTCTGTAAATGTTGGTTTGCCTCCATGGACTGATAGAACTCGACAAGCTACATGAAGGTATTTTCATTTTGCTTTGTATTTTATTCATTAATTTTATGGATCCATTTTGTTAAAGGTTTCTTTAGCTTTAGCTTTTGCTTTTTTGGCCTTGATTTTAGGTTTCTTTTCTTTTCTCTCAAATACAAATTTGTGGGGATGATTACACTTTATGACAGATGGCAATCTACTTTAGCTTTTTCATTTGAATTCCATACACTTGTCAGTTTGATAAATGCTCTTTAGCTCTTTCCTTTTGCTTCTAAGCTTTTGTTGATAATTATGCTTTTTATAATTTTTAAATTCATAATTTGTTCATGCTATAGAGCCATAAACTTTATACAGGTGCAACCTCCAAAAAGTGAAAGATTCATCAAAGTGAAAGATTCATTAAACACAGTAATCTGATAACTAAATTATTTCGTTTCCTCAAAAGTTGAGATTGATATCTTTATGTAATTTTGTGTAATTAAAAAGTACATTTGAGGTGGTTGGGGTTGAGGTGATTGGTCTTCTCTATAATTTCTTTCATACTTCTAATGTGGACCCTTTTCTGGGATGGATGGATGAATAATCATGACTCATGATCATGGTGGGATCTGTGAAAAGTGGTGTTAGGAACTCTTGTGATGATCTTTTCTTTCTGGTCTTGCTCTGCCTGGCTTATTTAGCAAAAACTGAGAAAGAATGAAGGTAAGACCTTTAACCAAACCCAAGGGGTTGTGGCATTGTGGTAAGGCCTTGGGGTTTAAGCCCCAAGGTCACAAGTTCAACTCTCCCACCCCCTTTTGGGCCAATCTCCTGGGCGGAAGCACTGTTGGTTAGGAGGTTGGACCGCAAGTTGTCTAGTCAGCACTTGGTGTGGGTTTAATGCTTCCCCGCTGTGCGAGTCCTGACTTAAGCGGAGCTTGTCTTGGGAGGTCGGGGCAAGTTCCCAGGTTATAGTCTCCTCGCTCGGAACGGCTAACAGGACACCTTGGTGATCTCTGCCAGGGGCGCTGCCTTGGACCTGCCTGAGGGTAGGGAGGATTTTCCTGTAACAAAAAAAAAAAAAAAAAAAAAAGAAGACCTTTAACCATTGTATTTTTTTTTAGTTCAAAATTAAATAAAATAATATACGAACAAACTTTATAGTAAAATGTGGATAGTAATTACATTTTTTTTTATACAATGTGTAATTGTCTAATCCTAAGTAAAAACTTTATTAGCAATAAAGATCTGAAAAAAAAAAAAATGTAATTGCTAATCATGCTTTACCATAATTAAATAATAAAGTTTTTCTATACACTATTTGTGTAATTTTTTGAATTGAAAAAACCCTACAATGGTTAAAGCCCCTAATAAGTCTGATTAGGTGAACAAAACTCTCCTGATTTCACCCAAGAAAGAGGATTGGGAACAAAATTATTTTTCAAACCATTGGCCATTGGGCTGCCCCCTTCTTATTATTTTCTTTTCTTTTCTTTTCTTTTCTTTTTGGCCAAACACTTTGTGTGATGATGGGGTGGGGAGCATGATATGAAAAGTTAGCATGAATTATCAGCGGATTGTAGGGCCATGGAGTGTTCCCTCAGGGCCCAAGCTTATTTATGATGCCTTGCCCCCATATCTCCCCAAAATATATGTTGTCCCTCTCTAACAGAGTATTTGACAGCAACTGGTTGGAAAATTATCAGAATTCAGAACTGATTACTGTAAACCTTATGTATATATATCTTGGATCTTGGTAGCACATTGAAAAAGAAAGAGAATCTGTAGATATCAAGAAGCTTATTATTAAATTTAAAATAGTTTTTTTATAAATCATGCTTTTTTTTACACTTTTTCAATACACTATCTCACTCAATATTAATAAGTGCATTAAGGACACTTATTAATATTTGTCTTTTTGTTTATTTGCATATGTAACATGATATCACATTATTAGAGCTCTAGTTTCTAGTTTCAGATATGAGAGTTTTATTAGTGTACCTTATATCAATGTGTCCTATTTTAAATAAAATTTTAGAGCAACTGTGTCAATTTAGGGTTGGTTTGGGAAGTGGGTTGGTTTTTTGGCTTTTTGGCTTTTTTGGCTATTTTAGCCTGGGTTAAAAAGCTTGATTTGGGAATGATTTTTTGGCTTTTTTTTTGTTAAAGAAGAGTGTAATGATTATGGATTAGATGTGATGTTTTGTTTTTTGTGGCTAAAATAGCCTATTTTGTCTTTTGTGGCTAAAATAGCCAAAAAAAGCCCCATATTCTTCTTCCCAAACGGTGCCTTAGTCCTTTGTTTATTCTTAAACTTTTCACATTACATCAATTCAATTCCATTGCCAAAATTCCTTTAGAAATTAGTATTAAATCCAAAGGCAAAATAGTTTTCTTCTTCTCAAAGTGATTTTGGATTTGGTATGCAATTTAAAATATTTCAATCTTTTTTGAGTAGGCCATTTTGTCCTATTTCTTAATGATATTATCAATTGAAGTAAAAAAGTGAAAATGCAAATTTAGTATAATTGGAATTACACAGATCAAATTAATACAAAAAATAAATTATAAAAATAAAATTGTTCAAAACTTTATTACTGCATATTATTATATTAATTAGTAAAAATATATATAATTTATTAATTTATATAATATTTTATTAGTGTATAGTGGCATGCCTATATGGACAGTTCCCCAATTATTATTGTATATATTTCACTTCTTTTTTGTTTTAAACCACAGTAGGATTCATCATATTCATCTTTAAACCCTAAAACCTCTGGCATGTGCCATATGATATGAACTGAAAGCAAGATAAAACAAAAATGCTAAGTAGAAAATCCAAAACTGTCCAAATCATAAACATAGGAAAATTATACTCTTCTCAAAATAATTATTCTTTGATATTTGTTTAAAATATGAATTATTCTTTAGGATTCTATAAATTATATTTCACTTTATGTTTTTAATCACATAAAAAATGATTAATTTTGTTAATATATTAATTAATAATTTTTATTAATGTCAAAAATATATTTCGATTAGCAAGTCAAATAATTTTATCGTTGTATAGAAAAGTATTTAAAATTTTTATTTTTTCTGTTAATTTTATTGAATAAAATTTTTTGAGAATGGATTAGTTATAATTTTTAAAACTATTTTAAGCAAACGTTAGAAAGCATACTTGTAAATTATTCCAATTTTTTTTAATTTTCAATTTTTTACTGATTTGTTATTTTTTCTAATAAAACAGTATTACCAAACCCACAAGGCAAGGCAGAGACATGTGAAATGATGATATAGATAGGGTGTCTTTTTCAGAATTTGGAGCAAGAATAATGCTTGGGACCCCCTTTTGGGGGTCACCCCCTAACCCCCCTTTGCCACGTGGCGGGGTGTAATTGGAGAAGCAGGAAAAAAAAGAAAAAGAAAAAGAAAAAATAACCAATGAGAGAGAGAGGGGGTCAAAAGGGGTGGGGGAAAAATGGGGGATGAATCATAATTTGATGGGTTCTTGAAGAATCCAAAGGAATTTGGCTTTCATAATCATTTTAAACAATAACAACGATGATAACAAATTTGGTAAAAAAAATTAAATTAAATTCATAAATACTTATTTTTTTATATGATTTAATGCATAATTATTTTTTTTTAAATATAAAAATATATTTTTCTCAAACTAATTTTTATTTATTTAAAAAAATTCAAAACATATTTTGCAAATCAAACCAAACATATCCATAGGTTCTTGCATGCTGGATTATACTGGAATGGATAATGCTATTCACACTATTTTTTTTACAGACGTGATTCATAGCTCGAATCACAGCGCCCCTAAAGCCCCGAAACCACGAAACGACGTAGTTTCGTGGTTTTACTTTTTTTTTTTTTTTTTCAGCGGATGAACGAAGAAGAAGACGGAGACGGAGGGAGAGGGGGAGGAGGGGTAGGGGGAGGGGAGGGGGCCTAAAAAATGGCTGGAGGCGAGGCGATCGGCCATGGCAGAGGCGATCGGCGAGGAGACGAGCAGAGGAGACGACGAGACGACAGAGGCGACGCCGGCGAGAAGAGGAGACGACGATCGGCGACGGATCGTAGACGGCGACGACGACTCCCTCTTTCTCTCCCTCTCCCTCTCCCTCTTCCTCTGTCTGCAGGTCTCCAATGGCAGAAAAAATGAAAAAAAAAAAAAAACCCTAAAGCCCAAAACGACGTCGTTTTGGGCTTTAGGGGCATTCGCGTTGGGGATTTTCGAGCTAAAAAACATTTCTGTTTTTTTTAATAGGAGCACTTTAAATTAAATTTTATATTTATTTATGTTAATGCATCTTCAATACTAAGGCCTCGTTTGGCAACCGAATTTTTTAGCCAAAAAGCCAAAAGTTACTAAATTAGCCAAAAAGCCAACAACCCATACCAAAAAGTCAAAGATTCTCTTTTCTCTCTACTTTTTGCGCATCTTTTCGTAAAAAGTCAAAAAGTCATCCCAAACATACTAGTTTTTTTTAGCTCATATTTTAGCCAAATAACCAAAAAGTTACTAAATTAGCCTGTTCCCAAACGAAGGTTAATTATCAAATTTGGTATCCCTTATTAATTTTTAGCCATGCTATCATGTAAAATTGTCAAAATTTAGCAATCTTGCATCAATGCTGGTGTCCTATTTAGGCACAACCATCATCTTATTTTTTCAATTATCGTTGAATCTCTATAAAATACATTTAATTGTTGATAATAATGCCAAAAGTTAATAATTTGTCAAAACTTATGCTAGATTTGGTAACGTGAATAGCAATTTTGAAATTTAGCTACTTCAATGACAATCTCATTAAAACACTCCATTCGTACAATACTTTTTTTTTTTTTTTTTTTGTGGTGAGAACTGCAAAACATCATAAATTATATTAAGGTCAAATTTGGCATATTGTAAAAAAGTCAAAAAGTTAAAAAGTTACTTAAAAAGTTAAAAAGTTAACACTATTCACCAAAAGTCAACAATTACGGCTGCACAACTCTCAATCTTAATTTTTCCCTACAAATCAATTTTTACAATTTTTTATTATATATTTTTTCATAAAAAGTTAAAAAGTTAACCCAAATATTCATATTTTCTTCCTCAATTTTTTAGTCTAAAAAGACAAAAAGTACATTTATTTAGGACACCTCAAACAACTCCTAAGTTAGAAAATCATTTACACGCCTAACTAAATCATGAGCTGATTTAGTTACAACTAGAAAATTAAAATATTTTCGACTAAAGAGCAATCACTATTTTGCCAACTACAAAGTTGCCCTTCCTTGATCTCTACACTTCTCTTTCTTTTCCACTTGAGTGAGAATAATATCACCCTGTTAGAATTTACCCATGAAGCGTGGCATTAATCACCAAACAAATAGATTCTATTTGGTAGAGTTTTGAAATATTAGTTCTAGACTTTGATTTGTATATGTTATTTGTTTATGATTTTTAAAAATTAATTCCACTCACTTTTGAAAATTTTGTCCAAAACGGAAAAATTTAGGCTAATTGGATGTCCCATTGGAAAAATTTAGGCTAACTGGACATCTCACTGGTCGTCTGGCCGGTTGATCGGAACAGTGTAATTTTTTTTTGTGTGCAATTGACACATGTTAATTTTTATATATTCAATAAAAAATATTTTTTAAATTTTTTATGAATTTTAAATAGAATTTTAAGTTGTGTATTTGGTTATGAATTATAAGTTTTTATATCAAATATCATATGTCACATCAAAAATTGCTCACTCAATTTAAAACTCATTTACCAAACAAATTTCTCACACTCAAATCATAATTTTAAAACTCATAAATTCAAAATATAACTATATTCTCAAATCATATTTAAAAAACTCTACCAAACGCTTTACTATTTTTTCATGCCTCAATATAAAATTTTAAATCTTATTTTCTTTCCGATCATAATATTCCTGACACACCTATACCTAAAACCACTAATTTTTTTCTTTTTTATTTTCACTTTTAAAGACCTTTATTTGTAGGCCCCACTATTGTGATATTTTGCGTGCAGCATTGTATTGTACCATACCACCATGGTTGCCAATTTAATGGCTACATGGAATATCAGATTTTTTTAATTTTTTAATTATTTTGATCATAGAAAGATAAAATAAATTTTTTAACGTAAAACAAAACATCACATTCAAATCATAATCATTTTATTTTTTCTCTCACAAAAATTAAAAAAGTCAAAAAATCTATTCAAAACGAGACTTTTTAATCTCAAACTAAAATAACCAAAACACAAAACAATTAAAAAGTCAACCTACATCCCAAACGAACCCATAATTCTTTATCATTCCTAAACAAAAGAAAATGGATTCCATGGATGTTTATTGATGTTTGGTGAAAATAAAAAATAAGAAATAAAATTATGTATATTTATAGACTAAGTTTGGTATCCCATAAAAAATCTAAAAAGTCAAAAAGTCACTATCTTATTTAAATCACATCATCTTATTTAAGTCACATCAGCTCTCTACCACATTACTTCAAACCCAATCCATATTTCATAAAAAATCAAAAAGTACACTTATTTAGAATATCTCAAACAACTCCTTAGCACATATTCAAGTTTCTTGGGCATCCATTCCTTACAAGTCAGTTTTCAAATGTAAGTTGTATTCAAATTATTCATATAATTTTGTATCAAAACCATTCACCACATCGATCGAGTATGGGATCAATTGAGTACAACTTTGCAATTCAAGCCATGAATGGGGAGAATCATACACGCTATGCAAGTATCGGATCAAAACCAACAAGATGTCAAATTGTCAATATCGTACAAGAATAAACCTATAAATTGGAGTAAAATATCTAATAAAGGTCATCAAAAAAATGGACGCGCTATTAGCCATGTGCATATAACTATTCCCTTTCTAAGTTGAATTTCAAGGATTAAATATCCCATCTCTTGGGAATTCCATTTTGACAAACGCTAAATTCTTACATGGCCCTGAAAAACAAAAAATATAGTAGAAAATTTATAAAATATAATTAAATGGACACACGGCCACTCTGAGAAAACTTTGGATGTCACTTGTTTGTTTTTGGATGACCTTTGAAACACTCCAAAAGCATTCCTCCATGGCACTTCCAAAAAAAAGAGATTGAAATTTATGATTCGAATTGAATACATATATTACATTTTTGCATATAAATTGGTCTAACAAAATCTTGAATAATAAAGCAAGTGGGCTGAAAAATCGCAAATTCTACCACCAAGAACACCTCAAGTTATCAATTCGACACACAAGCTCCACTCTGCACCTTGGAGCAAAGATTTAATTTTCGAAAACAAATCTTATCAATGTACAAAAAAAGCACCTTCAAACCGAAGAAAATGAGTTGCAAAATGAAGCCATCCAAGATATCCCAGAACTCAAAATCACTCAAAAGTTCCGACTGCTACTGCTAACACTACAGACACGGAGACAACACTTCTCCTCGTAAAAAATACGAGCTCGTGCATCATCTTTCACAACTTTCGGAACTATTTGATCTCATAATCCACGGGGGAAATTGTTGATTTGTCCTTCCTCCAAAACCTCTTTGTTATTGACCTTGTAACTTATGCGTGTGCGCATGACAAGGGATTTCTGAAAATAAATCAAATATTATATAGTATCTGAAAAGAAAATTAAATAGCTTAAATTCTTAAGATGGAATATTGCAAAATGAAATAATAGTCAACAGTTTTCCATACGACCAAAAAAAAAAAAAAGGTGTATTTTTTTAACACATCCTGAGCCTAATCAGTGAAGTTAACAAGTGCTTAAAACCTAGTTCACAGAAACTCATTCATCACATCGAAAAACCAAATCTTAAAATCAGCTAAACAAAAATGTGTAATACAATAAAGCCTATGATGAGTGGAAACTGGTTTAGACAAATGAACAAAAAGACGAGGGAAGATACGACAAACATACCTTGCCATGTTGGCTGTTTGTCACTCGTAAATCTTGTGTGATTGACCCATCACCACTTGCAGCCAAAGTATTACCGCTAGCTGGATCTAAGTGCAGTTGAAGAAACTGTGGGAAGAAAAATCAGAATAATCACAGCAGCAAGCTCAAGAAAACATAGAGTAGTAGTTTTATGCAATTTGGCCCTCCAACTTAGTAATGGAACAAAGCAAATTCACTATCACTGAGTAAAGAACTAAAGAATTATGCTAATGATTTTGCAAGTCTCTTTTATTCATGAGAACCGAAAGTCCTACACCGACACTAAGAAATTTTTGCAAATTGCATGAAAGGACCCTTTTGAGGGATATGAAGCTTTAAGTTGTGAATTTCTGAACTTTTACAATCTAAAAAAAGGGTGCATGAGAAGATGAATTTGCAAATGCATATAAAATGCCTCGAAACATGGCCTTGTTTGGTTTGTGTTTCTAAAAAAATTTTGAGAAAAATTCTCTACAAATAAGTTTTCAAAAGTAATCAAACCAAACAAATTTCCCAAAATTTTTTTCCAAAACTTGTTTGGTTTACAAGTTTTCCAAACAAATCTCTCTCTCATACACATCAAATCAATCACTTTTTTCAAAACTCTCTCTCAAAATAATTTTTCAAAACATCTTTTGAAAAAAAACCAAACCAAATAAATTTTCGTACTTTTTATCTCAAAACATGTTTCTCAAATACAAACCAAAACCTTCTTTACAGAATGTCAACTAGGCTTGTTACTACATCAATTGAGTGAGAAAATAAAAGACATGAATCGAGCATAGACTGATATGCAAAAGATTATGTAACAAAGGAGCTGGAAGTTAGCTTATGAGCTGAAATGAAAAGAAAGATAATATGGTATGAACAAGTTTAGAAGATGGCTGTCATCTGGGCTTACCTTTGGAACAGCTGCCTGGAAAATAAAATCTGTATAGACATTAGGTGACTTATTTGTAAAAGTAGCCTGGATTATTGTTGTTTGTGGGTTTCCAGGTGCCTTTGAGAAGTTGAACATTATCTTCAAGGAGTTGGTTTCGAATGCAACTATTGATGGATATGCAGGACCATTGTCTTCTGTATATTGATAAAAAAAGTATATCAACATTTAAAAACAAATATATATATACATGCTAACAAAGTCCAAGTATTAGTGCAGGCTATACCACGCGTTGCCGGGTTAGGAGCAAAGCCATCCAACAAATCCATTACAGGAGAACCAACAGCTGGAAGAGAGGCTTGGCCAGAAAGGGCAGAAGGTGAAGACAATCTCTGTAATGTATTAACAGAAATCTTGTTATCTAGACTGGAAGATAAAATGTCAGATGTAGATGGGCTGCTTTGAGCTGGAGGCGTCCCAATTGACAAAAGATCCAATAAGACATCTGTGCCACTTTTTTGAGTCTGACTGGTACCTAGAACACCAGATGGAGCTGACTAATAAGCATGGTTGAAAATGACATCAATTTAGTGGCTGGGAATATAAGAAAAAGAAAAGAGAAAACAATTCAGATACAAAATGGAACATTCAACACCAAGTGAAGCTTTGGCTAGTACCACTAGAATAACATATATGATATAACTGAACAGAGAGTTGTTATCATAAGACACTGACAAAATAGCATGCATTCTAGGCAAATCAATAGTGTGTACAAATGTAATTTGCCAAATCCTCTAATGTTGGTGGATGAACGCGGTTTTGAATTTAATTGCTTTCGGCTTGCAAATATTCCAATCACCTGAACCCAACTTATCACCTGCTCTGATTAAAATAAAATGCACAAATATGATAGATCATAGATGTATCGGCTTTTTTCTTTTTTTGTGAATGATTAGATAATGAGTTCCTCTAGTAAAATTTTTAGATTGGCAAGTTCCTCTCATAATAATGCACATCAAAATGAAAATCAACTATAGAATCTTAATAATGCCATATTTTTAGCAACGCTAAGCCTTTCCATAATGCAGCTGGAACACAAAAAAGATATCAATGCTAGTTGGAGACAAAAGTAGTAGAAATTTTACAAGATTCATGGGTATTTATAATTAAAAAAAAATAGTTATTCCTTGATGCAACCCAAAACTAACCTAATTGTGACGAAGCTGGTGCTAAATCAACCCCAAGAAGATCCTGAAGAAAATCACCACCAGACGAGCTAGGCACTGGGGCATCGTCTGAACTTAGATCTAGTAAATCAACAAGAGGAGCAGCACTGGGTTTTGCAACTCCATTTGGAAGATTAATTGCAGCTCCATTCGAAGTCGAAACGGTTGCTGGCAAAGAACCAGCCCTTCTTCCACTATAAGTTGCCTCATCGAGAACTGGCATCTTTTCAACAAGCAAAGACCTGCACACCATTCATCCGGCTGCTTTGTAAGATACAAAAGGAACAAAGTACATTAAATTTTAAAAAATAATTATAAGACTTGAGAAGACTAAAAACAGAGATTTTAGTAATGAATCAATGCATACCTGATATTCTGATGCTTCTGGATAACTGAATTAAATTCAATTGATCTCTGCTGCAGTTCAAGTACAAGACTTCCCTTATATTGAACGATTATATCCTTAATCCTCCTACAGCAAAATATTAACAAGACTTGAGAATTTTTTTTTTTTTTTTTTTTTTTGTTGATAGGTAGAAAAGGCTTGAAAATAATATTATGCTCATATTGTAGGGAATATGCTACAAGATTATAAACATGGGATATAAAATGTCGAAGTGATATTTCATTCTTAATAGTACGCTGAAGTCGTACAAGTTTTGTAACAAAATTCAAAAGGCATAGGTCAATGTAGGAAACAAGATGTACGGCTATATATACAAAAACAGCAGATTGGAGTCATTATAGTCAGAATTATAATGCTAGAAAGACAAGTCAAAACCTTTTCATAGAGAGAGAACTCACAAAAACTCCACAAAACCATAGAAAAGTATAAAACACTCCAATTTTTAGCTGCTCAGAAGCCAAATATATTGGAGAACTATGACATAAAGGAGCAACTGGAAAACATCAACACAGGAATTACAGGTCCAAGTGGAATTAAATGACCATTTAAGACCAACAGCAAAACCTCATCAAATAAACTGGAGAGCTTGAAATAATTTAAACTAACTTGAGTAACATTATATCTGATGCATTCAACTAGAAGCATTTTCTAAAATTTAACAAATTCTGCAGAGATTTAAAAGGCCACTGGAAATATATACATCTGGCAAATTGCATAGAATAGATGTCATCAACATTTAATGAAGAAATTAAAGAATATAAAACATACTCTGAACAAACAGGAAAACGACAGGACAGCTTTAACAAAGCAATCAAACACATCGCCTGAGTTGTAAGATCCGAGATATGGCGCTTTATAGCAATCTCTATGACATCCACTGCATCAGACTCTGTCACCTGCACAGAACAACCAGGTTGATCACTTCCTTCCAAGGAAAGAATACTATTCACCTTGTTTGGTTCCACTTTTCTGAGTTAATTTTTAGAATTTTGTTTCGAAAAGTGTTTTTGGAAAATGAATCATTGTTTGGTTGTTCCAGTTTTTTGAATTTTGGAACAACAATTCAAAATTCCCTCCAAGATACAATGACTCAGTGGGATGCTAAAATTTTGGGTCTGACGTACAACAACCAACCATTCAGCAATTGAAAAAAAAGAAGAAAGAAAAGAAGAAAGAGAACAAGTCACATTAGAGAGAGAGAGAGAGAGAGAGAGAGAGAGAGAGAGAGATTGTGGTTTCATGTGGGTCCTGCTCTATTTACAAACTGCTAAAAAAGAACATCAAATCACCTGACAGACAGAAGAAGAGAAAAAGTATAAGGAAAATTGGATTTTGGAACTTTTTTTGGATTTTGAAACTTTTTTTGGTTTTTGGACTTGACCAAGCAGAAAGTCTAAAATTTCCTAAAAATTGAGTTCAGAAAATTGGAACTAAACATGTTGATTGATGCCAAAAAGAAAATATGACAGGCAATAATACAACCTAGCTGGTCCAAGCATCCATCTTTAGCCACAAATCTATTCCATTATCATGTTACAGATTACTAGATTAATTTGTTGCTTTGGTAGAAAATCATCTATGGTAGTAACAGCTTAGAAACTGAAACTTCTTAGGCTACCAAAGGTTATTTCTCTCTCCTCTCCTTGGATACATACTTAGCCCATGCATAAGAAGCATGTAGTAAATGCAATCTCAAATAATGACATGCAAGTTTGTGATAGCAAATGCTTGCAAATAATTACGAGAATGAGATAACTATTGAAGAATTTCCAATGATTTGCAGAAGATGTTTTAATGGACAGTCAGTCAGACAAAGAAACCTATTATTGAAAAGTAAAGACACAAAAATAAAGTGAAGACCAGATTGGCCTAATGCTTCTTCTGATCATCAAACCAGGTCTCCAACAAGACTAGGGGAAAAAAAGAAAACAAAGCTTAGAACTTTTCATTATCAGTCAATACAAGGAGTTCAAACCTCCAAAGAACATCTTTGTAGTAAATCAGGCAACAAATTTCAAAAAATATTACTCTACTCCATTGAAGAATTCATGATGGAATTTTTAGGCTGTAAATTCAAAAGATTTTTGACAGGCAGCAAGGCGTTGTGTGTTCAACATGTTACTATATTTTTGCTTCTAATCAATGAAATGATAATTTACATTCATCTGACACATCAGACTGAACCAGAAAATGAAATAGAAATATCTTTGATTTCATACCATATGTCAATCAGTTGCTGGATTTTTTATTAGATCGTCTAAAAAATAATTTAATACTAGTTCCTATAAACTGATCTTATTAGCCATTTAGAAATTCCAATTCAAACTTTGAAGAGTATTGCGACAAAACTCAAAATTGAAAACTTCAATTAGTGCGGCCATAATGCCTTCTAGTTATAGCATATGTCACCACCAGATTAATGGAGATCAACCACAACAAAATCCAAATTAAGCAAAATTTGCATAAGCAAACTTACAGTTATTGGTTCTTCTATACCAAGCATTCCAGCATTATTGACTAACATTTCACCATATTCTCCAATGCACCAAACGGCCACTCGAACAAGACTTTCCTGAGAAAGATATCAAAACAATTTTCCACTTAACTATTCAAGGTGATGTAACTTCTGTAACAATCTCTTATCCTAATACAGAAAAAAAAAGTTGAAGTACCTGATCACCTGATGTTTGGACTGCTTTGTAGAGAGACCGTACAGTATATCCATGGAGGTTAGAAGCATTGCTTATCACAACAATTAGGGCATGCCATACTTCATCCTTTACAAAACTTCCTGCCTACTAAGCATATCATAAAGATCAGTACCTTTTACCAAATGGGCCAAAAATTACATCAAAGAAAACTAAAGGTATAAATTCTAGACAACATGGCATGAGAAAATTTTCCAATAAGAAAGAAAACTGTTGAGCAGCAGCACCACCAGTGTGTTGCAGAATTATATATACAATCAATATATATAATCAAGCTACACATCTGCCGATTCAATGTGAAATCATACAGAAAATACAAAACACTTAGATCCATAAGATGATACAAACACAATTTTGGTAAACATGATCATTGACAATTGCATATTCTGTAGTATGCAAGGTTCTAAAAAGCGGTTGCGGTCGTCGTAACGGTGGCGGTGGCGCGGTTGCGGGGTGTAAAGGCCGTAACGTAACAGTTACAGTAACCGGAACTGTGAATTTTTTTATTTTTTGCACAATTTGAAAAAACTTGCCAATACGTATATTTTTTTTTCCATAATCATATTTATTGGGTTTTAAAATAAATATTTATCAATTTTTGTAAATTTTTAAGTATGATCCAATATATTTCATATTTTTAAATCACTATAAATTGAGTTTTTTACGTTTTATTTTAATAATTAATGACTTTATATGTCATAAATCCATATTACGCTTGTGGCCAAAAAAAATTTTTGATTGGATTTAGATGTATAAAATTATTTTTTTAATTATTATACTTGTGGAAGCATATGCAAATTTTCATTTGAATAGTTTTAAAAACATAAATTATACATGCTAATGTAATCATATAAAAATTAAAAAATAAATTATAAAGAATATATATATATTTTTTTGGGTTTGGATCACTTGAATATTCATTCTCTTTTTGGATAAAAATAAAAATATGTATTAATATATAATTATAGGTGTTATGTTTTCTAGATATTTTACAAAAAAATCAATCACTAACTATTATATATAAGATAAACAATGACAAAAATAAGAGAATAAATAAGAACTTAAATATATATATATATTTTAATCAAGCCAACTAGATAATGACCATACTTCTTATTATTATTTTCAAACAACATATAGATAGACACACAGAAACAAAATGGTTGAATGATAGCAGCTGAATAGAATAGCATAGGCCTTACAGCTTCAACAAATCAATAACATATTCATCATCTTCCCTCTTCTCTCTCTATCCCTCATTTTCAGTTTTTTTTTTTTTGTGTTTTCGAAAGAAACAATTCGGAACTGTAACGTAACGGTGTGTAACAGGCCGTTACAGCATCATTACAACCGCTACGGCCGACACACCTGTGAATCTCAATCACACTGCAAAAGCGGCCGTAACGGGTGGCGGTAACCACCACCACCACCCGTTACAGCTATTACATAACGGTTGCAGCCGCTTTTTAAAAGCTTGGTAGTATGTCAGTGGCCCCTCCATTACCTTAGTCACTCTGCAGTAACAAAGCATCACATGAGCATCTGAAAATAAAAATAAATGCAATCTAGAACTAAAATACCAGGAGCATTTAGTACAGCTCACTTGTGCCTTACAGATTGTACAGAGGCTGCCATGCCACAGACACATCATCCGGCACATGCCACGCTACTATAAATAGTTTAGTAGGCCTCTGCTCTCTATACACTACAAACTGCAGCACAGGCATTTCAAAAGGGGAACCCTGACAAGTATTTTCTCACTTAACTGCCACTCTCTACCTCACTATGACTGCCTCACCTCTCACCGACTCCTTAGAACTCCCCGCCATTTGACATTTTATTTCCACATGACCAATTTAAATTTATTGGCACTAAGAAAATTTTATAGAAGGCCTACTATAAGGCCAGCTACTCCATATGATATTATAATTCCTGGCAGTAAGAAAACATGGCATCCATATAATTAACGATTAAAGGGATAACAGACAAGACTAGGAAAATAAACAATCAAAACTGAATCCATGTGTAACAACTAATAAATTAGCCACAAGATGTGAGAAAGCCTTTGAAGATGATCATGTTATGGCAAAGGCACCACAACATGGAGGCTAAAATGGAGTCAGTCAAAGGCAACACAACAAAATGGAGAAAGTCAAAGAAGATCTTGAGATTATGAGAAACTGACTACACATCAGAACCCATGATGTGAAAACAAGTATGGCCCTAAAATACAAGAGAATAAAATATAAAAAGATTTTATTGACATCATAAATACACCTGATTATAATATATCACGAGATAAGCCTCCAAATAAATATTTTTTTTTTTCCTTTCTAAAAAGAAGTGTGAATACAAGCCTCAAATATACATCCTAAAATCAATAAGTAGAATGAACAGCACTTTAATTCATACCTCAGAGAGAACCTTGAGCATCTGATCAATGTACCAAATTTTGTCCGTGGAAAACCTATAGCAGAAAATAGAAATTAAGCAGCCTAAACTTTAAATATATATATATATATTAGACGAGAAAAATAATATACTTTAATTACTTATGATTCTCAGCCAATCATATTGATATATCTTAGGTTGCAATTTGTCCTACTTGATCGAAGCCCAACCATACATTACATGTTAAGATTACATTATAGAAATAAGTTCATACCACTCTGCAAGGTTTCAACAAGAAAGAGGTTCAAAATTTTAAATGAAACATTTATACCACTTACTTTTCAACAATGGAGCAAGTTTTGGCAGTAAGATCTCCTTTGAAATCTTGATCACTTACTTCCAGATATTCAATAAGCTCTTTTGTCAGAGACTTTACATTGCTTTCATTTACAAGAAGATACACAAGTTCAAGGGCCCTTTTCCGAATAGAAGCATCTGAATCCTGAAAAATGTATAAGCAAAGTCAAGATAACAAGAATGCAACAGACAGTCAAGGGGTATGCATAAATTTAAAGCCAGAACTCCATACTGGATATCAATGGAAATCATTAAATTTAATGGTTCAATTTGTAACAAAATAGCATATAAACCAAACAAAAATGCCAAAGCAAGAAAAAAGCAAAATAGAGTATAGTAACAAACATCATTTCAAAGAATATTATGAGAATAATATTAAAGATATGAAAACATTTTCTAAAAAATGTTCGCATGAGCAATATGTTACTTCTGCTATAGCAAATGCACTGGAATAAGTTTGTGCACCAAATCAGCCAATGCAGCGAAGGCGGAGCAACCACTTTTATTTGTCAAAGCAATGAGATCTAGAGCACAAGACAAACATGCACAGAAGACAGTTTATTAAATGAAGAAATATGTTCGAACATAGGAAATATTGAGCTGAAATCACAGGTGTTGGAGCCACTCCAATTGCAAGCCTTGGGTAGCCAAGGATTGTTGCAAAACAAACTTTCAGAAGTGAACTGTCCAATTCCTTACCAAATGGTTCAAGACTTTTGATCACAAGTTCTCAGTTTTATTATCATTTAAAAATAATAATAAAATTAAAAAAAACTTTTTTTTTAATAAATAAATAAATAAAAGTGCCAGAGATCTGGCAATCCAAGTACATGCAAAGTATACCCAAGCAAAAGAAAATAAAAACAAAAGCCACTCAAAAAACCAATAGAATCATATAATGTAAAAAGTCTCCCTCATGAATATTAAGAAAACAATCAACTAAGCATGAACTGCATCAACTCAGAACCTGGCACATGCCCAATTATCAAACGATCTCCTATCCCTCTCCCTCCAAATTCACAAAACAAACCTAGAATCCATATGCCAAACCTAACCCTACTTGCCAGACACCACCATCAAGAAATTCCAATACAAATGCTAAAAACAGCCACTGAACTCCAAAAAAGGATAAATTACCCTCCATAAATCTATTGCCACGCGCAATACAAAAGAAGATGATTGACAGTCTCTTCCTTTTTTTTCAGGTACAGATTGACAGTCTCTTATTCTTTTTTTTTTTTAGGTACAGATTGACAGCCACTTCCAAAAGAAGATTATTGTTAAATTTTATTCATAATTAAAAAAAACTCCATCAAAGAGCAATAACATAAAATATTGAAGTGTAAATGTAGGATCCAACTAAGGTAAAAAATTTGTGGTTTTGGGTACCATACCGAAACAAATTGATAAGTATGGTCACAATATGTGGTAAGTAGGTTCGGTTCCAGTGGTAAGTAGATGGTCACATTGTGTGATAATCATGATCAGTTTCAAGTGGTAAGTAGGGTCACACTGTATGGTAAGTAGGGTTAGTTCTAGTGGTAAGTAAGTAAGATAATGAAAACTATGTTTTCTGGGAAAACCACGTTTTCTGGGAAAACCACCTCGCGTTTTGTATCCGATTTTACTCCTACTAATCAATGGCTGGAAATTTCCCCCTTAACTAGTTCTAACAGTTGAGAGTGTTTTTTGGATATGGTACCCAAAAATCACTTTTTTTTTTTGTATCGCGGTAAAACCTACATATATAGGGTATGTTTGGTTTGATTTTGGGAGATGAGTTTTAGAGATAAAAAGTACGAAAAGTTGTTTGGTTTGGTTTTTTTCAAAAGATGTTTTGGAAAATTATTTTGAGAGAGAGTTTTGGAAAAAGTGATTGATTTGATGTGTATGAGAGAGAGATTTGTTTGGAAAACTTGTAAACCAAACAAGTTTTGGGAAATTTTTTTGGGAAAATTTGTTTGGTTTGATTACTTTTGAAAACTTATTTGTAGAGAATTTTTCCCAAAAATTTTTGGGAAATACAAACCAAACAAAGCCATAATGTCTCTTAAATTTTCTATGTAACAAAATTACATGAAAACCTCCTCATCTTTTCATGCATTGGTTTCTGAGCTATAAAGCCACACCTAGTATGCAAGTTAAACAAACTTGATGGGCTATCACATAATTTTAGGAGTCTCCTTTTGGTAGAGAAAACTTTAATGGGGCTTTCCAATACCTTCACACATTCCAAGATTGTTGCCCGATGCCTCTGCACTGCTTGTGTATCTACTGTGATAGCTCTCATCAGCATGTTCAAAGCAACATATCTGAGAGAGAAGGACATGATAAACTATGTCAGTTTGAATATCAGCAAAACATTATAGAGAGGGAAAAAAAAAAAGAAAAAAACGTAAAGGCACATCTAGATTTTGTTAAGTAACAAAAATTATGAAACATAAAGATTGAAACCATCACAAGGGTCAATGTATGAGGAACCATGAAAAACAACAAAAAATTAAAAAAAAAAAAAAATACGTGTGAAGTTATCAACCATAATAGTCATGCCCTGGATTAATGCAAAATGAATAAAGAATGACCTGATATTGTTGTCACGGTTTGACAGGAATCTTCCCAAAATATTGATGGCAAGCACCCGCAAGCCGCTGTTATCTTCAATGCTCATAATTGTTTCAACACATTCATATAAAATGGCATTCCCGGCATTTTTGTTCGACTCGGTTTTTGTTGCAACCTGGAAAAAGAATACAGCAATGTCACTACCACCATTAGATTTTGTCTATGAACAGGGTACATTCTCTGCATTCATATTCAAGATAAATATGCTCATCTACTTCGAGATTGTAAGAGAAATAATAGAAAAATAATGGTATTCACCCTCCACTTTTAGCCTCACACTCCACTTGTGAGAGGCAAAGCACAAACAGAGGAGTGTGGTAAGCTTAAAGTGTAGTATAAATATCATTGTTATAGAAAAATGTTACATAAAACTGATTAGAGCATGCATCATCAAGTCAAAAGAGAGAGAGTATTCATCAATAATGTGAAGCATAAAAAAACATATGTATGCACATCTTTGCAAGACCACAAGATAATTTATTTTATCGAGCATGCAACAGCACAAAGCATGCATTATCAGATCAAAAGAAACAGTAGTCATCGATCACATGAAGCATAAACAAAACATGCATGCAAGAACACAAAGCAGAGAAGATTGCCATTGAGGTAATATCTCTCATTGAGTATGTGTAATTGCAGACCAAGGCACTGAGCAGTTGAGAAAACAGGCAAGAATCCATGTAAATCATTTGGATAGTTACAAATTTAGATAATATGTTGAGAAATAAGAAGCAATAGAAGAAAATACTAAAAAAAAAAAAAAAAAAACCTAGATTTCATTCACCAAAAGTAGCATCATAGCGAATTGCCAATTCAACCACAAATGAATTTCTGGTTAAAAAATAAATATATAAATAATCAGAGAGTAATGATAAATAGTAAATAATAACATACAAGACATTGTCAATAGTTTTATACACTTTTTCAACTAATATAGCATGAATTGATTGCAGGGGCGGGGGAGTACAAATAGCAGCTGACCTGAGCAAGAATGTCGTTCATGCAATCGCTAGCATCTGCATCTCCGTGACCCAATATGCGCAAAAACCTGAGTAATCTGATATGGAGAAAGGGATCTGTAATCCCAGAGATGTCATACTCAGGTGCATATGGACTGTTTGCAACATCCTTTAAAGATTTGACCACAGCCTCTGTGCATTTCTACAATCACATAAAAGATACAATTCTAGTCACATTGAAAAATTGATCAGATAATCAAAACATGAGACCTCGTATTTCTAGAAGAAAACAGTATGGTCAAATTATTTCTAGAAGAAAACTTTCTGTGACAGCTAAGACATCAAGTTTTTCACTACTAAAATTAAATTGAGAACAGTGGTGACAGCAAACAAATGTCATTCTTTCATAGCAATGAAAAGATTGAATTACCTATATTACCAAGAATCCAGCAATAGTAGTTATAATTTCGTTACAAAGTAGTTCTAGAGCCATTAATGACTGAAATTATTATCCTCAATCCACAAAACCCAGTCCGAGACTATAGGCACTCAAACAAGTAAGTGGATCCACCTCTCAACTTAGAGATTCCTCAACATGTACTGCCCATCATCTGTTATAGATAAACAAAACCAAAATATTCTCTTCTGCAGAATAAGTCTAAGCCTTGGCATCCTAAATATTTATAGGAATTCCAAAATTTGATATTTCGTCGGGAGCTTCCTTTTACTCTCAACTCTCATGGTTTCCACAGTTGTCGTACTTGTAATCTTTTCATAATGCGCCTTAGAAAACCCTAGCCCATTAGAAAATGTGGGCTTCTATAGGATGATTGAATCTCATTAGCCACAGTTTTCTCAAAATATGTGGCAGTTAGAGAGAAAAAAAAAACTGAATTCACGAAAGAAAAAAGAAAAGGGCAAAAACAAAATGAAGCAATTGCCTGAACCAAAAAGCACAAATGAATACCAGAATGTACCAAGGACAAAGACTGGTTTCAAAGACAAGGCGTTTGGGCACTTAAGTTACATTGAGCAATGAGTAAGCATCTTGCTTGGATATCTGATGTGTGCAAAAAGCTCACACTGCCACTGCAATTGCTCAATATTTACTCAAGTTATAATGGATGATCCAATATACAAATTGCATAAACTAGAACGGTAGTTACCAGTCCATGCCATAAGCTAATAAGTGAGTTATCAGTCAATGCAATAAGTCAATAATTGAGAAACATACATACAGAACTCCCCCTACAGTAGTCTGGCACAAGGAGTTTCAACCATGATGGTCAATTAGTAGGATAAGGATATGTTCATTTCTGTTGTATTCCAATACTTACAAAATGGTCTTATTATTGCATAGCCAGCTGCACATACCATTTCTTAGACATGCATGGCAAGGTAAGACCCAAAAAAGGCACCTATTATAAGTAAATTTATGCAAAACAAAACATGAATCTAAATGTCCGGCAATCACTGGCATTGTAACTAGCACTTGCGGTAACCTATCTGGGGGTGGGGGGAACAAAAAGACAACCATTGAAGTCCTAATTTGGAGCCTCATCACTAGTGAAAAATCAGTCTTGATGTAGAAAAATGAATTTGTAAACTGGGTAACCAAAACAAAACAAAAACTTTTAATTCTAAATCTCAGTTCAAAGATTACGTACTATGGAGTTGGAAGGTTCAAACAAACAATGTAAAAAATATAGATATTGACTTGTTTCCAGCATGGTCCATACAAACAAAGAGGAACAGGACATATAATCATCCTAATAATTTCATCAGTACTTTTACAACAAAAACTCATGTAAAGCTCAACATGCCACACATATGCTTGCCTTTTCCTAATTACAGGGGCGGAGCCAGGATTTCTCTGGTGGGGGAGCCATTTCGCCAAAGAGAAGGCATAGGATGAATCTACTGAGCCGTCAATGGATCCATTAGAGTTTTATTTGATTAAATCATTATTAAATATTACTCAACAGAGGTCAATTGGACCAATAAAATTATAAGAGATTAGTCTTAATTAAATATTATTTGTATGAATTTTATCGTTAAGGAGGTCAAAATGTAAGAATTTATAGATAAACGTTAAGGTAATATTTGGTAATAGTTAAAAAAATCTTAATATAATTAATCTATTATACAATATCCTTAGGTACATAAAGTTTTACAAATGATTCCATTAAATACATTATAGAAACTCACAAATAAACTATATTATTTTTAACATGGACTGGATTAAATTTTTTCAATAATGTTACAAATTTTTTTTATTTTTTTGAACTACAATAATGTTAGAATGATCATCTTTTTTACCACAATTTGTAATATATAAAAAAAATTTGGAAAAAGCATACATATAAAATGGAGATTTTGCAGAAGGTTGGAGGGGCCAGGATCCCCCCGAAAACACCCCCCCCCCCCCCCCCAGCACCTCCGCCCCTGATTACATATACAGAATATTGTCCACACCATGGTCAAGTTACCTTTCTAAAATATTCAAGAGCCTCTGCACTGGTTGTACATAGATCTATGCAGAGCTGAAGTCCTGTTATTAAAACTCCATGGTGCTTTTCCTTAAGTAAGCCAGCAGCAGGGTTTATAAAATTTTCTGCCAGGTCTGGGACTTTCTTTATAATCCTAATAGAGCACAGTGCTGCCTGCATTACATGGTGAATTGAGTACACAACTACAATAAACATAAATGATAGGAGAAGAGAAGAGGAGAAAAACATAAAGATCAAGCAGTACAGAATTTCAGATTGGTCAACTGCATAATTTATGTAATGAAACTCAAGCCATCTAATTGCTATCTTTTAACTTCACTTTCAACAAAGACAACATCCAAAGCAGTGCATATTGCGAATCAGAGGGAATGGAATGAAGACTCTACTGGAAGCAAGAAGAGAAAAATTATCATATCCTGAATCATTTTCAAAGATGGGACTGATTGGTGAAAGAAATTAGCAGACACAGGAAAAGCAAATTGCACCAGTGACTACATTCTGTTTTCTGGTATGAAAACTCATATAATCATGACGTTTATTGGCAAGGGGAGGGTTACCCCTAGTTGTGTAGCTGATCACCGATGGACCAAACATTATAACAAAAACAAAAATAAAAATAAAGAAACAAAGAAACAAACAAATCAGTAACAGAAAGGCAAATATATGGGAAATGAAAGAGGCAATACTCTTATTTTAAAATTGATTCAATAATGAGAAGTGTTTCTGTCACAAGTACGAGTACATCCTTCAAAAGCCTGACAATCTTAAATTCTAGAGAGAAAAAAAATAATCAATAAATAAAATTGTAGACAAATCTATATAACCTACAAAAAATAACCAAATCTTAAAGCTCTATAATTAGCAAGAAACAAAATTTGATTGTAAAAAACCATTTCAACCAGCTTGGAATTAGAAACATTTTGGAAACAACATTTCAGAAACATAATGGAAGCAAAATAAATGAATAAAATTGGAAACATGTGGAAAGATAAATTCTAAAACAAAATCTATTAATAATTGAAGATAATGACTGATTGGATAAGGTTCTCAAGGAGCTCCTTTCTGTTCATTTAAATTGCCCACTGAGAGACATTTTGACGTACAAGTAACGGCCCAAGTAAAATAATTGATGAGGGTGAATAACTGTAATTGCTTCTAATCATCAGAAAATTTAGTACTCCTACCACAGCCCCCCTGCAACAAAATCTAAACATGCAAATCCAATTTACGCATTTCTAGAGCTATTAAATTATTTTCAAATGGATTGGAAAATAGCCTACAAAAAAGCTTACTTTCTTCCGAATATTTGGATCTCGGAATTGTAGTAATCTTTCAACTTCTGGTGCAAGATCACGTGCCATTTCTGCAGAACATATATTCCCCAAAGCACAGAGAGCTAGTCCCACAATATACTGGTTGGTGTGATTAAGATCTCTGTGCATAAGTTAAGGTTTTTGAAGGAAATACTTATAAACCAGAAAGAGAAGTATATCAATGATAAATTTTTTCATCTTGAAGAGACAGTTACAATAAAACCAATAACTAAATTCCCATAGTAAAAATAAGCACTCTCATAGGATACTGCTTTAATGAGTTTGTGACCAACATCAGTACTTCTTGTCTTTCATCAAGAAGTAACATAAGGCCAAGATATCCTATCCTCTTCTCAGGAAATCCAGCAGATGCAATTAACTTTAGGCATTCCATTTGACCAAAATGTGTGGGGTAACCAAGCATGTGAATGAACATGAGCTTTGCTAGATTCCGATGCCTGTACTCATTATCATTTTCACTAACTGCTGAACGAATTGCAGCACACTCTTTTCTTACAACAGCCCGCTCTTCTGCTGCAGTTTTACAAGCACGTATAGCCCGAATCATGTCCCTGCAATGGAACAGTAAGTGTACCAATTCATCACTTATGGGAAAAAAAAAATAGAAATAAACAAAAACACAACAATTTGATTTGCACATTACAAATCTGTTTAAAGTATGCATGTACGACCTGACTAGCCTGACAATAAATACCCGGATGTATAAGTATAGAGGTACAACCTGACTTAAGAAGGAGATAGATTTTTTCTAAGTGAATAAGGAGACATAACAAAAAACCGCAGAAAAGGGAATGTCAAATTAAGAATAAGAAGCTTCTCCACTTAATTTAAGAAGCCAAGTTTCTCCCCGATTCTTAGAACCCAGGTCATGTAATCATAACAGACCTAACTTGCTAATATTGAGTTATTCTAATGCTACCTGAGGTATAGCGATGGTGGACTAAGTCTCACATAGATTGTTGTTTAGGCAAATTGAAGATCAAATCCAAAAATATATATATATATATATGATCCTGGCAAGTTCAATAATATGCCATTGTGCGAGTGTGATTTCATCAACAAGGTGAATGGGTAACAAGACTCAGCGATCCTATCAAGTTCAAAAATATGCTGTTGTTAAATAGTGATTTCATAAGCAAGGTGAATGAGTGGCAAGACTCAAATCTATTTCTCCAGAAGTCCATAACTCTTTTTGGACAAGAAGTTGGAGGCATTACATAAGGGTGTACAAGTTTGGAGCAGTGAGATGACGAATGGAAAAAGAAATATATGTGTAAGAACGGAAGGCACTTTTCAAGTAAAATCTAAGTCACCGGGAGTGGAAGCGGAAGCGAGAACATCCTTTAAGAAAATAGCTTGCAAGCGAGATTGTCTTCAGAGCATATATACATATATTTCAATATATTTATATATTATTTTTAATATTTTATGCATTGATTTCTTATATATAAAAATAAACAAATAAAAGAATTACATAATTCCATTTGTTAAGAAACAAAATGCAAAGTTGTACACGAGTTCCAAGTTGGTTTGTCAGTGAGATTGCCTTTCTAATCTATCATTGGTTGCATGTTTGATTCCCCGGTTGAAACTTTTTGACGTATTAAATTGGTTGCAACTTGCATGGCGCGAGCGGTGAAAGGACATAGCAGAACATGTGGCACAACATAATAAATTGAAATTCAATTGGTTTGTAAAATGAATATTTGACTCGATAAAACTGGGAATTTGACCAAATTTTGAACCTAGTCCGTTAATTTGTGTGCTAATTCGCAATTCCAGCCACCATTATAGGCAAATTAGGTGACTAAGGTAGCGTTTGGCTCACTAGAATGCAATGGAATGGAATGATCATTCCATCAAAATGCTCATTCACATGCTTGGATTTAAAAAATAATGAAAAATACATTACAAACGGAATCATCATTTACTATTTTAAGCGAATAGTCATTCCATATGAGAGCCCAAGAATGATCATTCCATTCCATTCCAACTCATTCTAGTGAACCAAATAAAGCATAAGTGTAAAACCACCACTTATATGTAAAATGGAGATTTTATGCGACTCTTAATAAAAACACTGTGTGATTGGATAATAGGAGATTAACCTGGGTTGAGAAAGAAAAAAAGCCTACATTAGGATAGCACTTTAAGAGTACGGTTAGTACAAAAGCCCAGGCAGGTTTTAAAAGGGGTGTGGAAGCTTAGATCGCAAGCATATTTTAAGGGTTTCCCTTAAAATGATGTCCATGAAAGAAGCTCGTGGGTTGCATTGGGTGGTCAATACCCTTCTATTTATGGCATAGCAATGGATAGGAATGCTACAATGGCTTATTACTTTGGCAAATAAGGTACTCAATTTTATGGGATATTTTTTCACTATGTAACGTTGGAGATTGGGAGGTGGCAAAGTTGATGAGCTCCTTGAGAGGTTGTATAGGATGTCAAGTATTGAAGTGGGTTAAGATTTGATGAAATAGAGTTTTCTAAATGAAGATGCTTTCAGGTGAAATCTTCTTCAGAGGCATTGATTGGGCAATCCATTTCCTCATTTCCCTTGGAAATCAACATAGGACCAATAGCTCCACCCAAGGTGGCCTTTTTGACGTGTGGTGCTCATGGAAAAATCCTTACTATTGATAATTTGGTCCATATAAAACAAGTGAATATGAATTGGTATTGCATGTGCAAGTAGCGAGAAAAATCAGTGAATTGTCTTCCCATTCACTGTTGAATGACAAGATAGATTTAAACATCAATTTTCTCTTGGTTTAGGGCGGAATAGGTTTTCCCCTTTGGAGAAATTGAGCTTCTTCATAGTTTAAGAGAAGCTAGTGTAAAGAAGAGGATGAGAAAGTTGTGACTTTTGATTCCATTATGCATGATGTGGATCATTTGGAGGAAGAAGTATCATGCATATTTTGATGGCACAGAAGTTCTATTGTATAGTTTAAAAGAACATCTGCAAGTTTTTTATGGTCAGCAGTCCTGGAGTCATTAACCTTTTCCTTGATCAATTTTTGAATTTCATAGAGCTTTTTGGCTTCCTGACCATAAAGCCTTCACCAACTTACCCATTTATCCCCAAAATCTAATTCTGGCAAACACACCCTTCCTTTACCATTTGTCTTAAGCACCAAAACCAATAAGCACCGCTCCCCATATTTGAAGGCACTTGCACTCTACTATCTTCTAGCCCCCTCATCGACAACCCAATAACAAACTACCTCCTTTGGCCTGGATTGCCTAGTTTAACTCTTATTGCACAGTCATGGCACTAAAACTCAAAAAAGTTGCAACAATTATCGTAAACCTCTCCACCATCTCCAAATCACCGATCATCCTCTTTCCTCACCTTTTGAAACGAATCAATAGTCTTCAAAATCTGATGTACAATCTTCCTCATGGCTCCCTCATATGGGATTCATCTCTCTCTCCGTAAGAGAACTTTCCTTGTGTATTGATTCTTAGGCAGTGCATAACTTGGCATCCAACTATCATCCCTAACCAATATTCAGTGTTTAATCCTAAACAAATAATCGCCTAGTAATTTGTCCTCCTTAAATGCCTTAATCTCTAAGTGAAGCAGTTGTAGGGTGCTGAGACCAGATCCCCTGTCCCCGTATCCGAACCACTCCTCTACCACACAAGCAAGCCTAACAAGACTTAGCATATGGTACCAGTTTGGGACAAGGGTGAATGGGGACAAAGGATCCAGTGAGGTAGGGTGCTCTGGTAGAACATAGAGTTTAAGAGTAGGATGATGTGTTGTGTACAGTATATTGGGAACTGGAAAGTAATTGGTTATTTTGAATAAAGCAGCACAAAAATATATCAAGGCAAAGGTGAAAAATGAGATAATACCAAAAATTAGGCACATCAGATGGAAAATTAGCTTTCACCATGGTAGTAGTAGTAGTGACTAAGCATTCCTACTTCAGTTGTTAATGTATAAAATGTTGCCATTGTAAGTAACCTAACTTTTGTTGAATTCATTTTCTTGAGCCATTTTCTTTTATGACTTGTACATTTCCTCTAACTTAATGAGTGAAATTGCAACTAGAAGAATAAAACACATCCTCAATTATGAAATCAAACTGCAAATTGAAACCCCAAATTGACAACCAAGTCCAACCCTAGTTCAGTAGATTAATCCGCGTCAACAAAATAAATCCTACACATTACACTGATTAATTACAACCAAACACATTTCAAGCTTTCATACCCATAACAAAATTATAAAATCCCCAAATGTATTCTTCTTCAATTTCAACAATTCAATAGCACCAACTACCAATCCCATTAATTCCCAACAAACCCAGTAAAATTTAACCTAATTAAGTACAAGAAGATTATTCCATGGTTGATCTCAGAAACATGAAATGAGAAGCAGCAAGATTGAAGATTTGAATGCTCACCTCAGACGCGTACCGGAGGAGAAGGGATTCATGATTGGATCCGTATTGAAAGTCCGCGAAAGCTCGATCAGATCCAGTTGCCAAGACTAGAGAAAACTCGATCGATCCACGGATGGACCCAATTGATATATGAATAAATCTATAGATAGATGAATCGGCAAAGCTGGGAATTCGAGATCTGAAGGGTTTGAGAGATTTGGATCTGAAACGAGACACAGAGAAAAGACTGAATATTTATATATGTTTCTGGGCCTGAGGAGATGAATATATGAAATGGAATGACGTTGCTCCTTCCACTTGCGGTGGAATGCGCTGTGCGTGTGTTCTTCTTTTCTTTGTGAAAACAAAATGGGGTTAAATTGTATTTTAACGTAGTGTTTGGTGACTGGGAAATTAAAGTGAAAGATTTCATAATATTTTTATTTTTATATTTAATTGATTGATTAAAAATATATATAATTTATTGTTGTATATAAATGGTCATTTCATAAATAAAAAAATTTATAAAAGTGATTTTTCATAAAATGAACAATAAATTATAAATAACTATTTGAGATTTGCTTAAAATATGAATTGTTTCTGTGGTTTGAAAAATTATAAAAACTCCATTGTTAAAATTTTTTATTTAATAGAATTAACTGAATAAAGGAAATTCATAACTGCACTCATATACAATGATAAAATTATGTAAATTATTAACTGAAATAAATTTATGATATCATCAAAAAAACTATTAATTGACTGGATGATTTAATAATCACATGAGCCATTTGTTATGAATTTATAATTTAAAGGGATTAACCCAAGGGGTTATGACAACTTAGTAAGGCCTTGAGGCATAAGCCTTCAGGTCTAAGGATCCATATTTTCCTCGGAGCTAGTCACCCAGGTGACAACACATACGGTTGGTAGAACGAATTTTTCAAGCCTAGGTAAATCGTACCTAGTGTCCAGAGTGTCGATTTGAATTCTCATCTATGTGCGAGTCCGTGACTTATCACTACATGATTCAGTGGCCCTACTACGTAACACCACTTAAAAGTGACCTTTGGGGCTTCGACTCTTTATGATTTAGCCCTGGAAATCACCTCTCTGTAGTTAGGCATATAGAAATTTAAAGGGGTTGGATATAATTTTAGAACTATATAAGACAAATCTCAGATGGTGTATTTATAATTTACTCTGAAAATAATAAGGACTGACCGTTTGGTTTGTGATTGTTTTACTAAAGAAATTTTAAAAATCAAAAAACGTCAAAACGTCTCATTATACACGTGGATTAATTAATTTTTCTTTCACAACTATCTATTTAATTAAGACCTTCTTTGGAAATGTAGACTTGTAGTCAAACAATTATTGCAAATTATCAAATTTTTATTTTTATTTTTTTACGTCCTTTTATAAAATCTAAAAAATACTAAAAAGTCAATTCTCAAACACCCTCTAAAAATGCATTCTCAACATATTGACTTTTTCCCTTCATAAAAAACGCAAAAGACCACAAAAAAATGCAAAGAGTGGCTAAAAAATCAAATTCTCAAATGGGTGCTAAGGGTAATGTTGACAATTGGTTTTTTTAGTCAAAAGCACTCTTAAAAAAGCTAAAAAAAAAATAAAAATAAAAAAATCTATACAAAAAATCAAATATTCATTCTCACTTCTTTTAAAGGGGAATTTTTTTTAAGGTCCCTAATAATAATAATTTAAAGGATAAAGGACACCAAAAAAAATAGTGATGCATCAGGTCCCTCAACAGCATGGCGCGCGTTTTTAATTATTTTGTGGACCAAAATACCCTTCCCAAAATCAACACAGAAACGAAACTCATTCCGACGTCTGAGTTCCATTCCGAGCATCCAGCATCTTCACGAACAAGAGAACAGTAGAATTAGGGTTTCAATATCATCTTCACCATTGACATTAGAGCTTCATTATCTTCTGCAAAAATCATTTCCATTCCTTCATCACAAATTTCTCTGACCCCGTTTTTCCTGTTCACCGTCATCTCAGTTTATCTTCGTCACGTCACATCTTCATCTTAGGCCATATCAGCTCGTCATTCAAGTTTCATCCTAACTCTGGTAAGTTTTTCTACAATACAACTAGATTTTATCTGGAAACACAGTTAATTACATTTTATATTAACCTCCATAAATTAGGATTTCAATTTCGTAATAAAAAGCTACCTTAATTTGAAAAAAATTATTTCTGTGTTTTTGAACTTATTCTTGAACATGTTTGTGTGATTTTATCTGTAAATTTCTCTGGCATTTGAATTTCTCTGATTTTTGCTTGATGTATGTTTCTTATTTCAATTTTCGCTGGCATCTTTATTTTGAAAAAAGTAATTTTCTGTGTTTTCATCTTATTCTTGAACATGTTTCTGTGATTTTGTCTATAAAGTTCCCTGCTCTGTAAATTTCTTTGTAATATGTATTTTTAATTGGAATGTCTATCTTTCTCTGGAATGTCTATTACTCTCTTGTCTCTGTCTAAGTTTCTCTGGTATTTATAAATTTCTCTGACCACATCACATCACTTTCCTCCCTTGTGTGTCTCTATCATGTTTAATTTTCTCTGGCATTTTAATATTATGGACTAAAATGAATGTTTCTTCTTTGAATTTTCTCTGACATGTGTATTTTGAAAAAAAAGTTATTTCTCTGTGTTTTGATCTTATTCTTGAACATGTTTCTGTGATTTTGTCTATGAATTTCTTTGCTTTGTAAATTTCTCTAGAATATGTATTTTTCTCTAGAATGTCTGTTATTCTCTTGCCTCTGTCTAAGCTTCTCTGGTATTTATAATTTTCTCTGACCACATCACATCACTTTCCTCCCTTGTGTGTCTCTATCATGGTTAATTTTCTCTGGTTGTGTATATAAATTTCTCTGGCATTTTAAAATTATGAATTAAAATTTTCTCTGGAATAGAAATTTCCTCAAGAATGTGTAATTTTCTCCGGAATGTGTATTTTTCTCTAGTATGTTTATTTTGTTCAATTCTTGGTTTCAATGTAGTATAATTTTCAGTGGCATGTTTACATTACTTTGTTTATTTTATCTTGCTAATTGTAGAATGGAAATTTTCTTTGGCTTGCCATGTTTACTTTTCTCTGTCATTCATTTTCTCTGGTATGTTTACTTCTATATGTAATTTTAACAATTATTGAAAATTTCTCCCCCATGTTTATGGTGCTTTGTTGATTTTCTCTGACATTTAATTTTTAATGTCCAATTTTCTCTGGCATGTCCAATTTTTTATAATTTTCCCTTATCCATAATTTTAGCTAACATCTCCAATTTTTTCTTATTGTAATTTTCTCTAGCATGTCTAATTTTCTCTGGCATGTTTAATTTTCTCTGGGATTTAATGTTGACATCTTTATGTTTTAATCATTGTCTAGAAATGGCAAAACGTAAAAGCAGCAAAACACCGGAAACACCAAGCAAGAAATAGAAACTCTCTCAGTCTTCTTATGAGCTAAAATCAAAAACCAGCAATAAAACACTGGAAACACCAAGCAAGAAAGAACAACTCTCTCGGTCTTCTTATGATCTAAGATCAAAAACCAGTAGCAAAACACCACAAACTCCTCGCCAAAACACACAAGTCCAAGGTGATGAAGCAACTAGCATCCAGATGAGTACCCCAACTTCAAAAGACTCAAGCTCAAGGGGGAAAAAACCTGTTAAACTCCATAGAAAGATAGCTCACTACAGCATTCAATACTGATCCAACCTCTCATCTGTTGTCTCTTTTTTTCAAATACTTAAATTCAATTCAAACCAACTTGTAGAGCTTCAAAAGACCCCATTCTGGTATTTGATCCAAGCTCTAACCACCGGAATGATGGATCCAAAGAAATCTAGGAAATCTGATGATGATGTAGTTGCAATAATCCAATGTTACAATGAAAAAACAAAAGTATTCACAGTTGGTAAAAAAAACTTGACCTTTATAACAAATGACATGACCATGATTTTTGGTTTGCAAGGAGGTAAATGAGCCATGTCATTAAGATACTCTAAAAAGCCAAAATCTACATTCCTAAGGAGAAGATTCCAAAAGCACACAAGGCTCACTGGTCCTATTATTAAAAATGCCTTGGTCAAAGCAATGAAAGGCAAGCAACCAACTGACTTCAAAGATGTAGCAATCATTGTTACATTGTACTTGTGTCTCACCCTATTTTTTGCAATAAGTGGGAATTCAATAGGGTGGGTTTTTATAAAGTATGTGGAACCTCTTGAATCAATGAAATAGTATGATTGACCAGAAGCAATCACATCAACATTGATTGATTCTATTATAGCATTGCACAAAACTCCAGAAAAAGTTACGGGGTGTGTCATTGCATTGCTGGTAAGTATAATATCCATTCAAAGTTGCAGTTATCATACTTACAAATTTGTGCATTTAGAAAAATTTAATTACTTTAATTTTCATCACAGTATTGGCTATGTGAACATGCAAATATCATTGACTCGGAAGACAGTAACACAACTGACTTCCCAAGATGTGCCAAGTGGAACCTGCAAACCTTGACGAAACAGTTGCAGAAAACACCAGTTTACTCTCTTGCACCTCGACAGGTTAGATTTCTGTCACTACTGAAATCTCAGTGAAATTCCAAAATTTCTCTGACCACTGCTTTGTTTCCCTCATTGTGCATTGATTGATTAAGATCAATTTTTTCTGAACTATCAATTTATATTTTCTTCTTTGGTTACCACTGGTTTATTTCTGCCATTGTAATCAATTTTCTCTGTAATCCAAATTTCTTTGACCACAATTGTAACACATTAACTTATATAACCTAATTGATTTTCTCTAATATCTGAATTATGTTGATTGTTTCATAATTTTCTCTGACCCATAAAATTGTTTCTCCTTATGTGTAATTTTCTTTGGCCCATAACTTATGTGCCATGCATCTTTGATAAACATTGTTTATTTCTACCCTTCTAATGAATTTTCTTTGGAATCCAAATTTCACTGACACAATTATAGTAAAAAATTAACTTGTATGCCTTGATTGATTTTCTCTGATATCTAAATTATGTTGCTTGTTTCATAATTTTCTCTGTTTCATAAAATTAACTCATTGTCTGTAATTTTCTCCTACCCATACAATTTTCTTTGAAATTTGTTTCCCATTAGTATCATTTAGATGAATTTTATTTTCCTTATTTGAATTTTTTCTCTTAGTGAATTTTGTAACATTTCTCTAATAAAAGAGCTTCATGTTACAGATAGATAACAAGGAGCTAGTAAAAAACCTATCAAAGGAGTTATGTCTTGGTAAAAAGACGAAGAAAGAATCAAAAAAGGCAATTGTCAAATTCAAGGAGACATTACAAGATTCATCTAGAGAATGAGGGAATGAAGAAGCATAAGGCAACATAGAAGAATATGAAGCCAACAATGGACAAGAAGAACAAGCAAGCAGTGGAGAAACAGAAGCCAGAGAAGAAAGTGAAGAAATAGAAGCAGAAGAAAAAGAACAAAATGAACAGAAAGAAGAAGACAGTGAAGAAGAAGATGAAAAAGAAGAAAACAATGAGGAAAGTAATGAAGAAGAACGTAATGAGCCGATGGACCAACAACGTGATAGCATTTGTGGCTCAACAATGCATCAGCCTCAAGAATCTGAAGAATCAAAGGATGCCCAAATTGCTGATCTACATCAAAGACTAAAGGCACTTTCTCAAGCTAAAAAAGAAGAAGAGAGAAATTAGATTGAATTACTTGCTGAAAAGGATGTTGCAATAAGAACCTTGATATCACTTAACTCAGAACTTCAAGAAAAAGACAGCACAATACAAATGAAACTAAGGATGTTGGACGTTCAAAAAGAAGACGATACAAAAACAATTCAACAGTTGAGGGATTCAATTTCGGAGCTTGAAACTGAAAATGCTAAATTGCATGAACAAGTTCAAGAACTATCCGTCCAACTAGCAACACAACCATACTGAACACCAACACAACTTCAACCACAAGGTCAGTAAAAATCTTGAGTCACAAAAAGTTACGTCATTGTGTCAACATAACTCAGAGAAATTTCTATTTATTATAATTTTCTATGTCAATGGTAATTTTCTCTGGAAGTTAAATTTCTCTGAACACATTAGTTTCTGCTGCTTATTTCTATTGATTTCTACTGCTCATTTGATTTTCTCTGTCTATTTTCTTATTCAAATTTTGGGGCTTGTTTGATTTTCACTGTGTATAGTTGGAATGCAAGTGGAAGAACAACCAACAACCCAACAAGAACAAATGGCACACAAAGAACAATCGAAACAAAAGACAAAAGTCTATGCTAACTGGAAAATATTGAATCAAATAAATTTACATATTGAAATATCATCCGTTACTTCAGAGAAATTTCACTTTTACTGATATTTTCACTGTCTACAGTCAAAAAAGATCAGACATCAATGATAAAAAATTTAAAGGCAAAAGAAAGGAAGGAAAAGCAGCACGATCCAGAATTTCAATATCCCAAAGTTGCGAAAGTGACTAGAGGTTCAAAACAAACTACAAAGCAAACTGAGCAAACCACGAAGGACAAAGAAGTACTTGATGCTGATGCGTACGTCTTGCCTCAACCTACAAGCATCAGAAAATCTTGGGTCTTTCCACAAACTCTACCGATTTCAAGATTGATAAAAGATCATGTAAAAGACATGTTGCAGCACATATCAAATGTGTCTGGACTTGAGTAAGTACAACAAATAAAATAGAAGATAACAAATAACAAATTACAAACTTATATTGCATTAACAACAATTAAATCCCTTCTTTGTCATCTTGTAAGGCTTTAATTTGGACAAGTGAGTTGAATCTCGTTACCTTCGAAGACATTGGAAACCTAATAAAGCAAAAAGAAATTGCCAATAATATAAGTCTTTCATCAAAATTTCTCTGCAATGTTTCATCAGCCTTTATAAACCAATATTACAATTATAAATCATATTTTTTAGGTCATTGATAGCTATGGAGAGATCCTTCTTGCTGACCAAAGGAGAGAAAGCCAACAACCAACTTCATTTTTGTTCACATCCACGAGCTTAGTATGTTACTACTCTTTTATTTGATTTTCTCTGGAATTTACTTACCACTTTCTCTTGTTAAGATACTTCTTCAAGCCAGTTGTGTCACTAGTTTAATTTTCTCCGCCTAGTTGTGTGCATTTAAAATTTCTCTGTGTATATTTCTTCAATTCCTGTTATTTCAACTTTCTCGAAACATAACAATTTTTTGATTTTCTCTGACCACAGAATTTCATCAAGATGACAGAAAATCAAGCTTTTCGAGTGTCCTTATTTGACAAGCATATTGAAACAGCATGGAGGAATTATAGGTTTCTCCATTTCCCAATAAATACTGGAGGTAATGAGAAGTCCACACATGGAAATCACTGGACCTTGCTTGTCCTGGACAAACAAGACAATTTATGGAGGTTCTATAACTCACTGAGGCTAAGGAGGGATGATGTAGAAGACAAATATGTCAAAGATGCAAAACAATTGGTAACGAGTGCAAATTTCTCTGATCCATCATAATGTTTATGTGATGATAATTTTCACATTGATTTGTCTGTAAATTTCTCTATTATTTAAAAATTATTTTTTTGTAGTAAGATTATGTGGAGAATTTTTTGAAAGCTTGCCTTGAAAGAGAGGCTCAATCACAACCCTCTTTCAAATTGATAAACTCACAAAACACAAGTTACGATTTTGAGTATGTCAACAATGCTCCACAACAAGACATTGATTCGTAAGTTTCATACAACATCTATAAATACGATAATCTGATTTTCATGTTTCTTAAAACTAACCATACCTATAATTTGTATGCAGTCTGGATTGTGGCCTCTTTGTCTGCTATATAATGAAACAATACAGTAAGCATGAACCTATCAGCTCCAAATTGTCCACACAAGACATAAGGTTGATGAGGGCAGAACTCATAGAGAGATTTGTGACCGAAGTTGGCCGGTCATGGACTGAACCAATTGAAATACCTGCAGAAGAAGAACAAAAAATGTAATAGTGAAACTAGTGAAAGGAAGACAATGTACATATCCATACAGAGAAAATTGTCTCACATATATGTATATATCCACACAGTATTAACCATTCAATTTTTTGTTCATACATTGAAGGAATAATGATACTTGACATATATGTATATATCATTTTTTGACTAATGTAAATTTCATTTTTTTTATTTTATTTTGACTAATTAAATTTCATGCCTATCAATGGTTATATATATACATATATATATTTTATTCTGATTGTCAACACAATCCACACAGAGAACAAAAAATGAAATTTCTGAGTTGTGAATTTCTCTGGGTTGAGTGATTTGGAGAGAGGGAATTTCTCTGGGTTGGTGAGGAAAATTTCTCTGGCTTTGAGAAAAATTTCTGAGTTAAAGTGATTCTACATAAATTCTTCCCTGGTCCAGAGAAATTCTCAACTCAGAGAAATTTCAAAAGAGCTTAATTTTGTTTCTTGGTTATACTCAGTGCAATAATTTTGTGTATGCTCTGTCTGGTGTGCACATTTCTTGAAGTGAGTCCAGAAAAATTTTTCCCTGGTAAGAATTTCTCTGTGAAGTCCAGAGAAATTCTATGGATTTCTCTACTTTAAACTTAGAGAAATTTCAACAAACACAATGCACACTGTAATTTTCAATGCTATAGGCAAATTTCTCTAGATGAATTGAACCTCACAAAACACAATGTAGATTTCAACAAACACAATACCCATAGTAAATTTCTCTTCTACTGGCAAACTTCTATGGATAAATTTGACCGATATGAAGTTACCAGAAATTTACAGAGAAATTTAACTCGTATTGTGCCAAAGAATGTGCCTATATGATCATGCAATCTGTAATGTACTGTGTTAGTACAAAACAATTATCAAATTCAAAAAACACAATCCACACAGTACTTTCCTCTGCCATTATCAAATTTATGTGGATGAATTTGAAGCTTCAAAACACAATGCACGAAGAATTTTCTCTGCCATAAGAAAATTTCTCTAGATGAATTTGACAGGTATTACAAACCCACTGCCTATAGTATATATCAACAAACACAATGCACACTTTAACTGATATTAAAAAATTTCTTTGGATGAATTTGATTGATATTATTATATACACTATCTAAAAAATACATTTCACAAAATAAAATACACAAAGTAATCATCACATGTATTATTCAATCAATAAAATGTATTATCCTAAACTATTTAACAAAAGTTCCTTAAATATCCTCTTATTATGGTGACCAATACTCTCACAATGACTACAATCACCCTTTTAAACTCTCCAGTAGAAGCAATTATGTTCTTCTTCGGCCTCCCAACTGGTCTTTTGCTCAATAGAGGTAAAATCATAGCATCTTCAATGCTACACACAGGTTTTTCAACAGTTGAAACTGGGCCAATCGAAAACGAGTATGCTTGACGATACATATCAGCATGAAAAAATGGTTCAACAAATGAATTCAAATTCTTTCCACTCCTAAAAATTGTAGCAACAGTATGTTGACATGGATATCCATTTATTTCTCATTTTCGACATGAACAAGTTCTCAACCCTAGATCAACCATAACTGAAGGAAAACAATGCACTTCAAAGACATTATCAGATGATAAACTCACATTCCATGTCCTCCCATCCAAGAAAGACTTCTCCAATACACTGTCCATACGAGGACAGAGAACTTTATTCCATTTACTAGAGAGCAGCCTCCTATCAGACCTCATATTCATGATTTGTAACCGTATCATGTCCACCAAATTTGTTATTGGCAAGTGCTGAGCTTCTCGTATCCATGAATTGAACGACTCAGCAACATTTGAATATATCTCACCATAACGTTTCCCCTCAAAATATGCATCACTCCAGTTTTCATATGGTAAACTTCTCAAGAAAACACTCACAACGTCTCCTCCCTCACTTTTTAATTCATTTAACTTGAAATGAAATGATGCCTTTGTTGGCGCATATGCACATTCTGAAAACTTGGACGCAATCGTCTCCCTAACCAAATTTGTGTTTCCACATGACAACTTATCCCTCAAATTTCTCTTTAGATGTTCAAGACAAAATCCATGAAAGCAGTTAGGGAAAAACCTAGCAATTCCTTCCATAATACCGCAATGTCGATATGATATGAAACTTATCACCCTTTTTTATCCCAACACTCCATATAAATGTTCAAGGAACTAACACCAATTGTCTTTATTCTCAGCATCAACAACAGCAAAAGCTATAGGAAAAAAACCTACAAAACAAATAGGAACAAGCATATTAGATATACACATGCAGAGAAAATTAGAACAATAAACAACCAGATAAATTTGACACTGCCAACATCTGGAGAAAATTCACTTAGTGCCCAACTCCAGAGAAAATTCACACATTGGCAACATCCAGAGAAAATTGACTTAGTGATCAACTACAGAGAAAATTCACACAATCAGAATATCCAGAGAAAATTCACTTAGTGACCAACTACAGATAAAATTCAAACATTGGCAACATCCACACAAAATTCACTTAGTGACAAACTATAGATACAATTCACACAATGACAACATCCAGAGAAAATTCACACACTGACCAAAATCCAGTGAAAATTCTCACAATGGCCACAACTATAGAAAATCCACACAGTGGCCAAAATCAGAGAAAATTCAAGGTGTCAAAGAAAAATCACATTCACTCAATTCCTACATGTATAGAAAATTCACATACTTAGATAAAATTAGATATATTTCCAATTACCTTTATTCTCATCTTTCGCCGTTGCAGCAAGCATAACTCCTTTGTATCGTCCTTTCAAAAATGTTTTATCAAGAAAAAGCAATGACCGACAATATTTGAAACCAGCAATTGTCACGACCCAAACCCGCCCCTATGGGTTTAGCACCGTAACCGGCCAATAATCCGTGATTACCGAAGGCCTGCTTAACAATAAGACAGTATTACAAAGTATAAGGGCATGGCGGAAGCCAAAACAGTAATTAAACAATATCCAATGAGCTGTAACAATCTGTATGCAAAAAGACTTTTCATTCGTATGCACATTCATAACGAAACAGTCTATACATATATGAACAATCATTCAGAACAGGGACCTAATCCCTATTAAATAGTACAGTAACAGTTTAAACAGTAATACAAAACAGATATAGAAACAGATGGGGAAAATTAAAACACTCCAAAGCCATAGCTTGGCAGGCTCGGAACCTCGCAGTGAGGCACAGTGGTTGGCATGACAAAAAGGGGGAGTCTAACCCACGCTCCTAGCTCTGGTCTGGTGCCTGAACACCTATATATATATATAAACAGTGAGCTAAAGCCCAATGAATAACATAATGCGTAAAGAGGTTAAGAATGAATGTCCTTACAGTAATGAAAACAGTTCATTGATTCAGTATATCAGTCATTCAGTCATAACAGTCATATGTGGTACATCTATTAGCATAGCAGTACAGTAAACAGTAGGTCTTAAAAGACCGAACAGTCAATGATGGCCATCATAACAAAAGTTCCAAGATAGGAACTAACAGAGATCTCTGTAACAGTAGCAGTAATAGTAACAGTAGCTGCTAAGGATGTCACAATACAGTTCAGAATAGAGGACATACATTCATTCAGTTAACAGTAACAATTCAGAAAGTAGTTCAATAAACAGTCAGAAAATATTCATCTTTGAACATATCTTTACGACATCGTTACTCACAGAGTTCTGGGCTATAAGCAGCTAGAGCGCGTCTCCGAAAGCCAACCCTATACAGTGACAGAACGAACACACACTAAGTTACACATTCGGGAATCAAAGACTTAGTCCCTACTTAGACTTGGTGTGGTTCTACATCTATATCCACATTAAGATGCCTTAAACTAGGTCTAAGAATGCCTAGGATGGAATGAGGATGCAAAGACGCACTTTAAAACATTTTTTAGAATTTTCAGAAAACAGGGGATCCGCTCGAGCGCAGGTTACCCAGCTCGAGCGTAAAGGCAAACAAAATACTCCGCTCGAGCGTGAGTTACTCTGCTCGAGCGGACTGTAAAACATGCCAAAAGTACTGGATGAGTGAAAATCACGCACGATGGGCGCTCGATAGCCGCTCGAGCGTGAGACACAAGGTCCCGCTCGAGCGTCCAATACCCCGCTCGAGCGGACTGCAAAACAGTGCAAAGTGCTGGGAGCACGAATTCCACGCTCGAGCTCCAGTCACCCCGCTCGAGCGTGAGTTCAAAATCTGGAATTTCCAAATTTGAACCTCAGGCTTAAAATCAAGTTTTAAAGTACCACTTTCGATCCTCTTGGGCTAATTTTCCAGAAAACACTTCAAAACTCATAGTTTAACATGATTCAAAGCTCAATTGTAAAACCAAAGCCCCAAAGGAAGATCAATTCAACTCAATTTCAAACCAAAACTCAAGAACATAACTTCAATTGGACATGCAAGACTTTAAACAACTTTCAAGCTTCAAATAATTGCTCTAATGAGCCAATTGTTCCAAAAACAAGATGAATTCATGGTCCATTGTAAAAATATGAACATGCATGAGTAATTCCATGAACAAACACCTTAAAACTCATGAATGGCAACATGCATGCATGGAATGAGCTTCAATTCAACATTAAAAGACCAATTCTTGACTTAGCTCTTTAAACTACTATGATCCATGCTAGATAGAACTTAAATACACAATTAAGAGGATAAAATTCATACCTAGGTTCCTCAATTACAAGTCTAGAGGTTCAATTATGCAAAACTCCTTCAATTCCTCAAGATTTCAAGCAAAACCATCAAGTTGCACTCAAATCTCCCACTCTCTCTCTCCCTAGTCGGTTGAGACATGAAATGGCTGAGGAAATGTTGGCTAAATGTATAATAAGGCTAAAAAATGATCCATGTAGTGGGCCACTAAGTGGTAAGATAATAATTAAGCCAACTATTGCAATTTATCACCATTTAATCTAATTTAATCATACCAAATCACATTTTAATTAAATATGCCATAAAATCACATAAATTCTAATGATCATAAAACATCGATCAATTTCGGATTCGGCCGCCGATAAGGCCTTCAATTTGCAGTTTAAAGCATAAAACATGAACAGATAATTTAACAGTCAACAGATAGACATACAAGTAAACAGATATACTCAATCAATTCAGTTCCAGATTTCAGTCAATCAGTTCCGTACTTCAGTCGATTCAATTACTTATCATAATCAGTCTCAGTTTAGCAGTAATCAGTGATTAATCAGTAATCAGTGGTGAGGGTTATTACAGCAATGCATGCATGAAAAGCCACAAACACTCTTTTGAAATGCTTGTTATCTTCAAAATCTAACTCAAAACGACTACCTGGATTGTTCTTCAATGCTTCATCAAAATACCACCGTAATTGATCGAATGATAAACAAGAATCCCAATATGTACTATGTTTTGCTTTTTCAACCCCCAACCAACCACAGTTATAACTGATTGAGACCCCATACTTGTCTTTCATTTCTTTGACAACATCCACTGGACGAGTTAAAGGTTTTGCACTTACCTCTTCAAGTATCAGCCCAGAAACTAAGCTGGATGTCATCCTAGCATGTTTACTATTACGAACCGCCACACCACACGTATGTTCATTATTCAAAGTTCTTATGTAAAAGAATCCATTTGTTTTTTCAACTGAAGCATGTATACGCCACATACATCCCCTTGATTCCTTATATGCACATTCTGCCGTAACCCTCAGCTCGTCATTTTTAACATACGTAAACTGAAAGCCAACCTCAATAGCATACTTGCATAAAACAGTACGGAACTCAACCACACCACCCTCAAACTTTTGTCCAACACTCGTAATATTATTTCGCCAACCAGCTGACAATAACACATTTTCTTGGTGAGAACAAAACTTAAAGAGTGAATTCCTTTCAATATCTACCAGCCTATCACATTCACCATCCACAACATCTACCCAATTAGACCCCACTTTATCCTCTTGAACAGAAGTACTACATCTAGTAACTGAAACATCAACTATATCAACACCACGTGCACAAACAACCCTCAACATGTTCAGAAAATCAATATCATTTCGAACCATACAATTCGGATGGCCCACAATAGAATATGAAATACACATCGTCTCAGGTTGCAAATTCTCGCATGTTTTTATACAAAATGCCAACCAATTCCTCAAAATTCAATTCGCATGAAACATTAATGACAATAGTATCATTCCCATATTTACACAGCAACAACACTGCATTGTCCATCAAAACTGAAAGAAAAAAACAAGAAAAATAATTTGTTCAACACAAAAACACTTCACATGAACAACATAAAAGTCCAGAGAAATTTCTAATAATTATAATTTTCTCTGAATTATAATAACAAGCTTAGAATTTTCTCTAGATTCAAATAAAAGTTCAGAGACATTTACAAACTTATATTCACCTTCAAGATAACAAAAATAAAATCACAGAAAAATTAATGAATCCAGATAGAATCACAGAGAAATTTACTGCTAACTATTAAACACAATCATAGACAAAAAAACACACAGAAAATCTGTTATAAAATTATAAGCTTTTCTGTGATTTTCACTGAAGTACAAACTTACAATTTTCTTTGCGTCATTCTGCAATATTACACTCATATCAAAATCCAGAGAAATTTACAAACTCATATACACCTTCAAGATTCCCTAAAAATAGTGCACTGCCTATCTAAACTGAAAGAAAAAACACAAAAAATAACTTTTTCTCCGAGAAACAAAAACTTATATTCATTTTCTACAAACTTATAATTTTCTTTGAACTACAAACTGAAAGTGAATAACAAACTTATAATTTTCCCTCAACTACAAATAAAGGTTCAGAAAAATTTAAGAATTTACATTCACTTTCTCAGATTCTATCTGCACTAGAAACTAATACTATGTCCATATGAACTTATAATTTTCTCTGTCATTTTTGTTGGATTATAATAACAAACTTACAATTTTCTCTGGACTATACCAACAAAAGTGCAGAGAATGAAATTTCTTTAGTTTAAACAAATTTCTCTGGTGTGAAAAAATACAGAACAAAACTTATCATTGATCAGCATGTTGATGAAAAACAGAGCACGAAAAATGAACTCTGATCAGCATATTGATGAAAAACAGAACATGGAAAATGAACTCTAAACATCAAAATCAACCACACTGTCAACACTTTTTGAAATTAATCAAAAAATAGAGAATGAAAAGTTAATTCCAAAAATAAAAATCAACTCTATCAAGTTGGCCTCTGTCTAAAATTGATCAATAACAGCAAATGAAAAATCAACTCTAAAAATCATAAACAACTTCACTGAGCTAGCCTCTCTTTTAAATTGATCAAAACTGAAAACAAAAACCTAATGCAAAAATATACTTGAAAAACTAATATGAAATCGGAATCCTTACATAAAATTCAAAACAAAAATAAAAAATTCATGCGGAATCTCTATCGAAACCATACCTGATTCAACTCCACTGAAAAACCTACGCGATCAACAAACTATAACACCTACACGATCGTCGTAATCTCTATCGTGAAGTCCACTGCAACACTTGCGAAATCCCTACAAAGTCTCCAACAAATCTATACCTTGAAATCAGTTTCCAAAATCTCACCGAGAAGTCTGCAGTTTGCCAAAATCCAAACGATCTTATGTTATAACGAGGGTAAATTAGGTATTTTATAACATAAAATAAATTGAGGGACCTTAGCCATCATAACATATTATTGTGTACCTCTCCTCCTATTAAAAGTTGAGGAGGGACCTTAGGCCAATTTTCTCCCTTTTAAACACCCCTTAAAAAAATATTTCAACACATTAAAAAAATCACTTTCCAAACCACGGGATGGTTGTGTTTGTGCATGTAATTTAAGTTGTTTATTTATTTTTCCAATTATGTAAGTCAACAAATATTTATCTTCTCCCAATGTAATAATTTAGGATAAATTACACTAATATTTTTTTGAGATTTAAAAAAAATATATTGAGTTTCACAAATTTGGCATAAAATTAAGCTCTATTAAGGATTTTAATTTATTTCTATTATCATTAATGATTCGTTAAGTCATATGAATAAAAAATAATATTGTTTTATACTTAAGTCTATATTTTTTTAGATTTTTTTTTTTTTTTTTATCATTGCGTTTCATAAATTCAAATGTATATTTGATGGGAACTAAAACCAAAGGAAACTAAGCTTAAGCCCAGATGGTTGTCCCTCCAAGAACAGACATGGCGAAAAATTCTAATGCACTATTAGCTCCAAACCCTTCTTGGTTCAACCCTAAAAGGTTCATCATTAATTTAGTACGTCATTCTCCTCTTCCTAGTTCCAAACCTAGATTCTATTTTGGGAGAGAAGAGAGATACGTGGGAAAGAAAACAAAACACAAAAAAACCAAAGCGACATCGTTTTATCTCATTCATCCATTCATATCACTTATGATGTGGCACGCTCACAATTAAAGAATTACAAGATTAACAAAACGGAGGATTCTTGACTCGTTTGAGAGCTTACAAGTTGGTATCTTGATTGCCTGAGATTATAAAATTTCATTCAACCCAAGAAAAAAAAAATGTCTTTTCCTTCGTCATCGTCATTGTCATCGTCTTCTTATCGTCATTGTCATCGTCTTCTTCTCCTCTGTATACTTCTTCATCGACATTTTCTCCTCCGTCTCCTTCTAAATCTCAAAGCTAATGAGTGGAAAAGTGTTAATAGTAGCCACACCCCTTTTTCTTTAAATAAGCCACTTCTTTGGGTCTCTCTATCTACCAAATTGTCCTCCACAAATTTTTTTTTTTCCTTTGAACTTCACCATAATCCCAATTATACCTATTTCTTTGGACTTTCACCTCGGCCAATCCATTCCTATTACAGCCACTATCCATCGCCACTTCCTAACCTCCGACAACCATTTTCATTATCTTCCTATTTTCCCCACCATTCCCTTTCGTCAATCCTTTTTCTTAGCCTTTGGGCCCATTTGGGAGAGTTGTGGAAAAGTGATTATAGATTATACAATGTAGCTGTGAACATAAGCTGTTAACTTGTTCGGTGTAGCTGTGGGATTATGGATTTAAGCAGTAGAGTAGTGTTTGATTGATAAGTTGTACTCTTTGCCCTTATATAATATAAAAATGATTATTTTGTCATTTCTTTCGGTTTAATTTTTAAAAAGTTATTTCATTAATAAAAGTTAATATAATTAGTATCACAAAAATTATTATTTTCATTAATAGTATCAATTAGTATAAAATTATTTCATTTTTTCATTATAAATTAATTAATGTCAATTAATTGCTTAATTAGCATCAATACTTTTTTTTTCTTTTTCTTCATTTTTTTTCCCTTCTTCTCCTTATTTTCTTTTCTCTTCTTGCTTTTTTTTTTCTCTTCTTTCTTTTTGTTAATTTTGTTTAATTTATTAATATCAATTAATATCCATGTATTTATATTAATGTTGTGATGTCATTACATATTATTTTTCTTTATATTAATTTCAATTAGTTATGTTATCCCATATAGGCAACCCAAGAGAGGGGTGAATTGGGTAATTTAAAAAAATTTACAATATTAAAATTTATAAACACAATATTCCAAATTTTAACAAATAAAAAACAGAATAATAATTATCAATATAAAAGTAAGAGAGATGGGGAGAGAAAATCAAACACTGAAATTTATAGTAGTTCGACACGACAGGCCTACGTCCACTCCCCAAGGAACCTCCTTGAGAATTTTTTTACTATCAAAATGAATTAATTCACCACCAACTCTTCACCATGCTTGTGAATTTTGCACATGACTTACTCTTATTTATTAAGCCTCACTCAACAATAAATGTTTCACCCTTACAAAAATCTCTTACAAAAATAATGAATAAAAATAAGTAATGCTTAAATCATCTTTTACAATAATTCTCTCACAAAGAGTAGATATGAAAGTATAAGAACAAATGTTACACTTAGATTTGAAAGTGAAAGAATACAATACAATATACTCAAAATTTTGGAGCACACAAAAAAAATTTCTCTTCAAGTTCTTGATTTTTCTCCACATACAACACTTTTATTTATACCAAAAAATATACCACTTGGAAGTAGGACGCTCCTTACTGACGTCATGGATTACTTGGGCACGCTCCTTGATTTCAAATAGACAGCAAATGACAATGTTTGAAAAAATAATAAAAGTAAAACCATCTTTTTCCTTTTTTTCAAACATAGAGCCACCGTTTGAAGACAAATTAAATATTATAAATAATATAATACAATTATCACATCTTTGAATTCAAACAACCAAATGATTTTGCTCCATCTTCTTCTTCTTGTTTTATTATAATATATATGTGTGTGTGTGTGTGTGTGTGTGTGTGAGATATAATTAATGTAGTGTAAAAAATATAATTGCTCACTTGATGTATTCTACTTATATTATATGCATTATATATAATATTCTAATCAAATATTTGCATATACAGTCAAATCTCTTTAAGTAATATTTATGATAAATCTGAACATATATATCCTTTTTAAATTTCTATATATGTTGTAGAGATTTTAAAATAAATATAACCTGCCACTCCATGTGGATATATATCACTTTTGACAAAAAAAGATAACTCATCAATATCAAATTTATCAAAATATGAACAGTGATCAGTCTAATTTTTCAAAAAGTGAATAATAGAATTTTCAAAAATATTTTTATTTAAATAATATTTAACAAATATATATTTTAAATAGATAATATTTTGTGTCAAATAATATAAAATATGTATATCATTTACAAATTTTCAATTAATATTTTAGATATCATCAAAATTAAACAACATGATTAACAAATTATTTAATAGAAGTTACAATATTCATTTTTTTATTTCATTTAATATAAGTTATTTTATTTTGTATTTCATTTTTTTCCTTCAATTTTAATTTTTTTTAAAAAATTGTGATTATGTTTTTATTAAAAAAAAAATTCATTACAATTAATAATATAACAATTGTTATTTTTTTAATTTATTATTATTTTTTCATTACAATTAATAATATAACAATTGTGTTTCTTTTCATTAGTGGAAGTAAATTGTATTTTTTTTAATTGAAATAAAATTGTGCAATTTATTTCTTTATTTAAATTGTGCAATCGTGCAATTTATATCAATAATTCTGTAATAAATTGTGTAACTTATTTAATGGATATAAATTGCACAATTTATTTCAATATTAATTGAAATATTTTTTTAAAATTAAATGGAAGTTAATTGAAATAATTTTTTTTTTCTTTTCTCTTTTCCTTTTTTTTTTCATTACAATTTTGCAAAACCCTAGATCTGAGGAGCCGGAGCCGCCACCAGCGGTGGTCTCCAAGAAGCCCTCTCTCAGCTCATCCATCTCCTCCACCACCACCACCAAAAACCCTAGATCTGAGGAGCTGGTTATCGCAATTTGGTCTTGAGGGTTGCACTGATGGCAGATCGCGATAACGGTGATGCGATGAGAAAAATATGTAACGCGGAGGGAGGTGCTATGGTGGTGTCGCCGAAGCCACGGAGGAGAAGATCGACAACCATTGCAAAGGCGGATGAGGCGACGGCGTAGGTATGTTGTGGAAGACGAAGAGAGACAGAAAAATGAGAGAGAGAAAGAGAGAGAGAAGGCACAATGGCGAACATAGAAAGAGAGAGAGAGAGAGCTTCACTGGAAATCGCCTCTTACCGCCGGAAATCTCTTATCTCTCTCTCTCAGAGTGAACAGTGTCTTTGTAGTTTATATAATGGTAATTTGGTAATACTTCAAATTGGTGAAGGGCATTTAAGTCATTTCAACCCCCTTACCAGCTACACGCATAAGTCATTTTTTATAAGCACCCCCCGAGCTGCTTTCCAAAATAAACTAAAAATGGCTTAAATTAAGCTATAATCTGATAAATTAAGTTGTACCAAACACAATATTTTAGCTTAAATTAAGTTAAAAGCTGAAATAAGCAACTTTTAAGCTACGCCAAAGGGGCACTTTTTCTATCTACCTCTACAAAACCTTTTTCTAGCCATCCCCGCCCCTCCTACCTTCAATAGCCCCTCCTCACACATATCTTGTCACCAATCCTCCTCCTTATCATTCCCATTATTCCTCTTATTTTTTATTCTCTCTTACTTTGAGAAAATTTCTTACTTTTTCTCTATGTAGAAAGGTAACGAGAATGGACTAGAAATGGGTGAAAAGGTGGCAAATGGGTTAGGAAGAGTTATCAAAAAAAATAGCTGAAGTGGGAATTGAGTTAGGGTTTTAGAAGTTAGAAATAATAATAAAATTAGATTTTTATTTATGAAGAGAGAAGAGTGTAGTATTGAAAATATATATGCAGAGGCGGGAATTTAAGACAAAAAGTGAGATATTAACAACACTTCAATTATTATACTTTATATTTAATCTCACTTTAATTATTTATTTATTTGACATAATTTAGAAGTAATAGTAATAATAAAAATCTTTTTTTTTTTAAATGGAGGAAGCAATTACAACACAAGAGATGACTCTAAAGAGACCAACAACTGTAGGGATGGGTGTACAGCTTCCATCCACCCATACATATTATTCGCACCCCTCAAAAGTAATATTCCTAATAAAAATCAAATTGGACACCAAAAACCTTAATCCAAAGCAACCCTAATGGTCCGGAGGTGATTGTTGGAACAAACTTCTGTGTAAAATAAATAACTTGAAACAAATCAAACAAATAAAAATAAATTACTTACATAATTTATTTTACCGAAATATAAAAGTACAAAAAGATCAAGTTGAGTGTGTGACACTCTGTCTTTAAGACAGATTCGCCCTGCTACAGTGTTTGCGAATAAAAGTCGTTTATCTCCCAAGATACAATGATCTTCACAAATTGTAGTAGCACTCCAAATAATTTGTACGGTGAACAAAACCTGTGTTCAATACTCTCTTTAATTTTTCCTAAAAAACTAATATGAAGATAATTTATGCAAATGAGTAAAACCGGGAGAGAACCAAGAGAATTTTAGATTTTTGAGGATGTAAATCTACTAGAATCGGATCTCTATTTATAGGCAACTTCACAGACCCGAACAGGTATGATATTTGAATGAATAGATGCAAATTTAAACTGGACAGATACAACACTGTTTCGAACAGATAACTGCTAGGCAGTTTAATCTGTTGGAAACTGCAACAGTTATAAACCTGTGAAAACAGTTTGAATCTGTTCGAATTTTGAATATGTTGTAGAATTCATAAGAGGTACAAATCTTGGACAAAAATTTGAATTAAATACATTTTGAAATTCAAATAATTTTTTGCAAGAATTTGAAAAAATTCAAATAAATTCGGCTTGGCCGGCTGGGTGGACGGCGGCGGCGCGCGCCCGTGTGGTGGTCTGAGCCAAGGTTTCATTTGTCCATAACTCTTCCCTTCTACAAACTTGGGGTGCCCCTTAGGAGCCAACCTAAGCGTTGCCACCTAGAACTTATATACACACATAAGTTCTCTTAAGTTTCCAATATGGGACAGGCCTTACAAGAAAACCCACATTTAATTCTTTAATTATTCATTCCACGAACCCGAAAACGACGTCAATTTCCCATTTACTCATAAATGATTTTGACAAACCATCTTCACCGTGTGACTTACCATGCGGTAAAGAACACGTCACCTCTTTGGACCCACCTCAAAAGATGTTTGGGACTTACTCAAATTTGGGCTCAAAGTTAGCCCAACATAAGCCTATAAAAAACCAAATTTTCCAACAATCCCCCACATGAATGGAATTTGATGGAGAGAAAATGCAACAACATGATCTAATTACAGAGATGACAGAAATTGGAAATATTCTGCAAAGGATAAGTAGCTTTTGGCTTTGAACCTTCCCTTGTAAGACACTATCGGATTTACTATGTAATCAGTGAACATGATGTCTTGAACTGTTCAGCCATTTGTGTAAAGCAAGACAATAGAAGTCACACAGCATATCACTAGACACAATTTAGTTCTCACAATTGTGTTCATTTTGGCCCTGAACAACCTGGTGTTTCATGAGTGCTCTAAAGACTTGTAGCCCTTCACAAATCTCATAGAACCGGCCCAGTTCACACTCATATAGGTGATTCTTATGAAGAGTATCCTGCTATACTCCACTAGGTATACGTAGATATAAGAATCATTAAAAGTATTACTTAACCTAAAACACTGCAGACATCACTATTTCATCATAGAAATGGGTAGGAGTTTAACTCCATAGTGATCCTTCTGAGTCATACACAATTCGGTTGTCCCTTTGAACCTAGATCTTGGGATCTCCAGCCAACTAGGTTGGGTTATCGTTGTGGTAACTCTTATTTAATAGGCTTAAGTCACATTCCTCTTGATGAATTTTCAACTAACTCTTTTCTTAACCCTTTGGTTAGTAGATCCGCTATGTTGTCTTTAGATTTCACATATTCAATGGAAATAATTTCATTAGAGAGTAGTTGTCTTACGGTGTTATGTCGACGACGAATGTGTTGCGATTTGCCGTTATATATATGACTCTGTGCTCTATCTATTGTTGATTGACTATCACAATGTATGCATATAGCAGGCACCGGTTTTGGCCACATTGGAATATCTTCAAGGAAGTGACGAAGTCATTCTGCTTATTCCCCAGTTTTATCTAGAGTTATGAATTCTGATTTCATAGTAGACCTAGCTATGCAAGTCTGTTTGGAAGATTTCCAAGATACAGCCGCCCCACCAAAAGTAAAGACATACCCACTGGTGGACTTTAAGTCTCTAATATCCGATATCCAGTTTGCATCACAGTATCCTTCAAATACTACTAGATATTTAATATAATTAAGCCCAATGTTACGAGTAAATCGGAGATATCTTGGAACCCTTATAATTGTTTTCCAGTGTTCCACTCCTGGATTACTCGTATATCTACTTAATTTACTTACTGCATAAGTTATATCTGGGCGAGTGCAGTTCATCAAGTACATTAAGCTTCCAATAATTTGGGCATACTCTAATTGAGAAATACTTTCTTATACATTCTTAGAAAGAAACAAATTAACAGCTACAGGTGTTATAGCAAGATGATTATCATCTTTGCTAAATTTTTCAAGTATTTTCTCAATGTAATGTGATTGTAACAAAGCATAACCTTCTGATGTTTTAGTAATTTTCATACCAAGTATTACATCAGCAATCCTCATGTCCTTCATGTCAAAATGTTTATTCAACATTTTCTTGGTAGTTTTAATCATGTCATTATTACCACGTATGATGGGCATATCATTCACATAAAGACATACTATAACATAACCGTTGCTAGTATTTTTAATATAAACACATTTGTCACATTCATTAATTTTGAATCCATTTGACATCATTGCTGTCTCAAATTTCTTATGCCATTGTTTTGGCGCTTGTTTTAAACCATATAATGATTTAACCAATTTACACACTTTCTTTTCTTTTCCTGGAATAGAAAATTCTTCTGGTTTTTTTTTTTTTTGGGTGAATAAGTCATAAATTAAAAAAGACAAATAAATACAAACTACAAGAGGCATACCTCAGGAGCAAACCAACTATACAAGATACAGACAATAACAAACTAAAGCAACAAGAAGACAAAAACCTGTTCAAACACTACATGAACAAATGAGGGGCAAGAACAGGGCCAACACAAAACTACCCCAAAAGAAATGCCAAAAGATAGCTGGACAACAAAATAGATCCCAAAACAAACTCAAAAGAAGCCAACTAACACAAAAAGGCCATGCACAAAGCCAAAACAGGACCTGCAACTACAAAATAACCAATAGAGCCTATCATAAATAAGCTAATATATTAAAATTTCAGATTGTTGAACAAACAACATAGTAGCAGCAACACCCAAGATAGCAGCAGGCCACAACATCGCAGTAGGCCATAACTCCAAAAACAGTAGAAAAACAATAGCAGCAGCACCCAGAAGCTAACATTCAACAAATTGGGACAATATCTACCAAACTGGGCTACTTGCGCAAGGCCATCATTCAGACAAATGATCCTAAAAGAGCCAAGCAATCACCAAATCAGTATGACAATTCAACAATAGTTAATTGCAAAAACTCACAAGATGCTGCTAGCCTTCACTTAACACTCAAGAACACTCAAACACTACGCACAACAATTAACTATAATGTATGAGACACAACACAAAAACTATTCAACAATATATGCCTCAATCACTCAACCCACAAAGAATAACTCCCCTAAGATAGACCAGCTGAGTACCTGCACCAAAAATAATTAGAAAATTATTGGAACTCACCACACTCAACCCACAATAGTATATAAAACCATCCTCACACACAGCCCTAATATAGGAACTCACCACCACTCAACCCAACTTCCCTATACAACAAGGGCTAGCTAAAAACCTGTACAACAAACTGTGAGATAAAGATTAATTTTCTGCAGCCACTCAACCCACAAACTCACAATCTCACTCAAACATTTTTGGAGTAATCTCACACACACTCACCTCACATCCCTAATAAAGGACCATCACTCCAACTAAAGAGACCTGCAATTAACACCCAGTCAGAAACAACACAAATAAAACCAGACCACCCCAAGCTAACATTGACCTGATTTCAGGACAAAGTTTGGAAGGGACCAATTCACCATAAACCAAGCATTTGTCACATCCTTTTTGAAACTTGAGATGGACAAGATCCTATTTCTCACAAGGCTTCCAATTTTAGCTTGCACTGCCACCTCAGTGGATTTTGAGCCTTTGAAAATCCTGCAATTTCTCTCAGTCCAAATACAATAAACAGAACAAGTAAACACAAGTTTAGAAATAGTGCTAGCCAAAGATTTGCCCTTGCTATTCCTGGTTAACCAATCCACCAAATCTGTCCAGTCAAGATAAGAAACAGTCAAATTGCACATACCCTATATAACATTCCAGACTCTGTAAGAGAATGGACATTTAAAGAACAAGTGATTATGATCCTCTGGCCCAACCCCACAGAGACAGCAAATAGTAGAGTTGCTAGAACCAAAGACAACATGCCTATCAAGAGTGTTCAGTCTATTATGGATAGCAACCCAGACCACAGTACTTATTCTAGGAATATGAAACTTGAACCACAGGATCTTAGCCCAAGCAACTCTAGAACCATGGGTCCTCCACTTGTTCCAAGCAGACTTAATGGAAAATTTCCCATCAGAAGATGATAGCCACACCACCTTATCATTCACTAAAGAAGGTTTCATATCCGCCGAGACAGTAGCCTTAATCTCATTCAACTCCCAAGTACGATACACAGGCCATTTCCACCTAGAGCCATAGATAACAGACTCCACTTTAGCAAACTTTTGAATCCCAGAGTCAAGAATAACTCTTTCTCTAAATCTATTAAAAAGAGGCCCAAGAGGGAGCCAGTTGTCAAACCACAAGAAAGTTGCATTCCCATTACCAACATTATATTTAATCAGGGGAGCACTAATACTCCTCAAATCAAGAAGCTTTCTCCAGACCCAAGAAGGGTCACTAGGAACTTTGAGGCACCAAAAACATCTACCCTTTAACAAGTAAGACTTAACCCATTGACACCACATGGATTGCTCACCCCCTGACAGCAAAAACCAAACATGCTTGGCAATAACTGCTTTATTCCACACCTCAATAGATTTAAACCCTAGACCATCCTCACTCCGAGGAACACAAAGATACACCCAAACAACTTTTGCTCCAGTCTTTTTCAAATCAGGACCATTCCAAAAGAAAGCCCTCAAACAAGATTCAATCTCTCTTATCACTTTCTTAGGGAGAATGAATAACGAAGCCCAATAAACCTGCATAAAGAACAAGATAGATTTAATCAATTGGGCTCTCCCTGCATAAGACAACACTTTATCGGTCCACAATTGAATCCTCTTGGTAATCCTAGCCACCAATTGACCACAATCTATTTTATGCAGCTTAGTTGAGATAAGAGGAACCCCAAAATACCTCACAGGAAGGTTCCCCTCTTTAAAATCAATAATAGAGAGTAACTTACCCCTTAAGTGACAATCTATCTCCACAAAAAACATATGACTCTTAGGAGGGCTGGGGAACAGACCAGAGAGCCCTTAGAATTCATCAAGAGCCTCCTTGATAAGAGACACAGAACTAATGCCCCCTCTACAAAAAATCATGAGGTCATCAGCAAAACAAAGATTAATAATTTTGTTCTTCTCACACCTCCAGTGGAACTTAAAATCAAGACTCTCAGCTTTCTCAACCAACAGCCTAGCTAAAACCTCCATAACAATAACAAACAGGTAAGGGAAATAGGGTCCCCTTGTCTAAGCCCTCTAGCACCCCGAAAATAGCCACAAAGCTCTCCATTAATACAGATCGAGAAAGAAGGACTAGTAATGCAAGCCCTAATCCAACCAATCATCCTACTAAGGAAGCCCATACCAGCAAGAGTATCAAAAATGAAATCTCACCTCACATTATCATAGGCTTTCATGATATCAACCTTTATCGCATACCTAGGAGACCTAGAACCTCTATGATAACCTCTCATCAATTCCTGGGAAAGGAAAATATTATTCGAAATCCTCATCCCTTGAACAAAAGCAGACTGGACTGGATCAATAACATCAAGGAGGACCTTCTTAATCCTATTTGCCAAAATTTTAGAAATACACTTATACACCATGTTACAACAAGAGTAGAGAAGAACATGAACATCATCTGAGACTTGCCCTACAGACCCTAAGAGAACAGAAACTCTATGCTAAACTGTCTAAATGTGAATTTTGGCTTGATCATGTTATGTTTTTGGGACATGTCATTAGCAATGATGGAATTTCAGTTGATCCACAGAAAGTTGAAGCAGTGGTAAATTGGCCTAGACCAACAAATGTTACAGAAGTCCGAAACTTTTTGGGATTGGCTGGATATTACAGAAGATTTGTCAAGGATTTCTCCAAAATTGCCTTACCGTTGACTCAGAAGGAGATATCTTTTGACTGGACTGACCAAAGGGAATCAGCATTCCAAGAGTTGAAAACTCGACTCGTGACTGCACCGGTTCTTACCCTACCTTCAGGTACGGATGGTTTTACCATTTTTAGTGATGCTTCTCACAAGGGTTTGGGATGTATTTTAATGCAGAATGAGAGAGTAATTGCTTATGCTTCCCGACAACTGAGACCGCATGAAAAGAACTACCCGACCCGTGATCTAGAACTTGCTGCAGTAGTATTTGCCTTAAAAATCTAGCGTCACTACCTTTATGGGGCAACATGTGAGGTGTATACCGACCACAAGAGTCTGAAATACTTCTTCACACAGAAAGAACTGAATATGAGACAACGGAGATGGCTAGAATTGATTAAAGACTATGACCTATAGATTTTGTACCATCCAGGGAAAGTCAACACCGTTGTCGATGCATTGAGTCAGAAATCGATTGGAAATTTAGCTTGTTTACTCACCGGACAGAAAGAGTTGCTTTGTGACCTTGAGAAATCTGAAATCGAGATTGTTTTGCGAGAACAAGGTGGAACAATAGTTGCTATTTCGGCTCAACCGGCATTAATTGAAGAAATTAAAGAGAAACAGCAACAGGATGACTTCTTGAAGAAGATCATCAATGAACGAGAATCTAAACCGAGGTCGGACTTCAAATTTGAGAATAATGTAATGAAATTTCAGGGAAGACTGTGTGTACCAAATAATACTGAACTGAAGAGAAGAGTTCTGCAAGAAGGCCACAACTCCAAACTGTCTATCCACCCAGGGAACACGAAAATGTACCAAGACTTGAAACTGAATTTCTGGTTGCTGGGAATGAAGAAAGAAATTGCTGATTTTGCATCAAAATGTCTTCATTGCCAACAAGTTAAAACCGAACATCAACGACCCGCAGGCTTATTGCAGCCCTTACCGATACCGGAGTGGAAATGGGAACATATCACCATAGATTTTATTGTGGGATTGCCTCGCTCTAGTAAAGGTATGGACTTAATTTGGGTTATTGTTGATAGACTGACTAACTCTGCTCACTTCTTACCTGTCAAGACAATTTATAATGCGGACAAATTGGCTGTGATTTATATTGATAAAATTGTTAAACTGCATGGAGTGCCTTTGTCCATTGTTTCTGACAGGGATTCGAAGTTTACATCGAGATTCTGGCAAAGCTTACAGACTGCATTGAGTACTGAACTGAGACTGAGTAGTGCCTATCATCCTCAGACAGATGGCCAATCAGAAAGAACCATCCAGACTCTGGAGGATTTAATGAGAATGTGTGTCCTTGATTTTCAGGGAAACTGGGAAAGCCATTTGCCATTGGCTGAATTCGCCTACAACAACAGCTTCCATTCAAGTATTGGTATGGCGCCTTTCGAGGCATTGTATGGCAGGAAATGTAGATCTCCGATTTGCTGGGCAGAAGTTGGAGATGGGCCTTTGCTGGGGCCCGAGATTGTTTATGAAACTACTGAGAAAGTGAAACTGATACAACAGAGACTAAAAACTGCACAGAGCCGACAGAAAAGCTATGCAGATGTTAGAAGGTGAGACAGAGAATACGAAGTGGGTGATCACGTTTTTGTGAAAGTGACACCAATGAAAGGCCAGACTCGTTTTGGGGTCAAAGGCAAATTAGCACCGAGATATGTCGGACCGTATGAGATTATTGAGAAAATTAATCCGGTGGCGTATCAAGTTGCGCTTCCTCCTGAAATGGAGCATATGCACAACGTATTCCACATCTCTATGTTGAGGGATTACCTCCGGGATCCTTTTCATGTGATAAAGCCTACTCGTGTAGTACTGAGTGATGACTACATTTACGAGGAACGGCCCATTCAGATTGTAAACAGACGGATTAAGAAATTGCGAAACAAAGAGATTCCGTTAGTGAAAGTTGACTGGCAAAACCATGGTGGCGTGTATGCCACTTGGGAAAGGGAAGATGACATGGCCAAGAGATATCCTGAACTGTTTCCACTGAACCCTGTTTTCTTCCAGAATGAAGGTAACTCGAGTTTAGAGGACTAAACTCTTTTTAAGGAGGGGAGACTGTAATAACCCTCATCACTGCTTACCGATAAACTACTGATTACTGCTAAACTGAGACTGATTATGATTGATAACTGAAGTAATCGAAATACTGAACTGACTGACTGAAATCTGAAACTGATTGATTGAGTATATCTGTTTAAATGCATTATCTACCTGTTTGACTGTTTGATTATCTGTTCATGGTTTATGTTTAAATTGCTAATTGAAGGCCTTATCGGCGACCGAACCAGAAATTGATTAGTGTTTTGTGATCAGTAGAATTTATGTGATTTAATGGTGTGTTTATTTAAAATGTGATTTGGTATGATTAAATTATATTAAATTAAGCTAATTGGCAAGAGTTTAACTTATTCACCATAATGCCATTGAGTGGCCCACTACACCAAACCTTGTCTAAGACTTAGTCTTGCATTACACAACTCTTTCTCAGCCATTTTGAGAGCATAACCGATCTAGAGAGAGAGGGAGTGAGAGAATTGATGTGTTCTTGAGGGATTTGCTTGGAATCTTGAGGATATTGTAGAGAACTTGCAACATTGAGCCTCCATACCTCTAATCCAAGACTAAGGTAGGAAATTCAACCGCTTAATTGTGTCTTTAAGTTGATTCATGCATGTTTCATGCTAATTTGAAGAAGTGAGCCTAGAATTGGTTTAAATTGTGGCATTAGGAGCTTAATCTTTGCATGCATGGCATACTCTTGCATTTTTGAGCTTGTTCTTCATAAACTTGCCACATGCATGTCCATGTTTTGAGAATAGACCATGATTTCATCATGTTTTGGAAAAGAATTGGCTCATTTGAGCTAGCATTGAAGCCTTGAATTGATCTAAACTCATGCATGTCATGTTTGGATTATGTTCTTGAAATTTAGTTTGAAATTGAGCTTGATTGAACTACCCTTGGGCTTTGATTTTACAAATTGAGCTTTGAATCATGTTATTCTATGTATTTACAAGTGTTTTCTAGAAAATTAGCCCAAGATGATCGAAATTTATGCATTAAAACTGAGTTTTGAGCTTGAGGATCAAATCTGGAATTTCCAGAATTTGGACTCATGCTCAAGCGAGGGATTCCACGCTCAAGCGTACCCTCTGGGCCATGAAAGTCCGCTCGAGCGAGAAAGGTGACGCTCGAGCGTGAAATTCGTGTATCCAGTACTTTTCATGAGCTTGTAGTCCGCTCGAGCGAGAAAATTTACGCTCGAGCGAGGACTTGTGTCTCACGCTCGAGCGAGGGTCGAGCGCCCGTCGAGCGTGAATTTTGAGCATCTAGTATTTTCACTGTAGCTTACGGTCCACTCGAGCGACGGAAGTCACGCTCGAGCAGAGCTCCTTTGTCTGCATGTCCGCTCGAGCGTAGAAATCCATGCTCGAGTGAGATCCCTGTTTTCTGAAAATTTTGTAAAGTGTTCAAAAGTGCATCTTTGCATCCTCTTTCCATCCTAGGCATTCCTAGGGCATATTTAAGGCATCTTAAAGAGGATATAGATGTAGAACCACACCGAGGCAGATTAGGGATTAAGTTATTATCTTTCCCAACTGTGTAGCTTAGTGTGTGTTCGTCCTGTAAACTGCGTAGGGTTGGCTTTCCGAGGAGACGCTCTAGCTTACCGTAGCCCAGAACTCTGTGAGTAACAATTGTGTAAAGATATGTTCAACTGTGGATATTTCTGACTATTTAACTGAACTGCTTTCTGAACTGATACTGTTAATTGAATGGATGTATGTCCTATATTCTGAACTGTATTGTGGCATCCTTAGCAACTACTGTTACTGACTGTTACTGTTACAGAGATCTCTGTCAGTCCCCTTGTTGGAGCCATTACTGTTTACTGATTGATGGCCATCATTGACTGTTCGGTCTTTTAAGACCTACCGTTTACTGTACTGCTATGCTAACAGATGTACCACATATGACTGTTTAACTGAATGACTGATACACTGAATCAATGAACTGTTTTCATTACCGTAAGGACATTCATTCTTAACCTCTTTACGCATTATGTTATTCACTGGGCTTTAGCTCACTGTTTATATATATATGTAGGTGTTCAGGCACCAGACCGGAGCTAGGAGCGTGGGTTAGACCCCTTTTTTGTCAAGCCAACCACTGTGCCTCACTGCGAGGTTCTGAGCCTACCAAGCTATGGCTTAGGGGTGTTTCAATTTCCCTCGTCTGTCTCCGTATCTGTTTTGTATAATTGTATAGACTGAATGTTTTTGTACTGTACTATTTTAAGAGGGATTAGGTCCCTGTTCTGATCGACTGTAAATGTTGTACATACTGGTTTGCGCTGTTTATATATATATGTATGAAAAGTCTTTTCGCATATAGACTGTCACAGCTCATTGGACATTGTTTATTTACTGTTTTGGCTTCTGCCAGGCCCCTGTACTCTGTATTACTGTATTACTGTCAAACAGGCCTTCGGTAATCTCGGATTACTGGCCGGTTACGGTGCTAAACCCATAGGGGCGGGTTTGGGTCGTGACAGAAGTGTTGCTAAACCTGCTGCTCCTAAGGCTACTGGTTCTTCTAGTAGTTGTAGGAAGAAAAAGAGGTAAATCCTGACCTCATGTGCTATCTCCATAGTGTTGTGTGTGTGATCTTTTTGTATATATTTCTTTATGTCTACAAAGATTTGTGCTTGGAATGTTAGGGGTCTAAATGATCCTAGTAGGCAAAGAGAAGTTGATAAGTTTTTGAAGAAAGAGGACATTAATATTGTTGGTTTGCTTGAAACTAAAGTGATTGATAGTAATCATGTTAGAATTCTTAACCATGTTTTGCATGATTGGGTAAGTTTGTCTAACTATGAGCATGCTATTTTGGGGAGGATTTGGGTTTATTGGAATCCTGTTTTTTGTACTATTGATGTCCTGGATAGCTCTGAGCAACACATGTGGTGTAAAATTAAAGTTTTAAATGGGGATATTCACTTTTCTGCATGTTTTGTGTATGCTCAAAATACGTATGGCCTGAGGAGGCCGTTATTTAATAAGTTGGAGGTTTTGGCTCAATTGTATAGGGACTCTCCTTGTATTCTCTTAGAGGATTTCAATGCTATTAGGTTCCCATATGAGAAAGTGGGAGGGGACCATAGTTGGTCGTCTTGTAAAAAAGAATTCAATTTGTTTATTAATCAATCTGAGCTTGATGACTTGAACTTGTTCCATGTAAATTTCGTCATCTAACTCACCATTTAAGAAAACAATTTTCACATCCATTTGATGAATTTCTAGATTGTACAAAGATGTAATGACAATTAGCATTTTAATGGATGTTATTCTAGTAACTGGTGAGTATGTGTCAAAGTAGTCAAGGCCTTCTTTTTGTCTGTATCATTTGACTACAAGTCTTGTATTGTATTTGTCAATTGATCTATCCGCTTTCATTTTCCTTTTGAAAATCCACTTGTACCCAAAAGATTTACAACCTGGTGGTAAGTCCACTAATTCCCAAGTGTGATTTTGTAAGATGGATTCAACTTCAATATTGACAGCCTCTTTCCATAAAGGAGCTTCAGGACTGGATATAACTTCTTTAAAAGTTAAAGGCTCATTTTCTAACAAAAATGTTAGAAAATCTGGACCAAAAGACTTTGAAGTTCTAGCACGTTTACTACGCCTAGGTTCCTCTTCCTCATTTTGATCTATCTCTTACTCTTGTTCTTGATCATGACTAGTAATAGCATCATAAGATCTTTTATTATTACTAGTCTCTTGTTTAGTCTTATTTGGAAATACATGTTCAAAGAATGATGCATTCCGATATTCAATAATAATATTTACATGCATTTCAGAATGTTCTGATTTATGAATTAAAAACCGATATGCACTACTATTCTTGGCATAACCAATGAAAATGTAATCAACGGTTTTAGGACCTATCTTAGTCTTTTTAGGACTAGGAATAGTCATTTTAGCCAAACACCCCCACACTTTTAAGTATTTGTAAGATGGTACTCTCCCATGCCACATTTCATAAGGTGTTTGATTCATTTTCTTTCGGGGTACTTTATTAAGTATATAATTACCAGAAAGTATTGTTTCTCCCCACAAGTTCTGAGGTAATCGAGAACTTATTAACATGACATTTATCATTTCTTTTAAAGTTCTATTTTTCCTTTTAACAATTCCATTTTGCTTAGGTGAGTAAGAAGCAATGGTTTGATGAATTATTCCATGTTCTTTACAAAACTCACCAAAAGGTGATTCATATTCACCACCTCTATCACTTCTAAGTTTTTTAATTTTCTTACCAAGTTGATTTTCAACTTCATTCTTGTATTGAATGAAAGTTTCTAAAGTTTCATCCTTGATTCGAATTAAATAAACATAACTATATCTAGTATAGTCATCTATGAAAATGACAAAATATTTTTTCCCACCTCTAGTTTGAATTGATTTAAAATCACAAATCTCACTATGAATTAATTCAAGTGGCTATGTACTTCGTTCAATTGAATGAAAATGAGTTTTAGTTAATTTTGTCTCAACGCAAATTTCACATTTATGATTTAAATTAATGTCAAACTTAGGTAAACATTCCATTTAAATTAATCTATGCAAAGATCCATAATTAATATGTCCAAGTCTACCATGTCATAAATTTGAAGACTCAAGCAAGTAAGAAGAAGATGTATTTTTATTAATAACAGAGGGTACAACAGTCATTACATTCATTTTGAAATGGCCATCAGATATGTAACATTTTCCTACATACATCCCATTCTTAGTAAATACAAATTTATCACTCTCAAACACTAGCCTAAACCCATTTTTACTCAACAGAGATCCGAAGACTAGATTCTTGCGAATATCCGGTACATACAGCACATTTTTTAGAGTGAGTTCCTTTTCAGATGTCATCTTCAGAATAATCTTTCCTTGTCTTTCAACTTTAAAAGTCGAGGAGTTGCCCATAAAAAATTATTCACCGTTGTTCACTATAGAATAAGATATGAACATCTTTTTGTCGGCACAGATGTAGTGAGTAACACCAGTGTCCATCCACCATTCTTTAAGATTTCCGACAAGGTTTGCCTCAGAAACAACTACAGAAAGATTTATGTCATCTACACTATTGGAAATTTTGTCCACTTCGGTCATATTGGCTTGAGGAAGCTTCTTGTTTGATTTTTCTTTGCCTTTGCGTTTGCTACGGCAATCTTTGGCCCGATGTCCCTCTTTGTCATAGATGTAACATTTGCCATTAAACTTGTATTTTTTAGTTTCCCCTCCTTTAGAGCTTTGTGAGGAACTTTCTCCCAAAAACTTCCGTTTTTTTGCTTTTGGAGCATGTTCCACCACATTTGCCTTAGACTCCATTGGATGCTTACCAGCCCGCTTATCAGAATTGCGGTTGTCCTTCTCAATTCTCAAATGCACAATTAATTCTTCGAAAGTCATTTTTTTGTGCTTGTATTTAAGGTAGTTCTTGAATTTCTTCCAGCCTTGTGGTAATTTCTCAATTAAGGCAGCAACTTGGAAGGATTCACTGAAAGACATGCCTTCTGCATGAATATCATGTAGAATGAGTTAGAGATCTTGAACTTGGCTAATCATAGTCTTAGAATCAACCATCACAAAGTCCAGGAATTTGCTAACCACAAATTTCTTTGAGCCAACATCTTCTGTTTTGTACTTTTTCTCCAAAGACTCCCAAAGTTCATTTGCCATTTTGATAGAACTGTAGACGTTGTACAATCTGTTGTCCAGTCTGTTCAAGATGTAGTTCCGACAAAGGAAATTAGCATGTTTCCAAGCATCGACCGCAGCAACTACTTGCCGGTCGGTTTCATCATCTTTCAGAGTAGGAGCATCATCACGGAGGAAACGTGCCAAGTTGAGACTAGTAAGATAAAACAGCTTTTTCTGTTTCCATCTTTTAAAACTAGTTCTTGAGAACTTCTCTGGCTTTTCACCGTGATTGACTGGCACAGTCACAACAAGAGGGGTTGGAGTAATTGCAGCCACCACACTAGTACTTGTTTGAGCATTAGTTTGACCAGTTTTCAGTAGCCATAAATTCTAAATAATAAAACAAAATTATAATTTATAATTTTATACTACACAGAAAATTTAAACCAAAACCACAAAATTAAATTTTGTAAAAATAAAATAAATAAGAATTGTAACTTTTATTTCCAATTAATTTGATAAAATTTTATTTAAACAAATTAATTCCACATAGAAAATTTAATTTCTGTAACACTTAAAAAAATAAAATACTGAAACAAAATTTTAATTAATGAAAACTCAAAAATTATTTTTGAAAATCAAAAATTAATTTCTGACTAATTTCACAAATAAACATTCTGAATTGTTAATGACACTACTATATTACTACTAGTTGTCAAAGAAAATAAACAGTATATTACTACTATTTTTTTTTTCCAACTAGAATATTTCTTTGTAAAACTACAGAAAATAATTTTTATAAGAAGAAGAAAGAGAAAAGGAAACAAACGAAAAATTCTGTTTAAACAGAATAATTCGAATCTGTCTTAAAATTGTTGGAACAAACTTCTATGTAAAATAAATAATTTGAAACAAATCAAACAAATAAAAATAAATTACTTACAGAATTTATTTACCGAAATGTAAAAGTACAAAAAGATAAAGTCGAGTGTGTGACACTCTATCCTTAGGACAGATTCACCCTGCTACGGCGCTTATGGATAAAATATGTCTATCTCCTAGGATATAATGATCTTCACAAATTATAGTAGCACTCCAAACAATTTGTACGGCGAAAAAAACCTGTGTTCAATACTCTCTTTAATTTTTTTCTAAAAAACTAATATGAAGAGAATTTATGCAAATGAGCAAAATCGGGAGGGAACCAAAAGAATTTCAGATTTTTGAGGATGTAAAAATTTGTTGGAATTGGATCTCTATTTATAGGCAACTGAACAGACCCGAACAGGTATGATATTTGAATGAATAGGTGCAAATTTAAACTGGATAAATACAATACTATTTCGAACAGATAATTGCTGGGCAGTTTAATCTGTTGGAAACTGCAACAGTTATAAACCTGTGAAAATAGTTTGAATCTGTTCAAATTTTGAATCTGTTGTGGAATTCATAAGAGGCACAAATTTTGAGCAAAAATTTGAATTCAAATTTGAATGAAATACATTTTGAAATTTAAATAATTTTTTGCAAGAATTTGAAAAAGTTCAAATAAATTTTGTCCAAAAAATTAATGTTAGAACCGACCTGACCCATAAATTTTCTATCTAAATAATTATTAACTTTTATTTTATACAGTCCCACGTCAGAAAAAAAAGAAAAAAAAAAAGAAAAGAAAAAAAAGGGATAAAATGAGTTGTTTCACATATATGAGAGGCTTTTCCCAAAATAAGCCTTTTTTGCATTATATTTCCCAAACTAGGCCAACTTCTGACGGAATTCCAAAACTAAGTTAAAGCGCCATTCCGATTCGCGCTTTTACTGTTAGGAGCGCAAAATTGGATGAACAGGAAAATCACTATTACAAATAGCGATTTTGATTAAGAACTCGCTCTTACAAATAGCGCTTATAGCGTTAATTTTTTTTCCAGAAGAAAACGCTGTTAACAACAGCGCTTTTAACACAAAATTTTTTTCCAAAAAAACGCTATTGCTAATGGCGCTTTTAACAGAAATTTTTTTGGAAAAAAACGCTATTTCTAATAACGCTTTTAACAGAATTTTTTTTGGAAATAAACGCTATTTACAATATAAAACAAAAGAAAAAAACATAAATGGGCCACATGTTTACACTGTATAAAATTGAAATTGGCTTTACTAAAGCCATTGTCATGTTAAAATATATATTTTTTTTCTTTTGTTTTTGTTTTGGTTTAGAATATGTAATTCATAAATTTTACATAATATGAAAAAAACCTCTTTTCATATATTAATTTTACATACTATTTTTCATATATATAATTTTAAAATCATATTCATTTAGATATTATTAAGCCAATCATGTTCATTTATTTGGCTTTACTGAAGCCGTTGTCATGTTAAATTTTTTATTTTTTCTTTTGTCTTTGTTTTGATTTAGAAAATGTAATTCAATTTTTTTTTTCGTCTTTACTGAAGTTGTTTTCATGTAAATTTTTTTTTGTTTATTGTTTTGTGTTTGTTTTGGGTTAAAAGGTGATAATGTAATTAATAATTTTTTTTTGGCTTTACTAAAATCGTTTTCATGTATTTTTTTTTTTTCTTTTGTCTTTGTTTTGGGTTAGAAGGTGTTATTTAGAAAATTATTTTGGCTTTACGAAAGCCGTTTTCATTTAAACATACATATATATTTATTCTTTTGTCTTTGTTTTGGGTTAGAAGGTTTTATTTAGAAAATTATTTTGGCTTTACGAAAGCCGTTTTCATTTAAACATACATATATATTTATTCTTTTGTCTTAGTTTTGGGTTAGAAGGTGAGAATGTAATTCAGAAAACCAGTTTAGTAAAACCGTTTTGTACCCGTTTTCATTTAGAAAATTTATTTTTTTGTTTCGTCTTTGTTATGGGTTAGAATGTGATATGCATGCTCTACAGTCCGAAGCACACCCACACACTGTGCAGCTCGACGAGCAACGACGAAGGGTGAGACGCGAAGACCACCGCAGAGTAGGCCAAGAAGACGAAGGCCACCGCGGAGTAGGCCAAGAAGACGAAGGCCACAGCGAGAGCTCCTAAAATAAATTTTGTCAACATTTTTGTAATAATACTTAATACATAATATTGCCGAAGTCAGTACTTTACTAAATACTCATATAGGCATGAAAACAACATAACTGAAGTTGCAAATGTAATAGTTTTCAGTTACATAGGTAGTACAGACATAATTCTCCCACAAAAATACATTCTGGACACCATGAACTGAACACACATTACATACATCCTGGACACTCTGAACTGAACACACAATACATAAACATAACAGTTACACAGTCAAACACCTGATTCATGACCTAATATTGCATATTAATAGCCGTAACATTTGACAGACACAATACATAAACATAGACTTAAGCATAAACATAACATAACATAGCAGTTATACTTACTCTAACACAGACATTAAATATTAATACAAGTTGTTATATTGCCGAAGTGTAGACATTAACACCTAATTCGCGCTTAAATCGGCAGGTGGCTCAGAGTCTGAACAATCCGAAAGCTCAGTGTCAGAGACAAGTTCAGGATCCTCCATGATACCCTTGATAGCCGCAACATCTGGTTCTGTTCTGTTCTTCTGGGCATCCTTCTTAACTATGAGTAGCTGCATATCGCGGGCCAACCTACGGCCCATTTGAGAAATCTCACGTTGTAGTCTTTGACATAGTCGATCAACATTTTCAGGATCTTCCTTTTGGATCTCAACAGAACGTGCTTTTGGCACCTTCAATTGTCTTTCCCGACATAATCTTTCATTTTGCACTCGCTCTATAAATAGTGCGGGCCACTTCAGAAGTCTAACGTTTGCATAACCATATCCTGTTTGATTATCTGATGGATCCTCCACCAAACCACATGGATCTCGATAGTACTTGGGCATGACAAAATGTCGCTTCCCAAACCTATCATGATAAGCACAAGAGGCATCTAACAAAAGAAATGGTGTTTCATCTTCAGCATCGCCACTTCCCCTTCCCCCTCCTCGTCGTGAACTTTCACCCCTTTGCAAGTTCCTACCACCTCTGCGATTCCCACTCCCTCCCATGAACCATGTAGCCATGCTAATTTTTTAAAGCAAATAAATGATAATTTCGTAGGGCGAAATGAGTTGTAAGGTTGTGTCTTCACCTTTACTCGTTTATATAGTTGGTTATGAACGACTTTAGAAAGATGCCTCTACATGACAATCCCACATATATGAACAAGGTATGAGTTGTCAGTAGATTGAAAAAACAGAGAAAAACAAATACTGTGGTCGAAGTCACGTGACTTAACAATCTATCTGTAGATACGGACAAAATAAATGTATGCTGACTGTAAGGTAAATCAGTGAATTCACTGTTGCCATGTGACTTTATGAATTGAGAATCCCACATATATCAATACGAGATGAGTTGTCACTGTAATAAAAAAGTCGAGCAAAAAATTGAGAAAACCAAAGCATGTGCACCAAGTCACATGACTTCACAATCCATCTGCATATAAGGACAAAATAAAGGCATGCTGACTGTAAGGTAAATCAGTGAATTCACTGTTGCCATGTGACTTTCTGAGTTGAGAATCCCACATATATCAATAACAGATGAGTTGTTACTACAATAAAAAATACGAGCAAAAAATCGAGAAAACCAAAGCCTCTGCACCAAGTCACATGACTTGACAATCCATCTGCATATACAGACAAAATAAAACAATGCTGACTGTAAGGTAAATCAGTGAATTCACTGTTGCCATGTGACTTTCTGAGTTGAGAATCCCACATATATCAATAACAGATGAGTTGTCACTACAATATAAAATACGAGCAAAAAATCGAGAAAACCAAAGCCTCTGCACCAAGTCACATGACTTGACAATCCATCTACATATACAGACAAAATAAAACAATGCTGACTGTAAGGTAAATCAGTGAATTCACTGTTGCCATGTGACTTTCTGAGTTGAGAATCCCACATATATCAATAACAGATGAGTTGTCACTACAATAAAAAATACGAGCAAAAAATCGAAAAAACCAAAGCCTCTGCACCAAGTCACATGACTTGACAATCCATCTGCATATACAGACAAAATAAAACAATGCTGACTGTAAGGTAAATCAGTGAATTCACTGTTGCCATGTGACTTTCTGAGTTGAGAATCCCACATATATCAATAACAGATGAGTTGTCACTACAATATAAAATACGAGCAAAAAATTGAGAAAACCAAAGCCTCTGCACTAAGTCACATGACTTGACAATCCATCTGCATATACAGACAAAATAAAACAATGCTAATTGTAAGGTAAATCAGTGAATTCACTATTGCCATGTGACTTTCTGAGTTGAGAATCCCACATATATCAATAACAGATGAGTTGTCACTACAATAAAAAATACGAGCAAAAAATTGAGAAAACTAAAGCCTCTGCACCAAGTCACATGACTTGACAATCCATCTGCATATACAGACAAAATAAAACAATGCTGACTGTAAGGTAAATCAGTGAATTCACTGTTGCCATGTGACTTTCTGAGTTGAGAATCCCACATATATCAATAACAGATGAGTTGTCACTACAATATAAAATACGAGCAAAAAATTGAGAAAACCAAAGCCTCTGCACCAAGTCACATGACTTGACAATCCATCTGCATATACAGACAAAATAAAACAATGCTGACTGTAAGGTAAATCAGTGAATTCACTGTTGCCATGTGACTTTCTGAGTTGAGAATCCCACATATATCAATAACAGATGAGTTGTCACTACAATAAAAAATACGAGCAAAAAATCGAGAAAACCAAAGCCTCTGCACCAAGTCACATGACTTGACAATCCATCTGCATATACAGACAAAATAAAACAATGCTGACTGTAAGGTAAATCAGTGAATTCACTGTTGCCATGTGACTTTCTGAGTTGAGAATCCCACATATATCAATAACAGATGAGTTGTCACTACAATATAAAATACGAGCAAAAAATTGAGAAAACCAAAGCTTCTGTACCAAGTCACATGACTTGACAATCCATCTGCATATACAGACAAAATAAAACAATGCTGACTGTAAGGTAAATCAGTGAATTCACTGTTGCCATGTGACTTTCTGAGTTGAGAATCCCACATATATCAATAACAGATGAGTTGTCACTACAATAAAAAATACGAGCAAAAAATTGAGAAAACCAAAGCCTCTGCACCAAGTCACATGACTTGACAATCCATCTGCATATACAGACAAAATAAAACAATGCTGACTGTAAGGTAAATCAGTGAATTCACTGTTGCCATGTGACTTTCTGAGTTGAGAATCCCACATATATCAATAACAGATGAGTTTCACTACAATAAAAAATACGAGCAAAAAATTGAGAAAACCAAAGCATGTGCACCAAGTCACATGACTTGACAATCCATCTGCATATAATGACAAAATAAAGGTATGCTGACAGTAAGGTAAATCAGTGAATTCACTGTTGCCATGTGACTTTCTGAGTTGGGAATCCCACCTATGTCAATAAGAGATAAGTTGTCACTGTAATAAAAAAATCGAGCAACAAATCGAGAAAACCAAAGCCTGTGCACCGGGTCACATGACTTCACAATCCATCTGCATATACTGACAAATCTCTCCACGATTTGACTACTCAATGTGTGAAAAACTGAAGCTTATGTAGCCAATGTTGTGTTTCACTTAGCTACGCAATGTTACGACCTACTATTTGTATTTCATTGAAAAGTATGACTATTTGAATTGTTGTTGTCATTTGGGAAGCTATTCACCGACCTACTTGTTATGTTTTATGTGCTATTGAAGCCGGTAGTTCGTTTCACCGAGTTTAGTTTTCTGTCAACCCCTCATTCATTACCAGAGTCATCATTTTTACTGAACTTTCAAGAATTGGAAGGTGACTCTTTCTTCTTTCCTGATGGAGATTGAAATTCGTTGTAAATTCATCCATATTTCAGCAGTCCCAGTTAAGGGAACCTTTTCTCCGAGTTGCCTGATCTATTTTATGTGTTTTAAGTATTTACATAATTGAACATACATTAATCCATTCATTAATCCAGAACATTCATTAACTAATTGCAATTCAATAAAGAAAGTCATGAACTCATAAATGTGTAGTTATAAATGTAGTTATTTCATAAACTTCAGGTTCATAAAAGAAATACTTGAAATACATCCATACGTTAGACCAACAACAACATTGTCTTACACTCTAGTAACGAACATATGAAAGATAACGGTGTTTCATTTCTTATTCCTCATCTGACATGTAGTAGTCAGAGAGATATTTTTCATTGTTTAAGACATTATTTCGCTCAACCATTCTCAAATCTCTGTTGCTTGCTTCTGCCATTTCAGTGGCTAGCTGAAGCATGAAATGTCGACATCTCCGCATCAACATTCTGTTGTTCTCCTTCTTAATTCTGCTAACTGCTTTTTCATAGTCATTCACATTTTGTCTAGCCATGGTCAATGAACGACGATGAGGTACCGGTGCCCCAAAGTTACGTAGATCATTATACAATCCTTCTTGCTCCATTACCCTGAACGCCCATTCTGCTCGGATACCAGCATAATAATCCTTCGGACTTGAGTACTTTTCGCTCTTGTAGTCATACGTAAATAGAGGTAACAGCCACACTTTCGGATTTCTTTGCCGGCGTGAACTTCCTGCACCTCTTGAAGACATTGTTAATAACACAAAAAAAATAATAATAATAGTAATTGTATATATATTACTTTTGTTATGACTTCAACAAACATCATACTGGGGTATTTATAGACATCATAGTGGTGCTAGGGCAGTATGGAATAAGTGATACACGTGATATTATTTGATGTTATTCATTTCATGTAATTTTGATTACCCGTGACTTTGTGTACCTGTGATATAGTCACGGACGTGGTTGTCAGATAAAATCATAATTGCAGGCCACAGAATCACAATGCAATCCCTTCATATTCGAGCAGTGCATTGTCAAATAAAACAAAATGCAGTGAGTTGTCACATCGCCACATGAAACTATTTTGTTATGCTTACTTTTGTAATACAATAAGTAGTCACTTGGAATTGACGATTTCAGTACATATAGGTATTTTCGAGAAATTATATATGAAATCGAAAAATGAAATAACGGCTTTAATTTTCTTTGTATTAAAGTAATATTGTTCATAAATTATCATTGTTTTTCTCACCAACATAATAAAATGGTCACTTGCTACGTAAACATGATTGGAACTTTGGTGCCTATATTTTATCTTATTTTCAGTTAATGAACTTCACAGTCATCCGATTTTCATTGTCATTACACAACCGTCCATCATGTTTTTTTACCAACATAATAGCATTTTCTGCTTCTTTTCACAGTCGTAATAATGTGACTCAGATGAATTCTGAAATGTGAGGAAAAAACAAAGCATGTAAGTTGCAATGCAGAAGTCACATGCATCACGTAATGTGAGGGAAAAAGTCACAACGTATACAAGCATGGCAAAGTCAGAAAGTCACATGCATTACTGCATCACTGCATAAAGTGACATGCATCATTGCATCAATGCACAAAGTCACATGCAGTGATGCAGTGATGCACAAAGTCACACGCATCACTGTATCACTGCACAAAGTCAGATGCATCCCTGCATCGCTGCACAAAGTCACATACCTCCTACCTACTGTGCCCATTGGAATTATGCACAAAGTCACAGGTATCACTGCATCTGCGGCACAATAGTCGATGCTACAGGCCTTTGATTCGTTCATGACTTGACAAAAGTGGAGTCCTGACAGCTGAATGCACTGGATAAGGTCAGTGGCATGCATGTGATCGAACAGGAAATGCTCATAAATTTGTTCAGACAAAATATTATAATCAATTAAAATATTTTAGTACTTCAAATTGTAAGTATATTTCAATGCAATATTGTAGTCAAAATTCAGGCTGTGTTCAGTTATATTTGTCAATTGTTCACAAATTTTATTAATTTATTTATTTATTAAAACAACCGTTAAAATATTTTTCATGACATATACGGTGGTTGACAAATTTAAAAAAACAACCGTTCATGTATTTATTAATTTGTTGAAATATTGTTTCACAATTTTTTTACTTTTTGTTTTCAAATAACAATAAATTATGCAATTCATAAAAGTCGAAGTGACAACTCCTATCAAGTTGATGCATAGTTGTTCAGGTCATCAAAGTTGACGTGACAACTCTAATGCATAGTTGTCATAGTTGTTTACAATAATTGCATACATACAGCTACCATGTGTATATATGGTATAAATATCGTAGCATACCACAACAAAAGTTTTACAGCTATTTCTAGCAATATCATCATGACATATACGGTGGTTGGTCTATATTCAGCAATGGGTCGCTATTGGGTTGCAGATGGAGATGAATTTCAATACCCATTAAATCCAAATTTACGTTACTCACGTGCCACCGTCAATACCATGAGAGCTGAGTGAGAATTTCGCAAAACTCGAGCAAACGTTCTCGTTGAGCTATGCCGTGAAGTTAATCTTAAATTTCCTCGCCGGTTAGCCATGTGTATGCCAACTGACACTCCACAGTTGTTGCAAAGGGCATTGCATCGTATCCGCGACGAGGTTAATCGCATGACCCAACGTTTGCAAAGGTCCGGACTAATGAAGACCGCAAATGAGCGTGCCGAAGATGGGTTAATGGATGATGCACACCAGTACTACGCCTGGAGCATGGATGTTATGTATGAATCTGATATTGAGATGTCAGATGATGATGATAATGAATGAAATTGTTTGGATGAATGCCCAGGGCATTTCTGTAATGCATGCAATTTGTAATGCTTATCCATGACTTATCAATGAAGCGAGATATTTCAATTATTTTTAGCCTTGAACAAACATATTTTTTATAGCTTCTTTACACGTTTTGTTCAAACCAAACGCATTTGTAATTTATGTTTTCCTAAAAATAAACATAAATGGTTGTATCAAATTTATTTAAACTTCAATTTTATAAATGGTTGTCTCAATTTGTAAATTTGAGGAAATATCGTAAATTACTATAAATAATGCACAGACTACGGATAATGAGAGAGGGGTAGAGATGCGAAAGAGATTTGTGTGATTCACCAATATAAATAAGAATAAAAAATGGTGAAATTATAATTGCGAATAAATAAGTATGACACTTACATCAGCTGTAAAAGTTTGACACATACAAAAAAAAAAAAAAAAAAAAAAAACCTATATAGTCCATATCGCAACCGCTAATGCCCTAAACTGCCCCCAGTCCCACAACCCCGACCGTGGATCTCCCTCCTCGGTCTCCTACGGTAGACTCTCTGAATATCTGGCACTCCCTCCCCTGCATGCGGCCCTCCACTGACTGCCTGTGGAGCCTGTGAGTGTGACCCCCTCTCTCCTGCATCTGATGCCCCTGATCCTGCCTGTGCCTGCAGATCAGATACTGCTGTGAGCTGTGAAACTCCCACTCCCTCATCTGGTGCAACTGTATCACGATCTGCAACTGGACCCCGACCTCTGCCTCTGCCCGCACCCCGACCTCGGCCGCGACGTCCTCCACGACCATAACCTCGGCCTCTCACTCGCGCTCTAGGGGGGCTCAATATGGGCCTCATCATCAATGTGGGAGATGTCAGTGAGAACTGCATCATGTGTACTCCTGGGCGCGGTCAAAGTAGTCCCCAGAAAAGCAGGTGGTAACTGGGTGGGTGAGGTAACAACATCATCAATGAACCGGGGCGCGGTCGAAGTACTCCCCAGAAAAGCAGGCTGTAACTGGGTGGGTGGGGTAACAACATCATGCATGAAGCGGGGCGGTGACCAATCAGGGTCAGGGTCAACATGCTGGGTAAGATGTACGTGTGGGGAATATGGAGAAATGTATGGGGTATCATGCGGTGGGGTGACTGAAGTCGAAGGACCTGCTGTGGCTGGCGCTGAAGTGGGAGGCACTGACGTGGACGGGACTGATGTGTCTGGAGCAGCTGCTGCACTGTGTACACCGTAGTCCCCAAAATGCAGACGATCTACCCGATGGGCATGCTGGATCCCCTCGTACAATAACTCTCAGATCTCTACAAGGGCCTGCAGACCAAGCTGTCCATCACGTCTGAAAATGGCGTCCTCAGCCAAGTGATATGACCTCCTAGCTCGAACCACCTGAACAAAAAATCAGATATATTAGGCTATAGTTGACTGAAAATAATCAATTATGATATTAACAATTATCTGACATATAGTACGATACTCACCAATGCCTCGAGAGAAGGCCCAACTCCCTGATATCCGGCCTCGGACAGGTGGCTCGGATTACCGACAAGTAGGTGTGTATGTCGCCGATACCACAACATGTAAGGGTCGGGAGAGGGGAGGACCCCATCGCTCCAGTCAGCCTGTACAATAGTGTCGCGACGGGCATCCCACAACTGTATGTATCGCATATGATGCACACTCCAGTCAGTGCTGGCTCGGCCACGTCTATCAGTCGCATGCAACCGCCACTCGGTGTCACACCGATCCGGCACGACCTGGACCCGACCAAACTGTCGGAGGACACGATTAGGGAGATGCCACTCAACCACGTCAAAACAAATGAGTGGTACTCTCGCCATCCATATATCCTCACCTAGTCGGCAGTAGTCTGGGAGCGTATGGAGGACATCAGCATAAGGCTGCCAAATAAACTACAATAACGACAAGTCTATTAAAAATCGCTCATAAACATATACACTCCATATGACAATTAAAATTTAGGTATTTAAATTTGATACCTCGCCGTCTATCATCCGGTCAAGCTGGTCTCTATACACGACCACTACGTGGGTCGATACGACCTCGTGGCTCATGTCAACCCTCCACCGGCTACCTCAAGGTCCGGCCGGCAACTGCATGTCTCCCTACCCGATGGGAACCTCACCAGGAGCAACTAGTTGCCGCCTAGACGGGGCAATGCGAATCAATCTCTCCTACGCCCAAATCTGCAATAGTTTCAACGCAATTACAATACTGATATATGCCATACAATATGAATTGACATGTAATAAAATTCTTACTAACCTGTAGCAAGACAAGGGGTCCTCCGATCTGAGTCACACCCACCTGAGTGGCTCGACATAACATTCTATACAAGCATGCCAAAGCCGCGGCGCCCCAGCTGTACTGGCCGATGACGTCAATGTCTCTCAACAGTGGCAAATACATCAGCTTGAGCAGGTTCTGTGACTTATCAGGGAGAAGTACCCCCCCAATAAGCCACAGAATATATGCTCGCGCATGCTGCTGTACTAACTCATCTGGAGCATGATCTGGAAGATCGCCCTGAAAATGCTCGGACAGCCACCTCACCCTCACTCTACCTGCCTGTAAGTCTGCAGGTGTAGGTGGTACTCCCAATAGCTCAGCACATAGGGTTATCCACTGCTCCGTCGTCAATGATGGGTCAAATCCAGTAACTGCTCGCCCATCAATCCGTAGACCGTATAGGACAGATACGTCCTGCAATGTGACGGTGGCCTCACCGGTCGGGAAATGAAATGTATGAGTCTCTGTGCGCCATCTCTCGACGAGAGCAGTAATGAGTGGGTGGTCTAGTCTGATATGGCCTATACGATATACACCATAGAATCCCGCGCGTAGTAGACACTGCAAGACTCTATGGTGCAATGGACGATCCCACAGGCCGGAATCTCCCCGCCGGCATGCCACCACGGTGCGTGCCTGGTCCTGCATAACAGAATGAGTAGTTTAAATTATAGCATTATCAAGGAAATCAAAAACAAAATGCAGTGTATTTTCATTGTAAGCGTAAAGTCCAACAAACGTTATTGCATATCGGGTCCTCCCATATACTGTCAGCCCGATGTGGAAGACTCAAAAAGGGGACCTCATCAGGTAGATGTGCCATGAAGCCTGTACAGTTGAAAAACAAATACATTTTGAAAAACTGTATTGGTGAGCATGTAATTTAACTATATCAATTAAGCTCAAATTATTATGTACATGACTACTTGGAAAACAAATGTGGTCGATTATTTTAAAAGTATAAATTTGTGTGCCATTAATATGGAAGCAATTCACTAAAATCTGAATTTTGCATATTATGTGCCATTAAATATGATAAGCAATTCAACATAACCTATCGTTATCTATGCTTCGGACTAATATAAAAATCTTTTACAAAATCATTTTACGATCTCAGTTACATAAGCTTAATAATGACCAATAACATGTGGATAGTTTTTGTATGTCAATATTGACAAAAAAATGGAATGATAATTTTTTTTCAAAACTTCATTGTTGATTTTGGCATATTTGACATAACCTCATTATTGATTTTGACATATTTGACAAAATTTCGTTACATTTATGGCAAATTCGACAAAACCTCATTATTGATTTTGTAATTTTTGTTTTGCAATAAAGTATAAAATTTGTAAATTACGTACATGTAATTCATAAATTGTAAATGTACAAAATGGTTGCATCAGGCGAAATATTAAAATCTTAAAATGATAGAAGAATTATGTGATTTTAAATAAAATTCTGTAATAAACATTTTCAATGAAGTAGAGAATAAAAACTATAGGGCTATGTGGTATAGTTAAATGTTTTTGCATTGTCATTTAGTTTAATTTATTTGTTTACTATGTTAGTTGTAAATTTTGTCAAGGAAATCAAACAATTACAATATATAAAGAATTAAACAATAGAAATGATCTATTACAAATAAAAAATGTTCTATTAAATGTACGACCCCGTTTACAAATAATGAATTACAAAAGAAAAGAAAATGATCTATTACAAATAAAGAATTACAAAAAGATCTATTACAATATGTAAGTATTACATAGTCTTCATCGACCAAGTCGCGCCGGACATGTTCGCCTGTCATGACCTGTCTGCTGGCACTCACTGCAACGAGCGGTCAAACGCCTATCTAATATGTCCATCTCATTCGGAATACGAGACATAGATGCACGACCCCGTTTCACTTGTCGCAGACGCAGTACATTAGGCATTAAAGTCCACAGCGGATCAGCCCAATAATCTTGATGCGGTATTGGATTGAATTTAGTTTCCCAAACCCTCATGTATACAGGAAGCGTATATACTAGATCAACGTACGCGAATGGATTGTCACCGCATTCAGACATTACAGCGAACATATGAGAACATGGATAGTGTCGTATCTCATATTTCCCACAACTGCACGTGGGTTGATTCATCCGCACAATTTGTGTATTGCGACCTCGTCCATGGCGAAAAGATGTTTGCACCTCAAACACGCAGCGTGGCCTATAAAAAAATTGTAATAGAAACTAATGAAGTTCATGTTTTTAGGTGTAGTTAAATTGACAACATAATAACAATAATTTAATTTATATTACAAACTAACCTGTCATATGATATCAGCTTGAAAGTATTTGCCCTTGCGATGCCATCCTCAATAGTTTTTTGCATCTCTCTAGGGTATTGGAACTCATTTCGTACATCTAGTTCAGCTTGGGCTCCCATCTCGTCAAAATATTTTACAAGCCGCCGAAATGTAAATTCAACCATAGCTGAGATAGGTAAGTTCCTTGCACATTTCAAGACGCTATTGAAGCACTCTGCATCATTGCTAGTCAATACCCCCCACCAATGTCCACCGTCATACGAAAGGGCCCACTCCTCAGGATTCATCTTGTAAACCCAAGTGATGGCTTCTTGGTCAATAGCCTGTATTTGTTGTAAGTAACCATTACACTTTCGTCGTTGATGAGCACTTCCTGCTTTCCATAGAAGTTGTTTCAGCTCCTTATTTTTGAACGTAGTGTTAAAGTTACTACAAACATGTCGAAGGCAGTGCCGATGATATCCAACAAATTGGAGCGAGGGATTCAACCAATGCCGCCTCACAGCAGCTAAAATACTCTCAGCTCGATCGGGTATCAAAGTCACTCCCTGTCGGTCCATGTCAATATGTTCCTTGATATTTGAAATGAAGAATGACCAAGACTCCAAACTCTCCCTGTCGACAACAGCAAATGCAAGCGGTAGTACTTTGCCATTGGCAGTGACAATCGTTGCTACAAGCAACACACCAGTGTATTTCCCGTATAAGAATGTACCATCTATGGTTATAACAGGCCTACAATGTCTGAATCCATCGATGACGGGTTTGAAAGACCAAAAAACAAAGTAGAAGACGGGCATAATGGTTGTATTTCCGGTATATCTATGCTTCCATTGCACGATGGTGCCAGGATTAGCTGTTTGTAATGCATACATGAATTTAGGCAACATCATATATGATTCATCCGAATCCCCGAATACCATTCTAATTGCCTTTGCCCTTGCATGCCACGCCTTCTTGTATGATATAGTATAGTTCATGGACTTTTTTATATCTTCGATGACATTCTTAATGGGCATATCAGGTTCGTTCTACATACAACAATACCTATGAGTCAGATTATTTTGGTGTGAACACTTTAAACAAACAATTTTGGTGTGAACACTTTAAACAAACAATGTGTATATAAATGTAAACATTTATTTTGTATACTCACCGCAACTTGTCCCAAAAGATGAGAAGCAATGTAACTGGAGCTAATATTTGTGTGGTCCCTGTTCATTCGTGGGTATAAACAATGGTGAGGACCCCTATACTGCTTTATTTCAAAAAGACCATGTCTCCTACTAAGAGATGCACGCAACCACCATCTACAGTCATGCTTGCAAGCACACACCCAAACGTCTCGCTTGGAGGTTACGACTTTATACTCACGATTATTTGTTGCATGGTACAATTTCACAGCATGTACGAGTTGCTTCTTATCAACGAAAACCATCCCTTTGTCCAACTCTGGATTTTCAGCATTCCAGATTCGGTTACGGGGAACGACATCGCGGTTACTAATGTCAAAATCACCACCCATGTAAATGTTTTCATAGAAAGGGATTTCAGGTCTAGGTGGAATGGGGGCATTCTGAATATCAACGGGAGCGTCGACATCATCTTCTTCATCATCATCATCATCTGATCCGCCCAATAAATTTTCTTCATCACACATTTCATTCTCATCATTGTCTAGGGCGACATCAGGACCGTACATGTCACTGTCAGCAAACTGCACAGAATTAACCGTTTCAGCCATATTACCAGCAACTTCAACTGGAGTCGTATGATGGCTATAGGTGGGCACATCTTGGGTGTTATTGTCAAATTCAGTCTCGTATCCACCACGTGAACTTGATTCTCCACCATGGCCATGAAATGTCTGTTGTGTGTAGCCAACTGCATAACATTCATTTGATTCATACATAGGAGACTGAAATGCTGTCGTGTCAATCCCATGTGTCAGCAATGTAGTGAACGGATGCGAATCCATCTGTGTTATATTCGGAAGATTCTGTACAACCTCTTTCTGAATGTACACTTCCAAACAATTTGGTGGTTCGAAATTTCCACCGATACTTAAAACGGTGTTCAACGCCTCATCGTCATTTATCGGTAATATTTTGTATTTGCTGGTTGCTTGCCACTGGCGATAAGGATATCTACATTTGAAGATCAATCGGACTGTTTCCCCGTAACTTGCGACCTTGGACATAAACATCTCCTCCAAATTGCCAAGTGTGGTGCCAAGTTGCACCTTATATATCCCTTTCGGCTCAGCATCATATGACACACCTTCATCGGGATCCCGAATTATGTTTCCCCCCCAGTAAAAGATAATTGGAACAGTTGCCATATACTTGCTTCAATGAAACAATAAATATTAAAATATCAACAATATACATATATCGAATTCTACTTGTAAAATAAACATTAAAATTTGCAGAAGTCACAAATAAAAGCAACCCTCTAATTTTTTGTCAATTTATATTTTCCAGGGTTGAAGGAACTGTAGAGGTGAAACATTAATTCAATTTGTATTTTGTCAACTATATATTTGTGTCTCAACTTGTTCAACCTGGTGATGTAATTGTTCAGATTTATGGAAAATATAAGTTAATTTGATTTGCTCAAACTTGTGTCATTACGGACCTTAATGACAAAGTTATTTCCTATGTGAACTAGTAACCCTCGTTCATTTTGTAGAGGTCATAGAGGCTTTCTTATAAAATTAAAACAAAAAGCTCATTTTGGATCATTTTGGATCGTTCTGAAAAGTAAGAAAAAAATTTAATTTATTTACTCCTTTTTTTTCTTACACATACAAAAACAAAAAAATAATTACAGACATAATTTATAATGGCCAAAAATTAGAGATAATTAAATTGAAGTTGGTGGTTAAATGTATGGACTACATTTTGGATAGTTATCCATGTGAATCTATCGGACCATCCGTACCAATTATTTGGTATTACAAAACACAGGCTTACCCATCAAAGTGCCAATTTTTTTTTTCCCCTTCGTACGTACGAAATTGCTATGGACTATTAATTAAAATAATTTAAGACTCTTTTCATCCATATATTGTAACTAGTCTAATAATGACTTCTAATTATACAAATATAAATAAAAATTATTAAAACATAATGTTTACATTTTCCTTTTCAATGTAGTGGACAATCACAAAGTGGAAAAGGCGATAAGTCAGTTCGTTCAATACCCATTTCAAAAACTTTTTCAAATTTTCTTCAGTTTTCTGAGGAAATTTTAATTTGTACTACAATGCTATTATATGTATTACAAATTCAGCTCATTAAATTTTTTAATCATATTTTGGGTGCCTGACCCCAAATATAGTGAAATAAACCAAACGAAATTAAACCAAAATTTTTTTATTTAAATCAAATAGAGTCAAATTTAAATATTTTGAGAAACCAAAATAGAGTCAAAATTAAATATTTTGAGAAACCAATAAAAATATTTCTTTTGAATAAAATAGAGTCAAAATTAAATATTTCAGAGAACAAGATTTTTTATTTGAGAGAACATGATCTTTTCATGGAAAGAAAATTAAATATTTTTTTAATCAAATACATTCAAAATTAAATATTTTTTTGTTTAATAATTATATTTTGTAGAAATTAGACATTAACAATTTCTGAACCATAATTTGATTCAAAAAATATAGACATTTTCATTCATAAGCATAATTTCAAAATTTCAATTTCTGATTTCAAATTTCAAAATATAGACATTTCATAATTCGAATTCAACAATTCTCAATTACATGAATTTCGTAATATGACATTAACAATTACGAATTATATGAATTTCAATTTTTTCTAATTTTATTCTTAATTAAACAAGATTACTTTTAAAACCATGATTTGAAACCCTAATTTCCTTTTCATACCTCTTAACAAGCAAAAAAAAAAAAAAACTCACAAGCATCATTTCAAATTCCAATTTATGATTTCAAATTTCAAAATATAGACATTTCATAATTCGAATTCAACAATTCTCAATTACATGAATTTCGTAATATGACATTAACAATTACGAATTATATGAATTTCAATTTTTTTTAATTTTATTCTTAATTAAACAAGATTACTTTTAAAACCATAATTTGAAACCCTAATTTCCTTTTCATTCCTCTTAACAAGCAAAAAAAAAAAACTCACAAGCATCATTTCAAAATTCCATTTTCTAATTTCAAATTTCAAAATATAGACATTTCATAATTTCAAATCAACAATTCTCAATTACATGAATTTTATAATATGACATTAACAATTATCAATTATATGAATTTCGGATTTTTTAATCGCAATTCTTAATTAAAAAAAATTACTTTTAAAACCCTAATTTCCTTTTAATTCCTCTTAACAAGCAAAAAAAAAACAATTTCCAATTCAACAAATGTACGTTGGTTTATTCAATATTCAAAATATAGACATTTTGATTCACAAGCATAATTTCAAAATTCCAATTTCTGATTTCAAATTTCAAAATATAAACATTTCGTAATTTCAATTCTCAATTCTCAATTCTCAATTATATGAATTTCATAATATGACATTAACAATTATCAATTATATGAATTTATGATTTACGAATTTCATTATTCCAAATTTCAATTCTCAATTCTCAATTCTCAATTCTCAATTCTCATATTTATGATTTATTTAAAAAATTCAAAAAATTATAAAAATTCCAAACCTGATTTATGATTCAAAAGCATAAACATTCAAAAGCATTAGAACCATTAATAATGTGAACCCTAAAATGTCATCCTAATTTGAACAATCCTAATATTGTGAACAATCTGATATCGAACCCTAATTTCATAACCACAACCACACTGATAAAGCATAAACATTCATAACCATATTCAATTCACAAGCAACACCCAAAAATTCAAAAGCAAAAAAATTCCACAAATTCAAAAGCATTCGCATTTCTGATTTCCAAATCCTGATTTTTGATTTCCAAAAATTCCAAACCCTAATTTCATAACCACAATGATAAAACCCTAACACATTTAATAATTCACATGTAAAACCCTAACATTGACAGAAAAATACAACACATTCACATTTTCACAAACACAAAAACTAAATACATAAAATTAGGGTTAATGTCATACCACGGAGAGAGAGAGATCACAGACAGAGAGTGAGAGCAGAGAGCAGAGACCGAGAGCAGAGAGCGAGACCGAGCTGAGCTGAGAGCGAGATCGAGTGAGTCTGAGATGGAGGAGAGTGAGAGATGGAGAGTGAGTGATGGAGAGGCTGGGAGATGGAGAGTGAGCTGAGAGTGAGATGGAGAGCAAGAGCCGAAAAACCTAAGTCTGAAAAACGTATGCAAATGAGGGGGGGGCTTCGTAAATATAAGGGTTAAAAACGCTGATTGAAAAAGCGTTTTCATTTAAGTGAACTCGCTATTAGAAATAGCGTTTTCTTCCAAAAAAATTTCTGTTAAAAGCGCCATTAGCAATAGCGTTTTTTTGGAAAAAAATTTTGTGTTAAAAGCGCTGTTGTTAACAGCGTTTTCTTCTGGAAAAAAAATTAACGCTATAAGCGCTATTTGTAAGAGCAAGTTCTTAATCAAAATCGCTATTTGTAATAGCGATTTTCCTGTTCATCCAATTTTGCGCTCCTAACAGTAAAAGCGCGAATCGGAATGGCGCTTTAATTTAGTTTTGGAATTCCGTCAGAAGTTGGCCTAGTTTGGGAAATACAATGCAAAAAAGGTTTATTTTGGGAAAAGCCTCCATATATGAAGTGAACCTTATGCTTCCATTTAATATTGCAATGTTTTGCATGCTTTAGTTTAAGACAATTTAAATTTTAAAATAAAATTTAAAATTTTAATTAATTAATATTTGTGTAAATTAGTTGATCTTTTGACCTAACCGATTAAATTGAACTGTTTTTTATTTGATTGATTCGTTGGTTTAACCACTATTTTAGCAGTTCCAAAGATTGAATTGGTTAGAACAATGTGAATTGACCTATTTAAATATTGAACAACTAAGATTGCTTATGATTCTATTTAATATTTCTTGTCCTTCCATTTAATATTGTAATACTATTCAATACAATTTAAATTTATAAATAAATTAATTAATTTAATTCAGACGTTACGAATTAAATTTAAGTCAAAAAAACTAGTACTAGAGTGGAATTTAGGTCAAAAGACCTAGTACATATGTATATATATATTTATTATATAGAGTGAGAAAGAGACATTCTTTCTAAGTAAATTCTCACGCCGATTCTCTCTCCACACTCACATTGATCATAAATTTTAATTAATTAATTTTGGCGTGAGCTAATTGATCTTTTGACTTAATCGATTAAATTAAATTATTTTTGATTTGATTGGTTCGTTAGTTTAATCATTATTTTAGCAATTCCGAAGATTAAATTGATTAGAACAGTATGAATTAACTTACTCAAATATTGAACAATTGAGATTGCTTATAATTCCATTTAATAATTTTTATCCTTCCATTTAATATCGTAATACTATTCAATACAACTTAAATTTAAAAATTAATTAATTAATTTAAGTCAGACGTTACAAATATTTAAGTCAAAAAATTAGTATGAAATTTAGGTCAAAAGACCTAGTACATATGTATATATATATCTATTATATAGAGTGAGAAAGAGACGGTAGTTATATAGAGTTCTGTTCCCAATAAAACTCTTGGTATTATATAGCAGAACCAAATCTATACAAATACCAAAACCTCTTAAAAACCCCACCTCACAAGCTCTCTTCAATGGCGGATGACATTGGGGAAGTGGGTTCTTCCCAGAAGAAGAGAAAGCGTAAAACTCTCAGCAATCGTCCCAAGCTTCTGGTTGATGATAAAGTTGAAGTATTGCCTTCTTAGTTTAATCCTTGTTGTTATTTATTTATTTTGATACCACCAGTGGTTTTAATTTTCATGGTTTATTCTTTTCATTATTTTATTTGCAATGTCCAATTTAGGACTCCTTTAAATAAACAAGTCTATGCTATGTGTTTCATCAACGTTTTCTTTTTTTGATGAATGCTTGTTTTTTGGGGTTAAAAACAAAAACAAAAACAAAATACAGAGAACCCTGCTCATTGTTATGTTCTCTTTTGCATTGAAATGTGAAATTGATGCAGGTGAGAAGCATTAAAGACAAGTTGAGCGGGTCATGGCGCTCTGGAATTGTGATTACCCGTGAAAACCAGGCTCGTAGAGTCCAATACGACCATCTTTTCTACGACACTAGTATACAACCTCTCATTGAATCCATAAAAGTTCATCCTATCGTTGATGGTATCATTCCGGCCAGCAGGGTAATACTGTGTAACCATCGCGGTTTGATAAGGCCATTGCCACCTCCAGTTGATTTCACAAAATGTTCTCTCCAATATGGATATTGTGTGGATGTCTATCACGCGAAGGCGTGGTGGGAGGGTGTGATTTTTGACCATGAACACGGTTCTGAGTGTCGAACAATTTTCTTTCCAGATGTGGATCTTGAAATTCAATTCAAGTTTGACATGTTACGGATTACTCAAGATTGGGATGAATTTACCGAAGACTGGAAGATTCGTGGGAAGTGGTTATTTCTCGAGTTGGTTGAAGAATTTGAGCAAGAATGGCCGGTTAGAGTTTCAGTGAAGCAAATATGGCACCAAGTGCGCGAAAAGAAGGGTTTTCAGAAGCTTATGGAGTGGACTTCTACCCTTAGGAGTACATGGAAAATTTTGGTGTGGGAAGTTATTTTCGATAATTGCAAGCGTACTCTAAATCAAATTTTGTTGGATGCTATGTCGAGGCCTGAAGCTGGTTCGGGTAACTCTCCTTCTGTCATTTTAGTTGAAAATGATGGCTCAGATTCTAGGTTGTTGTCTACTGGTAATGCTAATAATAACTTCATATCCATTACGGAGGATGACAAGCTGGGTACGAATCTCTCAACTAACTCGCTCACACCTTTTAACAAAGATGAACTTTTTAAATCACCAGTTGGAGCGAATAAAAGTAGTAGTTGTGTGCCTAGTGGCAATGACATTGTCCCTAGAACCAAGTTTGGGCCTGATGAAGTTGACAAAAGAGTTTCAGTTGCTGTATCAGATGGTCCATTCGTGTCTCCTCTGCTCGCTCAACAACCAAACACGTGCCTGGAAGTGTCTGTGATACCACCTCCTGATGACAGAGTTGTCAAATGTGAATCTGAATATTGCCCACAAGCCATGGTTGATTACTATTTGCTTGGATCAGTGGAAAAGAATGATAATTGGAAGTGTTATAAGGGCGCCAAAGTTAAGGAGCTGCAATTTAAGGCGAAGAAGCATCTCACCGCTGTCGGGTGGTCGTTCTGGTACATCTCGAAGGGACAGAATCGGGAATTACGGTACACTTCGCCGAAGGGACGGTCCTATAATTCGCTTCGGACCGCATGCAAAGGGTATTTAGATGAAGAAGGAATCTTATTTTAAGTGTAAGTCCACAAACAGGTTAGCTTGATCACTTGAATATTTTGAAATTTTAGCTCCCATATTTTTATATAGGTAGTTTATATTTGGATTATCACTTATAAGCATTCAAAAAGATTACTAAGGCCTTGCTTGGGAAGACTAAATAAGTGTACTTTTTGTCTTTTTGGACAAAAAAATTGAGGTTGAAAATATGGATGTTTGGGTTAACTTTTTGACTTTTTATGGAAAAATGTGTAATAAAAAATTGTGAAAATTGGTTTTTAGAGGAAAATTTGAATTGAGAGTTGTGCAGCCGTAATTATTGACTTTTGGTGAATAGTGATAACTTTTTAACTTTTTGAGTAACTTTTTGGCTTTTTGGCTTTTTGGGGTATTCCCAAACTTGGCCTAAATATTCATGAATCTACCTTATAAAATATATATTCTCTCTCTCATTTATGTCCTGTTTGATTGAAGAGAAAGACCGGGAAAGTAAAAAGAATTCAGAATTTAACAAAAACATCAAACAGAAGAACATGCCATCAATTTGAATTCACTTTCATAGCGCTGCAAAGTGTTTTAGGACTACAATGCCTTTTCCTACAAACACTCCACTTTCCAAAATGATATTTTCTTATTGCTATACCTTAAAAAATTTTAAATGCCAAAAACTTGTTTTATGTACAACATTAATAGCCACAAGTACAACCCATAGAAGCGATATCAGGAATGTAATTCCCATGATCCAAACCGTTCATCCTGTTACTGAACTTCTCCAAACACAATCTCATTGGTTTCCTCACGACTCCGCTCATAGTAAATTTGTGGGGTAGATGAACGATACCAATGATGGTGTTGCTGTTTCCGTAGGGGCGGTCAATGGTGGAAGTCTCTGTTCCACTCGCTATAAAAATCCCGGCTTTGCAAAAGCTGTTGCATTTTCTCAGCATCCTTCGACATGAACGGGTAGGTTTTGCCTAGAGTAGGGGTCTGGGACTCCATAGGTGGGGTCCGGGACTCCATAGGTGGGGGCTCGTCTTCATTGGGTATCACATAGCTCTCTTGCACCTGCCACGCATTTGAATGCTTTTGTTGTTGCTGGTGTTGATATTCATAGTTCATCGGCTTCTTTCTAGACCCTGGAAATATTGCTCTATAGATTTCTGCAACTGATGCCCCGGTGTTGACAAGAAGCTTGCCAAGAGATCCGAAGAAACTTTCTTCGAGCTTTTCGTGTTCATCTTCAGTTGGTATTAACGGTGGTCTCGCTGATGATTTCATAGAATTCTGATATGGACTCAGTGGAATGCTTGGATTTGGTGTCTTCTCATCCTTCAGGAGCAATAGATAGAAGGGAAAAAAATGTCTTATATTGTTGCGAAAAATACTGGAATTTTGAACGTAAGGCCATGATTGGGCAGGAAAGTCCATTCTGGAATACACTCTTGTCAAAAATACTACTGCAACTAGTTAATGCATAATATGGGATATAACTAGGGGAGTACAACCACAGGTAGGGTGTAAAACAAATCAAAAAATCAAGTTACTTGAGTTTGACTCAATTAAAACTTGTTTGAGATCGACTTAAAAAGTAAATAAGTTAAACTTGAACATATTTTAAAAGTTACTTAGTTTCAAGTCAAGCTTGAACTACTTACTACTCAGCTTGTTTACAACTCTAGCCATAGGAAGGTCTAGAAAGTGAAGTTTTTACAGAAAACAAACGATTTTGTTATCCTCTTTTCTTAAAAGGTTTTCTTTCACTATGAATACGAGTAGTCAAGACCTTACCCTATTTCTACTTTTCTACATAAGAAAAATTGCAGGTGCGAAGGCATAATTATTAATATAAGAATGAGAGAGCGATTGATACTCACATTTTGGAGAGACACCATGGTACTGACCCTTCGTTGCAGCAACGCCAGCATGCAACCAAAGAAGCTAGCTGCGACAAGCAATATGACTCCTGCAGTGAAGTTTAACTGTCTTGTAAAATTGTCGCATAAAAAAGATCAAAAAATAAATAAAAAACCGTGTAATTTTTTACCAAGAGGGAAACTGCTTCCATATTGGTAAACACAGTCATCAAAACGCAGTTGGATCTCCCGGATTGCCTGGCTTCCTCTGTCTATGACAAGGAGGGAGCAACTGCTTCCGATGTAAACCACGTCAAAATCATTTGAAAACTTAGTGTCTTCACTCGCTCCATCTACATGGCCTCCTCCACGGCCCCATTTACCTCCTGCTATTGTAGTAATTCCTGCACAAAGAAAAACGAACCTCTTCAGAATATGAAGTCTACTAATTGTTGTGATGTTTCAGAAGATAAATCCAAACAATTATGCTCAAACGGCCTGTAATGTCTATCAATGCTTAGAGGCAACAAAAGATAAGAGTAGTACTATAGATAAACAAATTTTTTATTAGATTTTTTTACAACTCGACACAAATGTAGTGGAATCTACATTAAAGAAGAAACCACTTCGAGTGTTAATCCACTTCAACTCTCATCTTCCGCCAGTATTCCAAACCCAATGGAAGTGTAAGTTATCCAATGGCACCACCATCCAATAGAACTTTAGAGACCATTCACCAATCTGGCAACGGAACTTAGTTACCCTAACAATATGTTTCCATTTATGTATTGCATTTTCCCAAAAGATAAGGTGGTCACAAAGTTCTCCCTACGTTCTAGAAATACAGCTATGACAGCCAAGCTAGTACCAGAACCATTGAGAAAGGTAAAACAGAGTATTAGAAGACCATAATTATCTACATAAAATTTTATTAGACCAAAAAAAAAAAAAACCACTTATTCAGTGGCAGGAACAATCACACAAAACACTAGTTGCATTTACGATTTACCCGTATCAGTTATTTTCCTGATTGCCATATTCACCGTATCTGCAATATAAATGTTTCCTCTGTCATCCACTGTAAGCCCTTTTGGATGGTTCATCCTGGCCCCCCTCGGTTTCCCATCTATATGTCCGGAGTATCCTTCAGCAGATCCAGCAACCAGCTTTGGCTGGCTGTCTGCAGTTTTCCAGAAATTTTTCATTAAAATTTTAATGCAACAGAGAGAAGAATTTCACTATAAAATTCTAATATGGAAGCGACGATGCAATTTTGATGCCAATTTGTGGAGATCAACATGAGCTATATGAGGGATGATTCAAGCTTCAACATAGAAAGTGATGAAGCGATTTTGATGCCAATTCATTAACAATTGTTCATACAGGTTAAACATATGTTTTAGTAAATTGCTTCGTAGCAACAGTGAATGTGAGTGTTTTAACTTTGTGCAGAAGCTCAACCTAGTGCATAGCTTAATAAGGAAACACATTTTTCAGAAACTGAAAAAAAAACAAAAACAGAAGAGTGGGATGTCTCAGTAAATCAATCAAAGAGTTCAATAATGTACAATACAAAATGGAAAATTGTACTACTGAAAAGAAAAAGAAAACAAAAACTAGTACAAAAACCAAAATAAAGTGACATAATTCATAAAATTAAGACTAAAAATAGCCAGCAAAATTTCAAGACACTCTGCAACAAAACCTACTACTTACAGATAGACAAAGGGGAAGAAATCTTGTAGAGATTACTGTTAGTAGAGTCCAGTACCAGAAGCTCCCCACTGGCCAACACCTCCACAGAGTAGGGCTCAATCCCAAGCTTACTACCATCAAACACAGTTTCAACACTGTACCCACTCTCAAACTTCATCATCGGACGGCCGGTGATTGCTGAACATCAAAATTAAACAAAACCCACACCATTCCAGATAAAAAATACCAAATCATTTAAACCCCCAAAATTTTTTTTTAAAAACAATGGTAAATTTCATTTTTATGTCCTAAAATATTGTCAATTTTTTATATTTCATCATTAAATTATCAATTTCATCTATTTAGTCCATAGAGTTTCTGATTTCAGTTCATGATTCAAATGGAGACAACGCTTTCAACTCATTAATGGTGAAAACCTAACCAAATGGGCAAAAATGAATTACAATTTGAATGATCTGAATTATAAAACCAAACAACTATTTTCTTACTCAAACTATATTATTGGACAATTTATATCTTACAAGAGACACCCATGTTCTTTTCTATTCCTTATTTCAATTTAGGCTCTGTTTGGCAGGGAAAAAGCCAAGCTAATAGACTTTTTAGCTCAATAAGACAAAACATGACATCCAACCCATAATCATCACATTCTTTCTCTCACAAAAAAATTCAAAAAAGCCAAAAGCCCTTCCCAAGCGAGACTTTTTAACCAGGCTAAAATAACCAAAAAGCCAAAAAACCAACTCACTTTCCAAACAAACCCTTTAGTGAGTTTTAAGTTATTCAAATTTTGAAATGATCATTCTGCCCATCGAATTAGGCCTTGACAATTTGACGGCTTCAATTGGACCGCATTAACAGAAATTACAAACTTTTAGGGATTAAATAGATGAAATTGAAAAAAATAAAAAATGGCACAGTTGGTTGTACCAGAGAATATCATCAAAGATTATATACCTGTTTTGGTAGTAGCTTTGAGTGACCACAACCATTTCATCAGTGCAGATACAACATTTGAGAGAAACCCACTGACAACCTCTGCAATACAGTGTTGGAACAATCTTCTGTGTATATAAAATAACTTGAAATAAATTCAAATAAAATAAATAAATGACATACCAGATTTATTTATCAAACCGAATTACAATTAAGACCAAGTCGAGTGTGTGACACTCTGTCCTTAAGACAGATTCGCCCCGCTACGGTACTTACGGTTGAGTGGCGTCTATCTCCCAGGATACAATGATCTTCACAAATTGTAGTAGTACTCCAAACAATTTGTTCGGCGAACCAAACCTGTGTTCTAACTCTCTGAAATTTATTCTAAAACTAATATATGAAGAATAAATATACTAAGCAAAAGAACCAAATTATGAGACTGAATTTTCCGAAATGTTTCGACTGTTATTTTTTCATTACCCGGACTGCTGAAATTAAGGAGTTTATATAGACAAAATTCCTTAGCCTCGAACAGGTTTCACAAATAGATGTGAAAAGGTGCAACGCTAGTCAAATAAGTCTGATTATATGTTTTGACCAAAACCTTTCAAACAAATGAAAGGAGCCGTTGGAACCTGTTGCAACTTTTTGAATAAATTTATTCAAACAAAGAAAAGGATCCGTTGGTCCAACACAAAAGCTGGACGGAACTTTATGTAATAACTATTTCAAATATATAAATATATATATATTAAATAAATTGAATAGTTTAATAAATAAAGTAAGAGGTACAAATTTTAAGAAACCACTTAAGAACTTAAAATTTGAATTTAGAATTAAATTAAATTCTCACAATAATTTTTATTGAAAAAATTCAAAAGAATTTTATCTAAATAAAAATTAATGTTAGATTTGAAAACGACGTCAACTTCCCATTCACACATAAATGGTTTTGACGTTCTGTCTTCACCGTGTGACTTGCCACGCGGCAAGGAACACTTCACCTCTTCGGACCCACCCCAAACAACATTTTGGGACCCACTCAACTTGGGCTCAAAAATATGCCTATATGAAACCATTTTTTTTTCCAACAATCCCCCACATGAAAGGAATTTGACGGAGAGAAAATGCAACAACATGATCTAATCAGAGAGTACAGAAATTGAAAATATTCTGCAAAGGATAGGTAGCTTTTGGCTTTGAACCTTCCCTTGTGAGACACTATCGGATTTACTAGCTAATCAGTGAACATGATGTCTTGAACTGTTCAGCCGTTTGTGTAAACCAAGACAATAGAACTCACACAGTATATTCCCAGACACAGTTTAGTTCTCACTATTGTGTTCATTTTGGCCCTGAACAACCTGGTCTTCATGAGTGCTCTAGAGAATTGTAGCCCTTCACAAATCTCACAGAACCGGCCCAGTTCACACTCACATAGGTGATTCTTATGAAGAGTATCCTGCCATACTCCACTAGGTTTACCTAGATATAAGAATCATTAAAAGTATTACTTAACCTAAAACGCTGCAGACATCACTATTTCATCATAGAAATGGGTAGGAGTTAGACTCCCCAGTGATCCTTCTGAGTCAATCACAACTCGGTTGTCCCTTTGAACCTAGATCTTGGGATCTCCAGTCAACTAGGTTGGGTTGCCGTTGTGGTAACTCTTATTTAATAGGCTTTAATCCCATTCCCCTCGATGAATTCTCAACTAACTCTCTTGCTAACCCTTTGGTTAGTGGATCCGCTATGTTGTCTTTTGACTTAACATATTCTATGGAAATAATTCCATTAGAGAGTAGTTGTCTTACGGTGTTATGTCGACGACGAATGTGTCGTGACTTACCGTTGTACATATGACTCTGTGCTCTACCTATAGCTGATTGACTATCGCAATGTATGCATATTGCAGGCACCGGTTTTGGCCAAATTGGAATATCTTCAAGGAAGTGGCGAAGCCATTCTGCCTCTTCCCCTGCTTTGTCTAAGGCTATGAATTCTGATTCCATAGTAGACCTAGCAATGCAAGTCTGTTTGGAAGATTTCCAAGATACAGCCGCCCCACCAAGAGTAAAGACATACCCACTGGTGGACTTCGAGTCTCTAGTATCCGATATCCAATTTGCATCACAGTATCCTTCAAGTACTGCTGGATATCTAGTATAATGAAGCCCAATGTTACGAGTAAATCGAAGATATCTTAGAACTCTTATAATTGCTTTCCAGTGTTCTACTCCCGGATTACTCGTATATCTACTTAATTTACTTACTGCATAAGCTATATCCGGGCGAGTGCAGTTCATCAAGTACATTAAGCTTCCAATAATTTGGGCGTACTCTAATTGAGAAATACTTTCCTGTACATTCTTAGATAGATACAAATTAACATCTACAGGTGTTCTAGCAAGATGATCATCATCTTTGCTGAATTTGTCCAGTATTTTCTCAATGTAATGAGATTGTGACAAAGCATATCCTTCTGATGTTCTGGTAATTTTCATACCAAGAATTACATCAGCAATGCCCATGTCCTTCATGTCAAAATGTTTATTCAACATTTTCTTGGTAGTTTTAATCATGTCATTATTACTACCTATGATGAGCATATCATCTACATAAAGACATACCATGACATAACCTTTGTCTATGTTTTTAATATAAACACATTTGTCACACTCATTAATTTTGAATCCATTTGACATCATTGCCTTGTCAAATTTCTCATGCCATTGCTTTGGCGCTTGTTTTAAACCATATAAAGATTTAACCAATTTACACACTTTCTTTTCTTTACCTGGAACAGAAAAACCTTCTGGTTGTTCCATGTAAATTTCTTCATTTAACTCACCATTTAAGAAAGCGGTTTTCACATCCATTTGATGAATTTCTAGATTGTATAGAGATGCAATGGCAATTAGCATTCTAATGGATGTTATTCTAGTAACCGGTGAGTACGTGTCAAAGTAATCAAGACCTTCTTTTTGTCTAAATCCTTTGACTACAAGTCTTGCCTTGTATTTGTCAATTGATCCATCCGCTTTCATTTTCCTTTTAAAAATCCACTTGTATCCAAGAGGTTTACAACCTGGTGGCAAGTCCACTAATTCCCAAGTGTGATTTTGCAAGATGGATTCAACTTCACTGTTGACAGCTTCTTTCCATAAAGGAGCTTCAGGACTGGACATAGCATCTTTAAAAGTTAGAGGCTCATTTTCTAACAAATATGTTAGAAAATCTGGACCAAATGATTTTGAGGTTCTAGCACGTTTACTACGCCTAGGTTCATCTTCCTCATTTTGATCTAACTCTTGTTCTTGATCATGTACTTGATCATTACTAGTAATAGCATCAAAAGATCTCTTATTATTACTAGTCTCTTGTCCAGTCTTCTTTGGAAATACATGTTCAAAGAATGATGCATTCCTTGACTCAATAATAGTATTTACATGCATTTCGGAATGTTCTGATTTATGAATCAAAAACCGATATGCACTACTATTCTTGGCATAACCAATGAAAATGCAATCAATGGTCTTAGGACCTATCTTAGTCTTTTTAGGACTAGGAATAGCCACTTTAGCCAAACACCCCCACACTTTTAAGTATTTGTAGGATGGTACTCTTCCATGCCACAATTCATAAGGTGTTTGATTTACTTTCTTTCGGGGTATTTTATTTAAAATATAATTAGCAGAAAGTATTGCTTCCCCCCACAAGTTCTGAGGTAATCCAGAACTGATTAACATGGCATTCATCATTTCTTTTAAAGTCCTATTTTTTCTTTCAGCAATTCCATTTTGCTGAGGTGAGTAAGGAGCAGTGGTTTGATGAATTATTCCATGTTCTTTACAAAACTCACCAAAAGGTGATTCATATTCACCACCTCTATCACTTCTAAGTTTCTTGATTTTCTTACCAAGTTGATTTTCAACTTCATTCTTATATTGAATGAAAATTTCCAAAGCTTCATCCTTGGTTCGAATTAAATAAATATAACTATATCTAGTATAGTCATCTATAAAAGTGATTACATACTTTTTCCCACCTCTGGTTTGAATTGATTTAAAATCACAAATGTCACTATGAATTAATTCAAGTGGTTCCGTACTTCTTTCAATTGAATGAAAAGGAGTTTTAGATAATTTTGCCTCAACACAAATTTCACATTTATGATTTGAATCAATGTCAAATTTAGGTAAACATTCCATATTAATTAATCTACGTATAGATCCATAATTAACATGTCCTAGTCTACCATGCCATAAATTTGAAGACTCAAGCAAGTAAGAAGAAGATGTATTATTATTAATAACTGAGGGTACAATAGTCATTACATTTAACTTGAAAAGGCCATCAGACATGTAACCTTTTCCTACATACATCCCGTTTTTGGTAAGTACAAACTTGTCACTTTCAAAAACTAGCTTAAACCCATTCTTATTCAACAAAGATCCGGAAACCAAATTCTTGCGAATGTCCGGTACATGCAGCACATTGTTGAGAGTGAGTTCCTTTCCAGATGTCATCTTGAGTACAATCTTTCCTTGTCCTTCAACTTTGGAAGTTGAGGAGTTGCTCATAAAAAGTTGTTCACCATTGTCCACTGTAGAATAAGAAGTGAACATCTTTTTGTCGGCACAGATATGGCGAGTAGCACCAGTGTCCACCCACCATTCTTTAGGATTTCCGACAATATTTGCCTCGGAAACAACTGTAGAAAGATTGATATCATCTACACCATTGGAAATTATATCCATTTTGGTTATATTGGCTTTAGTAACCTTCTTACTTGATCTTCCTTTGCCTTTGCAAAGATCAGTTCCAGTAGCCATAAATTCTAAATTATAAACCACAATTATAATTAGAATTTAATACTACACGGAAAATTAAAACCAAATAACACAGAATTTTAAATTCTGTTAAAAATAAAAGAAACAAAAATTGTAACTTTTATTTCCAATTAATTTGAAAATAAAATAAAATTTTATTTAAACAAATTAAACCAAAACAACAGAAATAAATTCTGTTAAAATAAAAGAAACAAACGCAAAGAGATGTCACTGGAGGACTTGATTGTTCGGTTGAGGATTGAAGAAGACAACCGTGGGTCTGAAAAGAAAAGTGGGCGTAATCTGATGGAGGCTAAGGCTAATGTGGTGGAACAGAAGCCTAAGCACAACAATAAGAAGAGGAAGTGTCCTGGTGAGAGTTCAAAACGTAGCTCTGGTTCAAAGACAAGTGAAATTCAAAACTTCACAGGCAAATGCTATGTGTGTAACAAGCAAGGACATCGTGCCAAAGATTGTTACAAGCGTCGGACTCAACGAACCATGAAAAAGAAACCTGCTCAAGCCAACATAACAGAGGAGGAAAATCTTTGTGCAATGATTTCGGGATTACATGTGTCCGGAATGGTGTCTGAAGTGAATTTGGTAAGCAACCCCAAAACATGGTGTATTATGTCTACGTCGAATATGACGAGACTTACCGTTATACATATTATTTTGTGCTCTTGCCATTGCTGCTTGACTATCGCAATGAATGCAAATGGCTGGCACAGGTTTTGGCCACATTGGGATATCCTCTAGAAATTGACGAAGCCACTCTCCTTCTTCACTTGCTTTATCTAAAGCAATAAATTCGGATTCCATTGTGGACCTTGCAATGCATGTCTGTTTGGATGACTTCCATGAGACTGCTGCACCTCCCAAGGTAAAGACATAACCACTGGTAGACTTAGAGTCTTTAGTGTCTGAGATCCAATTAGCGTCACTATAACCTTCTAATACTGCTGGATATCTCATATAGTTCAGCCCATAGTTTCGAGTATACTTTAGATATCTAAGTACCCTAACTATTGCTGTCCAGTGGTCTGTTCCTGGATTGCTTGTATACCTACTGAATCTGCTAACTGCATATGCTAAATCTGGACGAGTGCAGTTCATGAGGTACATTAAGCTTCCGATGATCCGGGAGTATTCTACTTGTGATACACCTTCACCCATATTCTTCATCAAATGAAGATTAGCATCTATAGGGGTCTTAGCGAGACGATCGTCATGCTTGTTAAATTTCTCAAGTATTTTATCAACATAATGTCCTTGAGACAAGGTATATCCTTCAGATGTCTTTGTAATTTTTATTCCAAGTATAACATCTGCTATTCCCATATCTTTCATGTCAAACTTAGAGTTCAACATTTTCTTGGTAGCTGTGATCATTCCATTATTACTACCAAGGATGAGCATATCATCTACATATAGGCAAACAATGACATATCCCTTTTCTGTCCTTAAGACAGATTCGCCCCGCTACGGTACTTACGGTTGAGTGGCGTCTATCTCCCAGGATACAATGATCTTCACAAATTGTAGTAGTACTCCAAACAATTTGTTCGGCGAACCAAACCTGTGTTCTAACTCTCTGAAATTTATTCTAAAACTAATATATGAAGAATAAATATACTAAGCAAAAGAACCAAATTATGAGACTGAATTTTCCGAAATGTTTCGACTGTTATTTTTTCATTACCCGGACTGCTGAAATTAAGGAGTTTATATAGACAAAATTCCTTAGCCCCGAACAGGTTTCACAAATAGATGTGAAAAGGTGCAACGCTAGTCAAATAAGTCTGATTATATGTTTTGACCAAAACCTTTCAAACAAATGAAAGGAGCCGTTGGAACCTGTTGCAACTTTTTGAATAAATTTATTCAAACAAAGAAAAGGATCCGTTGGTCCAACACAAAAGCTGGACGGAACTTTATGTAATAACTATTTCAAATATATAAATATATATATATTAAATAAATTGAATAGTTTAATAAATAAAGTAAGAGGTACAAATTTTAAGAAACCACTTAAGAACTTAAAATTTGAATTTAGAATTAAATTAAATTCTCACAATAATTTTTATTGAAAAAATTCAAAAGAATTTTATCTAAATAAAAATTAATGTTAGATTTGAAAACGACGTCAACTTCCCATTCACACATAAATGGTTTTGACGTTCTGTCTTCACCGTGTGACTTGCCACGCGGCAAGGAACACTTCACCTCTTCGGACCCACCCCAAACAACATTTTGGGACCCACTCAACTTGGGCTCAAAAATATGCCTATATGAAACCATTTTTTTTCCAACAATCAGATCATACATACACATAGCCATAAATTAGGAACACATTGAAGCTCAAAAATCAGAACAGATCAAATTACATATACATATATGTGTGTGTGTGTGTGTACTCACTTCCAGGAGAGGTAGCTTGAGCTGATGAGAAACAACCAAACAAGACTACAAGGGTGAGGGCCAACACCAGCACATTCTTCCCCATCACAATCATTTTCTCGAGAAAAAGTCTTTGAGAAAAAGTTGAGAATTGAATGTTCAAGCTCTCCACATTTCATCAAACCCCTAAATTCATGGTGTTTGAGGTGAAAGAGGAGGCATTGAAGAGTGGTTTTTTTTTAATGGGTTTTTGGTTTTTCATCCAAAAAAACAAAACTGTGGGATTTGAGAGAGGGGAGAGTGAAGGGGAGGACAAACGAAAAAGGAGAGAGAAAAAGCAAGAGGGGCCAATGGAAATAGTAGAGTAGTACTATGAATCTGTGATTACCCAGTGCCACCATTAATGCCCCAAGAATACTTAAAAAATTTACTCAAACAAAAAATGTTGGAGAAAAAATATTCGATGATGGACATTCATTTCAAATGCGAGTTTCATTATACAAAATTAATATAGACCATTCGTCAATATTCATTATAAAATTCTGAGCGCTATTTTTGATTTTCTAGAGTTTCTGTTTAATGCCCTAAATCCACTCTGTTTTTCACACTTGGGTATTAAAATCATTGAACATAGAAGGGTAAATAATTTGACCTTTGTTGTTTTAAGGGGAATTGACCAGTAAATCCCATTTTATCATCTTGTAGATCATGTGGTTCTAATTGTTTTCTTTTAAACCGTTTAGTCCTTTGGGTTGTTTGTTTACTATTTTGCCATTAAAGTGTTAATTTGAATTTGTAGACCCGCATGTATTTATGGGAAAGGGTGTGTGAGATTCACGTTCTGAAAAAAAGGTAATAGTACTCTTTTCTGTGACGTGGGTTGTGACGTGAATTTGACATTTTTTTTTTTCCCCATGAATTATTTATGGGAAGGGGTGTGTGAGATTCACGTTCCAAAAAAGGTAATAGTACTCTTTTTCTATGATGTGGGTTGTGACGTGAATTTGACATTTTTTTTTATTTTTATCATCTCATTTTATTTTTCCACCGATTCTCCAACCCTCATCCTCTTCAGAAACATTGAATGCCCCAGAATTCGAAACTTCTCATCATCCCCACTCTCTCCCTCCTCAATCTCGTTTTCATGCTTTTGATGCTGATCCATCAACTGCAGCGGAACCGACGGCACATGATGAGAGGGGTCGTAGACGTGAACCTTACCATGTCCGATCGCCTGTTCCGGCGGATTCACAGAGTCCACCATTGTTGTGACAGTCCGCCATTGTTGCGTCTAGCGTAAACATCGTCAAGTCGGTGTACCATGTCGGCAAAGTCGATCTCCCAGATTCCTGCCCACCTACCAACAATTCCACCGACGTGAACCTCACCGATTCCACCGATTCTCGTTCTCAATCTCACCGATTCACAGTTCTGGTTCTCAATATCAATCTCAGTTCTGTTCCACAGTTCCGGTTCTACACTGTGGGGTTCACTCGGTGTGGTTCTTGTCAAATGTGTCTCACCGACAATCGACCTCTTGAAACGCATGCGAACAATAACCCAAAATCAATCACTGTTTCGAATGCAACTTCCCCATTCACCATTGGATCTTCTTCCTATCCCAGCAATCAACTTTCATGGACAAGTCAAACCACAATTCCACCTCATTAAAAAATAATTTTCCCACGAGCCAAACAACTCACCGCCCTATACCAAAGTATTTCGTTAGTTAACATAATTAATTAAAGTAATCCCTGTTATTCAAAGTATATAGGGAGAGAATCACCAAGAGAGAAAGAGGAGAGAGAGAGAGAGAGAGAGAGAGAGAGAGAGAGAGAAAACAGAGGACTGTAAGAGAGAAAGAGAGAAACGTGAGGTCGTTGTTCCAAGGACCCTAGTGTTTACCGTGAGGAGCTTCCATGAATATTCCTGAAATCACGCAAAAAAACTGGAACTATTATTAAACTGATGGGGCGTGTGAGACCCATAATTGATGTGAGGGCATATTTGTCTGCCACATAACAATATAATTCAAAAAAAGAGTTATCAGTAAGACATCTCTACTATCATGGACTGTTCAATCAAACAAAATATTCTTAGGACCAAATAGAATATAATTTTACCATATGGGACTTTCTGATAAATTCCCCTTATTTTAATTCGTTCTATTTTTTGCCGTTTAATTTAATGGATTGTGTCATGAATAATATTAGGAATCATGAAAAAAATATCATGAAATTTTTTTACCATTTGATTAATATATTGTATTTTATTGTATGTGTAATCTAAAAGTGGATAATCTTTCATGATCATCTTTGTGATGTTTTCTTCATGATTCCTAACATTACTCGTGTGTCATATTGGTCTAATAAATAACGAGTAATGCTACGCATCATGAAAAGTTTCATGAAACTAATCCAAGAATAATTGCGTAACATACAATAAAACACTATAAACTAATCTAAGAGTAAAGAATTTTCATGAAAATTTTTCATGATATTTCTTTCATGATGTCTAACATTATTGATAAATAACGGCCGTTAGGTTTGGTGGATGGAAAGTCGTTATGTACTCAAACGATGTGTTAATTTGGTCCTTATAATTTACATGATGTGTCAATTTAGTCTATGTTGTTTTAATTTTCTTGATTTTCTTAAGGACTAAATTAACACATCGTGTAAACTAAATGTACTAAATTGACACATCGTTTGAGTTTTCATCCACCAAACCTAACGACCGTTATTTATTGGACTAATATAATACAATTTGTTAAATTAAGGAGCAAAATCAAGCAAATTAAAATAACAAAAATCAAATTGACATATCGTGTAAATTACAATGATCATTTACATAATTTACCCAATATAGAATGATGTGATTGCATTTAGGGTTCATTTGGTTAACTGAAATGAGTGGAATAATAATTCTTTAGGCTCTCATATGGAATGGACATTTCCTTAAAATGATAAATAATGATTCCATTTATAATACAATATAGAAATGAACATTTTAATGGAATGATCATTCCATATTGTTTCATTCCAATAAACCAAATACTTCCTTAAGGTTTATTATTTTAAATAGATATTTATTTAAATAATATTTAATTTCAAAAAACTTCCGTCACATTATCTTGCAACAATATTTTATTTTAAAATTTTGCATGAATAATATTTTTCTTACATCAATAGCACAAATAAAAGACAAGAAAGCATGACTTTTTTTATAATTTTTTTTAATCAATTTCAGATTTAAAAAATCTTTTTTATCTATGTTTAAATACTTTTATTTCAAAGAAAAAAAAAGAAAAAAACTCAGGCAGCAAAATTTGGTGGTGGTAAGTTACCAATATGCACAATAATTGCTAGGTAAATTATATTTTCATTTTAAGCCAAAAAGTAAATAAGGTGGTAGATTTTAATTGGATGGTGATTTAGTAGGCTACATCTTTTCCCAATAGCGACCAGTTTGGATCAAGTTATGACTCAATAATCCCTGCTCTTTGTTAAAAATAAAAAAATAAAATAAAATAAAAACTGAAGTACAAATTCAGTTAAAAAATTGATAGTACAAATATAAAAGGTAAAACAAAATTTGTTTTTTTGATGGGATAAAAGGTAAAACTATTGGCTGGAGCTCAACTTGCGCATTCTTTTTTCAGTCCAGATCATTTTAATTAATTGTGTTCATATTAATTGTTGAATAAAAATTAATTGTTTAAATATCAATTATCGAAATCAATTTTTGTTCGATAACTGATATTCAAACTATAAATTTTTGTCTGATAATAAATACATGAACACAAAATATAGTGAATTAACCATTTTTGTGACGTGCAAATAGAAGCTTCCCGTTGCCTTTACAATTTTTGGTGAGAGCAAAGGTTCCCAACTGTGTTTTTGGTAACCATGATTTTGTTATGATTTTTACCACATCATAACATATTAGCCAAAAAAACATGATCCAACTGCCAGAGTTTAAAACTAAAATAAAATGGCTTTAGAACTAAACGTTATAGCTTTGTTTCAACTGTAAACCTCAAATGTTAAATCACCACAATAAGATCACAACACAAAAAAATACGACAGTTGACGTTGATTCTTTTGGTGAATTGATAAAAATACCTTTTATGATTCTTTTGGAAATTTTTTATTAAGGAGCAGTTTTGCTAATTCATAAAAAAAGAAAAATGAAAAACATGTCCTAGTAATGTGCAATGACATTTCAATGAATTTATAAATAAATGGAGTAGAAATAGCAATTAAAAAAAAAAAAACACACCCACAAAAAAAAAAAGCCTCTCATCCTATGCATGCACTAGCACAATTGCACAAGTGCACTATTTTTATATTCTTATTTGTACAATAATAGCCTTAATAATTTTCAATGAATAAATGATTGAATTTTGTTAGAGGGCTCAGTGTTAACACATGGTTTAGCTTTTATAGTTTTCAACAAATAATGATTACAAACTCCTTGAAAATATTATGTTCAAATTATAGCCTAGGGTGTAGGTATTTTATAAGGATAATCGATTGCAAATTCTAAAAAAGAGAACAATAATAGCTTTAATGAGTTGGAAATGTAAAAAAAAAAAAATTTAAAAATAAATAAATAATAGAGATATCCATCACATTATGGGAGGAGCTAGCTCATTAATGTTCCCCCTAATGCTTCTTTTTTAGTATTACCAAGCATTTTTGTAAGGATAAATCAAACCTATTGCACCCTCCAAAATGAATATAGTTTTTACTTTTTAAAAAAATAAAAATAAAATTGAAGACATCCTCGACTCTTCACATGTTGAAATTTAAAAAAAAAAAATCAAACTCAAAGTTCAAATTTGATCACTATATTCAAACTGAAAATTGAATCTAACCAAAAAGTTGACTCAATATAAGACCATCTCCAATCATTCACCAAATCCATTATCAAATTCAAATTTGATGAAAAATAAGTACTTTTTGTGCTCCAACGGTTGCACCAAAGCAGTATCAAATTGAGAAAATATCAAAAGTTTCACCAAATTGAGAATGGCCAGCCCCTTTCAGCAATTAACTATGCATAGCCGTTGAGTTGGACCCACCGGACGACCTGCCGAACGTTCAACTGGATGTCCCCCCAGATGACCACTTTAAAGTAAAAATTTGTGAAAATTTACATTGACAGGTCGACCACCTCTCACTGATGCTCTGATTTGGACATTCTTCAACAACCTCCATTATCAAGCACCTCTCTCTCTCTCTCTTTGTGATTGAAGAGTATTCATCAAAGAACACTGTATTCCTTCATCTTCGTCTCAAAATCCTATTTTCATCTCAAAATCCCATGAAAATCCATCATTTTCTTCGCCCAACAAGCTCAAACTCTGCAACCCAGTTGAGGATTTTCCAGATTATGAGGCAATACTATGTTGATACGAGTAAAGTGGTCGACGAGTTCAACCTCAAGTTCGCAGAGGCAAGGGAGGAGATACAGACGACCTTGGATTCCAAAGAAACTATATATTTTGATGAGGGATTGCTAGCAAAGTTGCCAGAGAAGGAAAATGGTGCAATACAGAGGTCTATGGGGCTCAAGATTGAGCAATTGAAGCCTGAGCTTGAGCAATTGAATGATTAGTGGTGAGGTGTGTTGATTAAACAGAAATGAAGGGAAACAAAATTGGAACAGAAATGGAGGAGAAAAAAAAATTCAGTGGTGTAATTGGTCGACCGGCTGGTCATCTCATCGGACACCCCAAGCATTTGATGCAAGCAATAGTGTTCGCCGTTAGAGTAACTCGTATCAGATTGAAGAAAGAACCTTTTTTTTTTTATCAAATTTGATGAAAAAAATAGTTCACCATTAGAAATGTTCTAACACTGATCGATAGATTTTTCGAGTGTGTAAATAAATTTAGGACTTTGATTCATAAAAAACAAAAATTGTCATGACACCATCTAGTGTTTAAGACTAGACCTTTTCAGTTTAGATCAAAACAAATCCATTCTAACAATTAAAAAAATATAAAAAAATACTCAAGGCATGTGAAACAATGAGTTTTTTTTTTTAATATTCTAAAAAAAATATTTAGAGAATTGACCCACTTTTCAAATTATTTAGAAAATTAATCTATTTTTGAAATTACATTTTCAACATACAATTTCACCTTGAAATCGCATGTTGACTATGTCATCATAAATTGCATTTTCAACCTGCAATTTCAAGGTGAAATTGCATATTAAAAGTGCAATCTCAAAAAGTAGATTAATTTTTCAAATAATTTAAAAAGTGGATCAATTTTCTAAATATATATATTTTTTAGAATATTTATTTTAAAAAAAAAAACCGTGAAACAGTAGGGAAGCAACCAAGTGGCCTGGTACAATCTTTATCTTATTTCGGCAGTCCAAAAATACTTTAATGTCTGCCACCACCCAACAAACAACCAAAATAAACACCATGAGGCCCGATGTCACCCCAGCTCTTTAAAACTGAGTTTTTTGTTTTTTTTAATATTCTAAAATAAAAATAATTTAGAGAATTAGCTCATTTTTTAAACTATTTAGAAAATTAACCTGATTTTTAAAATAACATTTTGAAAATGTGATTTTGAAATTAAAATTGTATTTTCAACATGCAATTTCATCTGAAATCACATGTTGAAAATGCAATTTGTGATGACATGCACTTCACTTTTTGAAATTGCATTTTCAACACGCGATTTCAAGGTGAAATTGCATGTTAAAAATGTAATTTCAATTTCAAAATCGTATTTTCAAAATGCAATTTCAAAAACCAAGTTAATTTCTCAAATAATTTAAAAAGTGGGTCAATTCTCTAAATTATTTTTCTAAAAAAAAATATTTATAAAAAAAGAAAACTCCTTTAAAACTTGGTTAGGATTTTTGTCTGAGGAAAAAAAAAAATCTCGCGCTATTTTTTTATTTTATTTTTGATTAAATTCAAGAAACTTTCAATGATTAATAATGGTGGTGAAACAAATTTATGGATTTTATAATATGGCCCCATATGTACATAAATAAAAATATATAAAATATATAAGGATCATCATAACATGGAGCTCTTCATCTGTATTTTGATGATAGAAGCAAATAATGAAACATGAAACTCAAAAGATTCAATACGATTTTTGCAAAAAGTGTAACAAATGAAAAATACCTTCCAAATCAAACACCACATTGAACCTAGATGGGCACTTTCCAATTTCTCCCCTAGCAAACATTAGTGAAAAAACTAAATGCAAATATTATAATTTTTTACACTCCATGTACACGTATTTCTGCCTAAGGTACAAAGTTCACAGTGCAAAGAGAAATTAGATGAGTGTATTTAGAAGCGCCCCAATAGAACTTACATCTTTGTAGATTGGTGAGGTCAACCACTTTAAAAACTGAAATAAATGTAAATTAGTTTGCAATTTGCATCAAAATCAGACCTACTTATCAGATCAGAATACAAGTAGTCAAGCAGAAAAAAGATGAATATAAATTATATACAAGATCATTCCAATAACAGTTATCATCCGATTTGAAGCACAAAAACACCATATATCTTAACATAATTTTGATATGATTAGCATTTTAAACGGACCGAAACAAGTTTCCACTAACATTGATGTATATATGAGAAAAGAAAATCATTTGTTACCCCTATACAAATGAATGCTGCCTTAAGGAGAATTGCCCAAAGAAGCCTCCTACACTGGCAATCCCGGTGTCCCTACTGATCCAAAAAAAACCCACCGTTCTAACCTTCTTCTGATCCAGACAAGAACGAACTCATCTGTCATCACTCCTCCATTAATCTCAAAAGGCATTGTCGAATGAAACTTGGAATTGGGCAATATGTGTAGGTTTTGGACTTGAAGCGTTAGCAAGTCCTCGAAGCAATCTCACCACATCAGCTGGATCGTCAAGAAAATACTTGGCCTTGCTTGGCTTTTGCCCAACAGTGCAAGCAAATATCTCGGGAGCTACTGGGAAGGACGGACAAGAGACCGTACTTAGTATGCTCTCGAACATTTCTTCATCTGACCTATCATCCCCGATGCACATCACAAAATCCGGTGCCTTCCCACTATTAACCATTGTTGAGAGAACCTTGTCTGCAACCAATCCTTTGCTTACTCCCTGCACATTATTGTAATAAATTGGTGATAAAATTTGCTCAATGTACCAGTGTTGAAGTGTGTATGCCAATGTTTTGAAACCCAGACCGTTTAGTAAACCGGAAGGGACTGGGTGGGTCAAGGATCATTCGTTCAACCATTGGGTCAGCCGGACTCAAACCGTGACATCGTAAATATATTAAAATTTATACATAAAAATAAAAAAATAAAGGCATTAAAATTATTTAAAAAAAATTACCTACAAATCTAAATTTTCTTAAATACATTCTTGAACATCCATCACCAAAGACAAAAACATAAAAGAGAAACATAGAATAAGCAATATTTGTTGTCAATGTTTTTAAATTTTTATACATTATTTTCTTGTGAAAACTGACTTCAATATTTACTTTCCTAAAAGTTCACAAGAAGAGCAATCCTTCAGTGGTGGAAGTGGCTTCTTGATAAGTCAAGCATTCAATTCCCTTTGGCAACAAATTTTTAAGCAAGCCACAATGGGTTCTCTCAAACTGGCTTGTTGCGATTCTTCAACCACTGGTTTGAACGAATTTCGCAAAATAAGCCAGTTTTCAGTCCAATATGGTTTGTGTGGGCCTACCCAGATCAGAACTAAGTGTGTGTGTGTGTGTGCGCGCGCGCGTGTGTGTGTGAGAGAGAGAGAGAGAGAAGATGGGACATACTTGTGGCTTGACTTCAACGATATGGTGGCCCCTATTGACAACTGCTGGTTCATTTGCAAGTACATTTTCCAAATGATCCAACAATTCCTTGGCTTGGCAGGATCCAAAGTCAGGGTCGGCATCTTGATGGTGCCACACCAAAGCGCTCTCTTTAACTTCTATGTTAGAGCCATCGGTTGCCTCTGTGTAGGACTTCATCACAGGTTCCACAATTTCCTTCCACTCAAGGTCTGTAGTTGAGGGACCTGATTCCCAGTCACTGTTTTTACTCCACCTGCAACAACAACGGGCAACATATAACTCACTACAAAGAAACATCTGAAATCACAAGATGAACCAAAAAACAAACATGTACTGACATACCTTATGAAGTACCCATGTTCAGCAGCTATTCCCACTCTCTCACATGGGGCAAGCCACTCGCTCAGGGAACTTCTTCCCCTCCCACTAACAATAAAGACAGTGTTCTTAGGATCGTTGCAAACAGTATTCAGAACAGTAATAACTTCAGAGCTGAGGCTTTTAATAATAGAGCTCTGGGGAACGATAGTACCATCATAGTCCAGAAATATCGCCCTTCTATTTGTCCTTTTATATGCCGAGACAATGTGGTCAATAGACAACTTCCTAAAACTTGGTGAAAGTGAAACAACTCTAAAGCCCAGCCCTAAACCAATTCCCCAGCAACGCTTACTGTAGTGATCTTTGCATGCTCTTTCCAAATCCTGCATAAAGCTGCGAACCCAATAAGCCACATCATGAGAACTAATATATCGATAATGTTTCTCATGCCGCAAGTGCTTCTCAGAATCGGGTATTGTGATTGCCAAATTCATAGCCTCGGCCACAGACTCAATATCCCATGGGTTGACCCTAATTGCTCCACTTAAAGAAGGTGAACAACCTACAAACTCGGACACAACAAGCATGCTTGTACGAGGAGAATCTACCTTGATACCCATCGCTATATCCATTTCTGGAGAGCCCTGCCGGCAAACTATATACTTGTAAGGAACTAAGTTCATGCCATCCCGAACTGCATTCACAATACAACATTCTGCTACAGCATAATAGGCAGTCTTTTCATATCGAGCAACAGGACGATCAATCAGAACTACTGGCTCATAATCAGAAGATCCATAAACCTCGTTGATCCTTTGGGCAGTCAAATATGTCTCTGTCTTCGCTTCCTGCACGTCTCTTCCTGAGCTCCTCGCGGGGTTCATTATTTGAACCAAGACTAATTGGCCCTGAGACTCCGGATGCTGCTGCAAGAGCTGTTCAAAGGCTAGTAGTTTCAGACTGATGCCTTTAAATATATCCATGTCATCAATGCCAACAATCACCTTTTTCCCCCTAAACTGTTCCTGAATCTCTCTGACTCTGATAGACGTTGAAGGAAGGTTTAATACATATTCAAGTCGACCCATATGAATACCTACAGGCAGAATTTTAATGTATACTGTTCGACCAAAGTAATCAAGCCCAATGTGCCCTCGCTTAGATTCGTAGTCCAGACCTAGCATTCTACTGCAGCATGACAGGAAGTGACGAGCATAATCAAATGTTTGAAAACCGATCAGATCACAGTTCAGCAAACCTTTCAGAATTTCGTCTCTAACTGGCAGAGTTCGATATATTTCAGATGAAGGGAATGGACTGTGGAGAAAGAATCCAAGCTTGACTCGATTGAAGCGCTTCCTCAAGAATGTAGGGAGAACCATGAGATGATAATCATGAACCCAAATATAATCATCGTCAGGATTAATTACTTCCATAACTTTATCTGAAAATATTTTATTTGCAGACACATAGGCTTGCCAAAGTTGGCGGTCAAAGCGGTCACCATGGTCAGGGCACATAGGTAGCATGTAATGGAAAAGAGGCCATAATTGCTGTTTGCAGAAACCATGATAGAATTTTTTGTGAAGCTCATGAGGTAGAAAGGTAGGCACACAATTAAAATTATCAAGAAGTATCTGGGCAACTTCTTCTTGTTCACTGGCATCTATTTCAACCTTGAGAGAACCCACATATATAACCTCAGTCTCAGGTGAAAATCCATCCTTCAAGTGTAATAGAAGTGCATCCTTATCCCAGTTGAAGCACCATTTGGCATTTTCCGCATCCCTTTGAGCATGCAAAGGCAACATATTTGCTACTATAATTTTCCTCTCACGACAAACTGGAGAAACCTCATCAGAATCCCCATCCAAGTCGATAATTCCAGGTACAGTCATCACCCTTGGAAGACCTCTAGGAGTACGAGGGACAGCCAGTAGGTCCCCAGAGGCCAAATCTAATAAGTTTGCACATGATCTCGAAGCCATGACTGGTAGAAGAAGTTGTAAGCATACAAGTGCTGGTCAAACAATCTTTCAAAAAAAATCTGGTCCCGTTATCCCAATGCAAATATTCAAAAATTTACAAAACAAGAACTGCACAACAGTATTTCACTGAGCACTGCAAAACCCTGCATTAAACACATTGTTTATTATATGATCATGCACACAAGTTATATAAGCATAAAAAAATTAAGAGAGAATGACATGTCATATTTCAAGTTCAATTTCGATTGCTAGACCACTGTAATAAAGTCACATTATTCAAGAGATATTATTGTCATTCGGCCTTCCATTAAATCAAGCTGGCCTAAGCACCACCTTTTTAGATTACTTAATAAAAAATAGGAAGCTAAATCCAGTTTCAAATTTGGGAGTAGCGTTGCACAGTTTCAAATTTGGTTCTCACCAAATACATGTTCTGGCTTTACATATTATAATATTAGTATAGATTTTGGCCGAAAAGCCCCAAACTTGTCGGAATTCTTAGGATTCCCTGGACTAAGATATGCTTTCATTGTATGGCCAATGCCGGATCTACTTTGTCAGATAGAAATCAGGAAGAAAAAAATGGGCACATAACACAAAATGAAAAAAAGTGACGATTTAAAAGATAATTACGTATACAAACAAATGCATAATCATATGCGTGAAAGTAACTGAAACTCTCGCTAGTTGTTAAGTGCTGGACTACGCCTTCATATCTTAACATCCTATAGTAATGCCTTCCAGATTCCAGTCTGGTCAGATGAAACGTGTTAAATGGGCACAATAACACCAAAATGAGGAAAAGTAACGGTTTAAAAGAGAAGTACATATACAATAATACAACCAAATACGCAATCATAAGCTTCAAAGGAAACTGAAACTCTCGCTAGTTGTTAAGTGCTGGACTAGGTTGTCACATATTAATATCTTATAGTAACGCCTTGCAGATTCCAAGCTGGTCAGATGAAACGCGCTATTGCATAGAAAGCATTAATCATTACTATGCGGAATTCATGACAATTCCCAAACTGAACTGACCAAAAAAATTGTAAAAAAACAGTCCAATATGACAGACACCATGATGCTTGGCTCCTAGACATTAATTCAGCCATAATTCAATAAATAATGTCATTGCATTCACTGTAACCATGGAAAGCATAGTTGATTAACAAGAACAAAAGCTACTAGATTCTCATTAACCTTTTTCTCATACCTATCCATACCCATCCATTAGCTTAATGGGGACAAAGTCTTCATCATATTTTTTATTCCAATAAAATATTATCCTGCAGAGCAGAGTTGATTATCATGAACAAAAGCTACTAGATTCTTGTTAACCTTTTCCTCATACCTATCTATACTCATCCATTCGCTTAATCGGTGAAAAACCTTCATGATATTTTTTATTAAAAAAAACAAGCCAAGTCCATGTCATTTTCCCAAACTATTCATCCACATCATCTTCAATTCTCCTTTAGTTCCATGAAAATAACATTTTTTTGTTAAAATTTTTTTTGGAGTTCTTATAAATTTCAAAAGGAAAAACAACAACACTATTGAAACAACCAACAAACAAAATTTGCAGAGAGGCACTCAAAAAAAAAAAAAAAAAAAAAAAAAAAAAAAAAAAAAAAAAAAAACTAGAACCAAGCTTTGATGAATTCAAAATAAAAATGAATAAAATCTATAGGCAGGGTTCTAGATCTCAGCAGTTGAAAAGAAAAAAAACAATACATCCTACCTAGAAAAGGAAATCAAACTGACAATTTATGAGAAAACTCACCAGCAAAGATCAAACGCTTTAGCATACAATTCTTATATATATATATATATCAGTGTTTGTGAAAAATTCGAATAATTAACCTCTAAAGACGGATTCGAAGCCTTTTAAGTGTTTTCGATGGTCGCTAGAAAACCTGAGAAAATGAGAATAGAAGAGAGAAAGTGTTCTCGATTCCTCTAATTTTCCTGAGTTTTCTCAGCAACCAAACGGAGCATGAGAGGATAAACCAAAACCAACACGAAAATAACTCCAGAATAGAGTATAAAATCAGAGAGAAGACTAAGACTTCGCGTGTCACTTACCGGCGAGAGCTCTGGCAGCCGGAAAAGACTGTCTTAATCGGAAACGAACAGGTTCGCGGCGGCGAACGGCGGTGAAAGTTCTCGGAAAAGCAAAAGGCGTGTTTTGTTTCGATGTTCAACGGAAGCGAAGAACAGAGAGAGAGATCAGAAGATGTTTATAGTAGAGAGAAAGACAGAGAGAAAGAGTTTAAGAAGCTTACCGTAGTTAAAATTTAACCCAGGACTCGGATTACGTTTCTTGTTTATGTTAATTTGTCATAATACCCCTTTGTTTGAACTATTTTACGCCAATACCCTTACCAACTTTCTCTATATTAATGTATTTTTACGCCCTTTTGATTTCGTTTTCACAATCTCTTGCTTGAAGGGAAAAAAAAAACGCCTTATTTTCTATAATTTTTTCTTTTATGTTTTTATTGTTTCAAAAAAAAAAAAAAACCGTAGTATTTTTTTTAATAAATTACCTTAAAAAACATAAAGACAATGTAAATACATTATATAATTGGACATCACTACATTTAAGAATTCTATTATCAAGATCAATAGCATATTCTATTTGCTAAAATATGAGCGATCATAGTAGATTTTGTCAGATGGAAATGGAATGTAATGCTCAATTCTCAAATTTTCTATTGATTGATTATTTATTTATTTACAATAGTGAATCATTGATGGTGTAAAAAATTTTATATTTGTAATTACTCTTATATCAAAACATGATTCTATTTTTAATTATATATTTTTATTAATTTTTAATTGAATAATCATCCCAACAAACCAAACACAATTTAATTGCTTAATAAATTACTCCATAAAAATTGCAATACATTATAACTGACAATCACAACATCTAAGAGTTATTATTACGAGGATAACAGCATATTCTATTTTATTGCTTGCCAAAATAAGATGGATAGTAGTATATTTTGTCACAATAAAATATATAGTCATTTAAAGCATTGTGGATTGAAAATTAACATATCAAAAGGGCAAAAATAATCTAACAATAACAACAAATTATAAATTATATAAAATGGATAGTGCTATTCACACTCCTTTTTTTATTTTATTTTATCTACATTATTATATTATTTTTATGAATGAAAATACAATTATGCACCTAATGGCTTTATAAGAAAAATGAGGTAAATTTATTTTATGATTAAGGGTACTTTTGTTCACATAAACTATCAATTAAGTGCTAAGGGTTATCTTCATTAGGCTTAATAAACTACATTATCCTCTAAACAATGCATTTTTTAATTATTTATTTAATTGAAGGGAGGGCATTTCATTCTTTCTTTGTATAGTTTAATCAACAAACTTGGGTCAATTAGAGATAAGCAAAGACCAAGCCATCCAAATAATTATTCCACCAGAAACTTATATACCATTTAAGAGTCCCCATCAGAGAGAGAGATACTCTTCAATGAGTAGTGTTATATAAAATAATAAAATCTTCTTACTTACCAATAATATTAATAAAAATATATTAGTTTGTATAATATTTTTCATTTTTAAAACATCACTTGGAGTATTAACATTTTTTTTAATGGATGGTTTTACATTTCATTTTTATCTAATTTCTTAGCAAATGTTATCAATTGACTTAAATTTACACAATGTGAAAAATTAACATCAATAAAATTACAAAAAACTAAATTTACATAAAAGACAAACTATTGAGATCATTGGTATAATTTATCCAGAAAATTTAAAATCAAAACAAACCATGCCCTATAAAATAAAATAAAATAAATTTAATTTGAGTTTCAACTAGTCCATTTTTATTTTATATTTTGTTTTTCTTAGAGTGGACTTGATAACATAGGATCCTTGGGTTGACCCCAGACAGGCAGCACGCGGCTCCATCCGACAACCACTTTCCTTGCCTGGCTCCGGCTGGCATCGTCCTCTCTGGATAAGAATAGAATGTACATTTCATTCTCTTTTTCCTTCTTTTTTTTAAAATTTTTTTTGGGGGGGTAAATTGGGAATATTTCATTCTCCCTCTTCTCTTCAAGTATTTACACCCTTAACCTTTTTCCAACAAAATTAAAAATAAAAAAAGGGAGAAATTTCAACAAAAATTTTATAAAAAAAAAAAATCATATGATTTGACTCTTGTAATAATAGAAATCATAAATTTTTAATTTTGACAATTTAAATTTTAATATTTTGATAAATTATTTATCTATTTTTCTTAAATAAAATTAATGAAAAAAAATGATATTTTAGTCATTAAACTCAACAAAAAATTATATTTTGTACATTTTATATACACTTATATTGATTAATAATTAGAATATCATTTTTTTTTGGTTCATTTTACTTAACAAAAACAGATGAATGGTTTAATTTAAAAATAAATTAAAATATTAAATTTAAATTGATAAAATTAAAAATCAAAACTTTATTTTGTTATAAAAATCAAACTGTAATGATTTTTTTAATAATTTTTCTTAAAAATAATTACTTTACCACTCTAACAGAAGCCAAGTCAAACCACAATTCTTTTGGTTTAAAACCAAATCCAAAGTTGTTTTTTTGTGCTCTGTTTCTGGCTCCATTGTGGGACTTGAATAGAAGTAGTGTGGCATGTTTGAAATTGGAAAAAAAATACACTCGTTGGAAAATTCAACACCAGTGCACTAAAAACAACTTGGATTTGTAAAATGTTTTCTCTTCCATTTACTCGTTGTAAGTTATTTGTGGTCAACCAATACATTCTTTTCTTCAACAGTATTCAGCTAATGACTACATGCATTGTTAAAGCAACTTGTTAAAGCCAAATTTAATAATAAATAGTATCAAAACTGTTATATTTTAAGATAATTATTTAGTAATTCTAAAATATTATGTGATATTACTTACGTCGTGTTTTAAATTAATGATTAGTAGCAAAAAGTTTATGGGTGGGATATGATAACTCGTCTTTATCAAGTAATTTATCTAAAGCACTACGTAAATAATGTTTCATAATAATATAAGAGTTTGGTGCCCCATGAAACATCAAATTTGAGATTCGACTCTTATTGAGTACTATCAATCCCTTGAAGATCATGTCCACAGACATTGCTCGAGATTTGCCCAACCTATATGGAGGAGGCATGTTGAATGGATCGCAATATTAGTCCGGTTCGAATACCCAGTTATAAAAAAACAATAGTTTGAGAAAAATTAAATCAAAATATCGTTTGTTGGCCTAGTTATGATTGGTACTAATTAAGTGTCATATTTAATTATTATTATTATTATTATGATTATAATTGATTAAGTTTTACGATAATATATAATAATATTATATATGAATAACAAACCCCCAAAAAAAAAAATACACAACTTTTAATTAGGTACTAGATGGACAGGACAGTTGGCTCAGTTGTTCATGTAGCTATTTATTGGGACTTTATCATATGGCAAAAAAAACAAAACAAAAAAATATTTACTAAATAACTCCAAAATTTTACCATACACAAAGGTAGAAAGTAAAATTTCAAACGGTAGCTAAATTAAGAAAGTGACATTTCAAACGGTAGCTAAATTAAGATTATTTCACCACTATTCAACCGTGCTTTTCACAAATCACAACTATTCACCTTTCACAAGATTGCCGAACTAATTAATTTATTAATTATTTCATTAATAAAGAGACATAGGTGTCTTGCGCAAATTGATTATGGTTAGACATACAATATTAAAAAGAATAATGTTAATATGTATATATCATATTTAATTAAACATGTGATGCCTCGTTATTGTATTAGTAACAAATATGAGAGTCAAGGTTTCTTTTAAATTTAAATATGATTTTAAAGGACTCATGAGATACATCATGTATCTCGTTTCGATACTGAATTGTTTATTTCGTAAGATTCTCTATGTATATCATCTATTAAAAAATTTATGTCATTTTGATAATTGAAATATTTTCATTTTATTATATTTTTCTTTAAAAAAATCGATGTCTACTTAAAAAATATATCTTTATCGTCTATTTAAAAATATATATATATATATATATTTTTTTTAATTATTGAATAAATTTAATTTTTTTAATGAATATACATTGAACACATTACACACAAAATAAAAATAAAAAAATAAAATCCATAATTAGCCATGACCCCTCAAGTTATTGAGAGAGCGAAACCCAAATTAAAAAAGAAAAATGTTTGGGGGCCCTAATTTTTGTGGTTCAAATGGCTCAAAATTGTCAAAACGACGTCGTTTTGGCAATTCTGATGTTATTTTGTACTCAAAACGACGTCGTTTTGACAAATTTGAGCCATTTGAGCCACAAAAATTAGGGCCTTCTACCATTGTTGATTAAAAAAAGTGTAACTCGTAATCCTTGGAGTAGTAAATAGCATCACCCAACTAAAAAATAAGAGGGAGTTATGGGCCAATTCTTTGGATCAGATTTAACTTTCAAGAAGTCTTGACTCAAAATAATTTAGCTTATCTTTTATTTTTATCCCTTACATTTAGTTGAGTGATTTTATCCTAAATCCAAACACATCCCTGTCTTTGTTTCTCTCTCTCATATTTATCACTGGCACACCATCTTCACCTTCTCCATCACCATGTATGTTGCTCGCCTCAACTACCATCGTCCTTCTCCCTTGTTGCCATCATCGCTGCTCCTCCTCTATCATTCATCTGATAGCTTCAACACTGCAATCCTCCATCATCGATCTACCATCTTCGACATTGTTGTTGCCACCATCTTCCTCCTTCACCGATCTACCATCTTCGACATCGTTGTTGTCACCATCTTCTTTCATCACCGGTTTGGGATGCAAAGTATTCAATCAGTGCATTGAAAGGTGTTGTTGATCTTCTACAGAAAAGTAACTAATCTGATAAATTTGTTACTTAATTTATGAATGATAAATTTATTACTTAATTCACCGATAAATTTGTTACTTAATTTATTAATGATAAATTTATTACTTAATTCAATGATAAATTTGTTGTGATGCCCCTCGTTCTCTCAAATCAAGTCTGCTATTTATAAATTTTTTAACAAATTCAACAGTGATAATTTATCACTGCAACTCTGGCTGAGATTTGTTGCATGATAAAATTATCACTGAATTAGACTTTTGATTCTTTGGCTTGATTTGTGACAGCGTAAAATGATGGGAATTATTATCTGGTAATGTCTTCTAATCTCTCTCATTGATTCTCTTCATTTTTTTTTTCTCTTTTTCTTTTATCGCCACCAGCTCGGAGGAGATGGTTGCGGTGGTGAAGTGTTGGAGATGAAAAATGGCCAAAAAAAATATTGTCGGGGGTTCACAATTTGAAGTTCAAAAATAAAATGGAAAACTAAGGGGAAAAAAACTAAACGCGCGAAAGTATAACAACAAGGGTAAATTCGGGGGAAAAAAAGTATAACAGGACTTGCTGTGCATGAGATAGAAGCTTAAGACCTAATAGGTAATAAACTCAATTATTAAGACTGTCTGGTAAAAAATTCAAAAATAAATTATAAAAATTAAAGCAAATAAAAGAAGTGTTTTTGTATTTTCAAAAAGAGGTAGGGGGCAGTTTTTTTTTTTTTTTCTTAAAAAAAAGAGGATAATTTCAAATCAATTGTCATTGTGAAAAGTATTTTTTAAATTAACAGTAAACTTTACAAATATTAAAAAAAATATATAAAATTTGTCATGAATGCTTGTAAATAACTTTTGAAATTTCCTATGAGGAAAAAAAAAAAAAGTGATGGGGGAAAGAATATCCAGTGGTGTATTCGCAATTCAATTCAATTCAATTGCGGATAAATATTATGATTGGGCGACATCGATACCGACATCTCTCTCTCTCTATCTTTTTCTTACCATTTTCCTCGTCCACCCACTAATCCCCGTACGGACACGACCACGTGTAAATAATCAACTCTTCCCTGAGACGACCTAACTTACCTGGGTCCCACTGCTCCCACTCCCATCCAATCACTACTTTCCACGTCACCTCACCACTAGAGCTTCGCGAATGGCCTTGCTTGAGTCTGGTCGGCGCACGTGACACGCCATTTCTCCAATTGTCTATTCACACTTGTGAATGGATTTTTTTTTTTAAGAGAAAAAAGTGGTCTAAAAAATCATTTCAAAACCTTTAGATTTGGGTATAAGAAAATCTAACCATTGATTGTTTAATAAATAAAATTAGATTAAGGCTCCGTTTAAAAATTGTTTACTTTAATTGATATACTAACTTTTTATGACCAGAAATATAAAAACTAAAAAAAATGATATTAAAATTTATAATGACTTTCTAATTTTTTAATTATAAACCCAAATCCCCAAATGGGGTCTAAAAAAATGTTTGGTTTCGTTTATCTGAAAACTGTTTTAAAAAAATTTTACTTTCTTCTTTTTCATATTTTTTGTTTTTAATGAATTTTTTTTTAATATTTTAAGTAATTTTTTTTTAATTTTTAGACACTTAATATAAATACACATAAAAAGTATAATTTTGTGAAAAAATCTTTTCAAAATTCAATAAATACCAAAAATATGAAAATTTAGTATATTTTTTTATATTTTTATGTATTTGTTAATTTTTTAAAATATTTTTTTCACAACTTTTTTATTTTTTAGATACATCTAAGTAAGGTGCATCTAAAAAAATATAAAAAATGCTTAAAATTTTAAAAATATTCACTAAAAACAAAAAAACTCAGTTTTCAAAAAATTTAATTCAGAAAACTCAAACCAAACACATTGATTGATATTTTTTTTTAAGAAAGTAAAGGGTTTGTTTTAATTTTATAATCTTTTTTTTTGATTTTTTTTTTGAAAAAAACTAAAATAGTCATTCTTTTTTGTATGGTTTTATTTTTTGACGGTATAAATAAATTTTAAAATTTTATAAATATTTTTTGATATTTATTTATGTCAAATTAATGTTTTTTTAAAAATAAAAATAAAATAAAATCTAACAACAAAACCATCTAGAGACAAGTGAGTTTTGTAATCTTTTTTATCACTAAAATTGATTATATATCTATTTACCAATTAAACTTATTATTTACTATTAAAACTTACTCTACTTACCATCTAATATAATTATATTATCACTTTTTATCTTTATTTTTAAAATAATATGCATTATTTGGTTTTAATTTAAAAAAAAAATTTGACTATTTGAACATAATATTTTGTTTGTTTGGTTTCAATTTATTTATCTAACAATTTAGAGAAAAAAAATTACAGGATCTATCCTTTTTGATAAGTATTAAAATATATATATACAGTATTAAATTTTCAATTTTTTTTTTTAAATTTGAAAGAACTACCTAAAAATTTCAAAAAAATTATAAAAAACAAAAATATTTCCAAGCCCCACTTTCATTAAGATTGATAAAATTTATAATTATTTTTCAAATTATTACCTGATCTGAAATTTTTATTTTTATTTTTTAATAAGATTTGACTATTATTATTATTATAATTTTGGAGGGGTTGAAGAGTGGGGTGGGGCCGACTTTATCCATAAGTAGCCGCAGTTGGCGGCATCTTCTGAAGAAAGGGGGAGGTGGTGATGGCGTGTGGAGTGATGAAAGCAGTTATTACAATTTTAAAGCAAGAGAGAGAAAAACTAAAAGGTTTTTGGGGGATTGGAATTGGAAGAGAGAGAGAGAGAGAGAGAGAGAGAGAGAGAGAGTGGGGGCTTCGTCCCTATCCAAAACCACTGTTGTTGTTGTTAGTTGTTAGGCCCCACTGATCGAATGTTCCATACGTATCTTTCTCAACCACTGTTTTTTTTCTCTTTCTTGTCATAATAATAACCTATGTTATTTGTGGAACAACAATCCACTTTCAAATTTCACTATCCTCTCATTTTTATGTTATTTTTGTTAGAGATAGATTTTGGGTTGTTTTCATAAGTAATCAGTAGGTTTCTGTTTTTTGAATTCTGCTTTTTAAAAATTGAGGTTTTTAGGCTCTGTTTGGAACGATTCTGTAAATTATTTTCAACATGTGAGTTTGAGTATGGTGTTTGGATGGAGCTGTGGAATTAATTTTCCACAGCTCTGCAAAACGATCTGTATGTTCTGTCGTCTGTTCTGTCAAAAATCAGGGCTTGTTTCAATTTTTTTTTTTCAAAAGGGACGTCCGGCCGGTTGACCAGCCGGTTGACCGAATGAGCGATTTTTTTTTTTTTTTTTTTTTTTTTTTTTTTTTTTTTACAAATTTTTGCAATTGATATATAATTCAAAAAAATATTTTCTGAAATTTTTAAAATTTTTTATGTGCTTTAAAATAATTTTAAGTTGTATGAGTTGTAAATTTTTGTATCACATATCAAATGTCACATCAACAATTCCCTACTCAAATCAAAACTCTTTTCAAAACAATTTTCAAAACTCTTTACCAAACAAATTTTCTACACTCAAATCATAATTCCACAACACACAAACTCAAAATACAACTCATACTCTCAAATCAAATTTACAAAACTCTACCAAACGCTACCTTAATTTTTCATATTTTTTATTCTTAGTGAATATTTTTAAAATTTTAAATGATTTTTTTACTTTTTTATATGCATTTTACTTAGATGTATCTAAATAGTAAAATGTTTGTGAAAAAATATTTTAAAAAATTAATAAATACACAAAAATACAAAAAATATACTGAATTTTCTTTTCTTTTTTTTATTTATATTTTTGGTATTTAGTGAATTTTTTAAATATTTTTTCACAAATATTATACTTTTTAAGTGTATTTATATATTAGGTGTGTCTAAAAATTTTTTTTTAAAAATTGCTTAAAATATCTAAAAAAATCATTGAAAACAAAAAAATACAAAAAATAAAAAAGAGAATTTTCTAAAAAATATATTCTGAAAACTAAAACAGAACATGCTAAACTATTTTATTTTTTTAATATTTTATGAAAAGATGTATAAGAAAGTTAAAAAAAAAAATAATCTTTTAACAGTGACTTTTTAACTATTTTAAATTATTGTCAAAATACCCCTTAGTCTAAATGGTTTAGAGTGATTTCATTTTTGGATAATGCTACTTCAAGTCCAATAATTAGACGCATAGTTCATCAGAATAGTGGTGTTTGGTAGGGCTTTTTTGAGCCAGCTTATAGCTTCTGGCTTTTAAAAAGTTATTTTGGACTGTTTGGTTAAACTTATTTCAAACAGCTTCTGATTCTAACAGCTTATTTTAAGTCAAAAAAGCTGATTCTGAGAAGCTGCTCACCCCTTGCTTCTGATTATCAGCTTCTGCTGTTGACATATTAATTCACGCTTATACTCTTAGATTTTTTTATTTTTTATTTTTTTAAAAATAGAAAAAGACCCAAATGGACTATAAAATATTATTATTATTTTTTATAAAAAATGTAGATAAATAGTGAATAATAAAAAATAAAAATTAATTGAAAAAGCTACTTCACAGCTTATTTAACAAACACTACTCAGCAACTTAAATCTATAATCCAACAGCTATACCAAACAGGTTAACAGCTTCTGATTAAAGTCATAATCTATAATCTATTAAGCTATAAGCTATAATCTGTTTTAACAGCTACACCAAACAGCACCAATATCTAATATAGCTCTTTCTTTCTAATACATTCTTTAATTAATAATCAATCATCTTCCTTACACATCATTGAATTTAGAAAGTGAGTCTAAAAAATAAATATGTATATAATTTTTTTAAATATTTTTTGATAAATTGAGATTTAATTTTATAAAAGTTGAGGGTATAATATTAGTGGTAGTTTTTTTTTTTTTTTTAAATCTCAACTATACAATAAATTATTATGAGAAAAATTAGTTTAGAGAATTACTTTTTTTAAAAAAAATCAATTAGAGGATCCGAAATCAAATCAATGAACTCAAGTAATAGATTGTTAATATTTAATTTAAAATTTTAATGATTTAAACTTGACTTATTTATATTTTTAAATTGGATTTGAATGGTAGCCCCAGTGATTTTGAGAGGGCACTTTAAGTGCTAGGGTCATCACCAGTCTATGAAAAAGTATTGATGTGTGTTGTATTATAACTATTAACTCTTTAACATTTTACTTTGAGAAAAAAGAAAAGAAAAAACATTCTTACTGATTTCAAATAAATATAATCATGCCTTAAATTTTAAAATGTGTTATTTGTATAGTAATTATTTATTTTTTCGTAAGTTTTCAATTTGTTTAAATTTAATTTGTTACCTAACTTCAAACCAATCTTTAATCAGGTTCCGTTTGACAAGATGGTTGGGGCTAAATTAGCTCATTAAAAGATAAAATAAAATTAAAAATTAATAAAACAAAGGATTATTTTGGGAATAGGGTTAAAAATTGATTTTTTGTCTCTTTTTTTTTTTTTGGTATTTTCTAAAAAAACATGTAAAAAATGTGAGAGATATTGTGACCCAAAATAGGTTAAAAGTTAGAAAATGTTTTTTAACCATCTTTCCAAGATAGTCCAAAATATTACATCTAAACCATAATTATTTTATTTTATTTTTTTTTAACAAAACAATAAAAAAAAATCAAAAATTCATCCAAATTAGAACTTTTTTAATCCATCTAAAATAATTAAATAAAAAATAAAAAAATCTTAATAGAAAGTTATTTCCAATCGACGGCAGTATACCCTTGAGAACCATGGTATAGTTTGGGATAAGGATTTACCTTTTTTTTAATTAGACACTTGTTTTTAGGTTGTTGTATCCATAGTTTCATGGCAAAAGTAGTTGTATCCATAGTTTTAAACTAAGGCCATTCCACTACACTACACTGGCGCTGTAGATTCGATGAAATGTTGTTGTTGATAAACTTGCACACCCCTTGTTGATGACGATGACTAATTGACTCATGATGACGATGGTAATGACAAAAATTGGGATTTATAAACTCAAAATTGTAGCACAAGAAATGGTGACAATTATCAAAATATTATTAAAAAAAATAAAAAATATAGAAATTGATTACAGAATGGGACACAATCTTTTCATATTAGATGAGTCTCACTTTTTATGAGTCCTACAAGTTCAATTCTATATAAGATAATTGAAATATTTTGAGTGCTTTCAAGTCAAATTCTTATCAAAGATTTTAATTCAAATATCATTGGATGTTTAAGTATCATTATTATTATTATTTTGACAACCAATTATATTTGACAGAAAAAAGAAACAGAGAAAAAAATTAACTTGTTTTTATTCACATGTGCCTCATTTTTATTTTTATTTTAAAATTATAATTCAAACACATTATATATTTTTTATAATTAAGTGTTCAGTGTAGGTTATTATAGGTTATACGTGTTGTATTGTATCTTTATCATTAATGGATAACCACATATGGAAGGGATGCATCACATCTGAAGTGGGTCCATTTATTGTTTAGTTTGCATATTTAATTATCTATAGTATTTTAGAGAATTAGAAAACATATTCAAAATTTTATTAAATTAATAATATATGATCTAAATTTATTAATATAATAATTCAATATCAACGAAATATTATTTGGATCTTGTTGTATACCAATCATCAAAGACAATCCAGGCCAAAAATTACAAAAATAAAAATATCAAGAATATCTTTGATATTTTAACAGCAATTAAGTTTTGATAATTAATGGAGGACCACTTTAATAAATTGTGATAATAACATCATCTTCATTATATTTGTAGGGTGCTACCCTTGTTAGAGCAGCTCAGCTATGTTATCATACTATGCAAAAATAATAATTTTGAATAATTATAATTAATTAACAATTATAATATAAACCGCAATTACATATAAATTCTCCAGGTGAGAAAGAGACTGCAAAAAATAATACGAAAGGAATAAAACCCATATGTAGGTAAATAAAATTGAACTTTTAATCTCTCAATAAAATGAAAGAATTCTGACTAATAGACTAATATAAAAATCAATAATGATAGAGATCTCCTTTTTTGGAGACTCCCACAATCCCAAAATAATCCACACCTCTCACATGAGTGGTATAAATCACTTTGTGAGTTGTGAGGATCCCGAAAAAAAGGATTTCACTCATTTTCTTTGTAATAAATACATCACACTCTTTTAGTTTAATATAATTTCACTGGATTGCTTCAATGTTTTAATTCACATAACACTATGCCTCATTTTCATTGTTAATTTGTTAGCAGTGTATGAAAGAAGAAAAATATGTTTATCCTTATGTTTACATGTCATCTGCATTATAAGAAAAAAAAGAAAAGAAAAAAAAACTTACTAAAAAGATAATCAATATAATTATGCCAAATTTTTAGGGCTTATTATTTTTTTAACCTCTAGGGTTAGTGTGTAAATTTTCATATATATATATAATATAAAGTTTTTGCATATTTTTCAAGAATAAAAGATAAATAGTAGCCGGATAAATATTGGCCAAAAGCAAAACTTACCAATGTATATCTTTGTCTCATTGACTGACTTTATTTATTTATGTATTTTTAAAGAATAAATTTTAGGCTTTCAGACTCAGTAAACCTAATTACATAGTTTTTTTTTTTTTTTTTGATCAGAACCTAATTACATAGTTTTTTTTTTTTTTTTTTTTGATCAGAACCTAATTACATAGTTGGTTCAAGGGTTAATTACACTAATAGTTCCTATAATTTGGGACTTGTGTCACTTTGGTCCTTGACTGTTCAATTGTGGCACATTTAACCATAAATTTTGAATCTTGTTCCAAATAAGGACAATTGAAAATATTATTAGATTTTTTAAGGGTAAAATCGTCAATTTGATAAAATATAAACTAGTTTGACAAAAATAAATGTCAAAAAAATATTTTTAATTTTTTTAAAATTATTTTTATCTACCAATGATAAAATTATGTAAAATTAATAAAAATTACATGATTAATTTTTTAAAATTAATTTTACATGATCATCATCCAAACACATAAAAAAAATTAATTTGGTAAAACAAATAAATAAATATCTAAAAGATTTATCAATTTTACATAATTTTATTTTTAGTAGGTAGAAATAATTTTTAAAAATTTAAAAATATTTGTTTGACATTTATTTTTGTCAAATTAATTTATATTTTATCAAATTGACAATTTTATTCTTGAAAAATCTAATTATATATTCATTTGTCCTTATTTAAAACAAGATTTAAAATTTAAGATCAAATGTGTCACAATTAAAAAGTCAAAAATCAAAATAACACAAGACCCAAACTATAGAGACGGTTTGTATAATTTACCTTGGTTCAAGTTTTCAATTTCAAATCAGAAAAGCGGAGGGCGTGGGAGATCAGGTAGGCATGTCGTTGAAGTAATTAATTAATGAGATTGATATTTTTTTTTAGTTGGATAAGAATTTCTTTTTTTGAATAGGTATGCAGTGAAGTATCTTATTAATAGATTTGGAATTAACTATAGCTAATTTTGTACCTCTCTTTTCTTTTCCCTGTATTTTTGGGTCCCATCTCAATTTGAATTATAGCTAACTAGCCTATCACCCGTGAGCACGGGATAATTATAGATGTTTATATTTTTTTTAATTTTTTTTAATATATAAATTAAATACATGGGGTTTGATCGAAGAGTTTGAAAGAATTTAATAAGTGTTTATTTATTTGTTTTTTCAAAAAACAAAACAAAAAAATTAAGAGCCATTTACACAATAATTACATGGGTCTCTTGGGGATGTAAAAAGTAAGGAAATTAAGATTTCATTTATTGCGTTATTCAATAGTGTAATTATTATAATCTTTGAACCAATCACCAAGTCAATTTTTTTTTTTTTTTAAATAAAAAATTAGGAAATTAGGATTGGCATGTTGGAACTTCCACAAGCCTTGGGGTTTAAAAGGCTCATTTACACAATAATTACATGGGTCTCTTGGGGATGTAAAAAGTAAGGAAATTAGGATTTCATTTATTGCGTTATTCAATAGTGTAATTATTATAATCTTTGAACCAATCATCAAGTCAATTTTTTTTTTAAAAAAAATAAAAAATTAGGAAATTAGGATTGGCATGTTGGAGCTTCCACAAGCCTTGGGGTTTAAAAGGCCCTTTTGCTTAATATATAGTATAGATATTTATGGTCTCGTTTGGAAATATGTTATTTTAGTAATTTTTTAATTTTTTAACTAAAATATGAGATAAAAAAATTTAGTATGTTTGTGTTAATTTTTTACAAAAAGATATGCAAAAAGTAGAGAGAAAATAGAATCTTTGACTTTTTTGTATAGGTTATAGGTTTTTTGATTTTTTTAGTAACTTTTTGACTAAAATATTAACTTACCAAATGAGGCCTAAAGTATCATTAAAATAAAATAAAAAAACAGACTTATTGATCTTTTTTATTATTATTTTCTGATTCTATATGTCATGCTTGCTCGATATTGTGCATTATAATTTTTAAGAGGATTTACATATAGGTCTTAATAGGTAGATTTTTTAGCTAATAGGTTCTATGATAATTAATGATATTTATCATCAAACACTATTAAAAAATGTCATTAATGATTAATGTTTAGCGATAGTTTCAAAATTATCACAAAAAATTGTCATTAATTATAAATTTTAGCGATAGTTTAAAAAAATTATTATAAAAAAAGTCACTAATTTTTAACTTTCAGCAACAGCTCAAAAAAGTTGTCACAGAAAAATATTACTAATTGTAAGTTTTACCGATAATTTATAAAAATCATAACAAAAAGTCACTAATTGTTAATTTTTAGAGACATGCAAAAAAATCGTTACAAAAAATTATTTTAGCGACGATTTTATTAAGATTTATTTTTAATAAAATTTAATGAGAATTAAATCTAACTATTAAGATCTATTGATAATTTATCCTAATTTTTAAAAGCATTGGGTTTAATTGTCTTCAATTTGGCTGTGCGTATATCAATGTACAGCTTTAGGTTTAGACAAGGAGGTCAGACCAAACCTGTGCTTATTATTTTTTTTAATTTATTTTTTATTTTGGTAATCTTCCTCTCTCACTTGGATATGCTTATAGAATTTTTTACTACAATAATATAACTATGATAGTTTAATAATCTAAAACCATCTTGATAGATTATTTTCAAAGTTTAAGTCCAACCATGTCATTATATATGTATTTTATTTTATTTGTACATCATTATTGGAGAAATAATTGTATTTTGTTATCTTACAACAATTAACAAAGAGTTGAGCCATATCACTCTCACATTACAAATCGATTTTTAAGGAGAGTTATACCAAAGTGATTTATATCTTTTAGTATCAGAGTCAATCATCGCGTCAAGTATGAAATTAGAAAAATTATAACATTCCGGTGCAAGTTACAAATAGAGCGACGTATTGACAAAATTAGGACACTTGTTAAGGTGCTGAATACTAATAAATGAAAAAAGAGCCCCGAGAGAAAAATGGCTATTACTAAATCCAGATTGATAAAGTGACGTCGATTGCAGTGAATACAAGCTTTTTAGACATCTTCTCCTACTACCAAGTGATTTGTACCAAATTGTGCACCTAGTACCAATGCAATTGAATAGAGTAGGACTTCATACTTCATAGTAGGAAAGAAACCAACCAAACAACTAATAGGGGTTTTGTCCAAAACTCACATGACAAAGATGTTAGAAATTCGGATGAGATTTTTAGGCATAAAGTCCACTTTATGTAGGCCTACTCTTATCCTCTTTCATTGATTTCATTGGCACTTATGGGTTCATCTAATTTGGAAAATTTTGATAAGAAAATAGTCTATTGATTTGGTTATCAATCTACCTTGAGTTGCTCTTCACTAAAAAACCCAAGATTGTGGCTAAAATTTGGCCAGGCTTTTCCTACACAAATCAATGTTGAATGGAGGAAACTATGGTTGAATTGAAGGAGAGATCTACCCTTTGCTAACTACCAAACATGACCTAACCTGTTAACCAATAAAATTGTTAAAATCGGAAATATATGAAAAAAATTTGTGAATAAAATTATAAAAACAGATCGAGAATCGTAAGATTTTAATAAATTTTTTCATCAATAATAGTGGTGCATGTTGAAAAATTATTAAGATCATTAAAAATTGATAAATTTAATAAAATGTGTACTAACATGAATTGTTGTAGAGCACTGAAGCGTCAAATTGATTTTTTTTCCTCTCTTGTGGGTGTGGAAAGTCAAGTTTATACTGTTAAATATAAATAATAGTTTTTATTAATAAGTGGAAAATGCTATAGATCCCAAACAAATTATTAAATAAATTACCAAACCTCTCACATGGGTATGAGACCTACACACATGTGATTTGTGTGAGTCCCACACCCATGTGAGAGGTTTAATAATTTATTTAGTAATTTATTTAAGATCCCTTACATAACTCTTAATAAGTACTTTTAATAAATTGATTGATTAATAAAGAATTGAATGGTTGTACCATTGTTGACAAATCTTGGCCTTACATTTATTGATTTTCCAGTCCAACAATGTTTGACCTTATCACCTTCATTGGGAAAAAAATACAGATCATACATTTGGATTTCAAATACCTCTTTCTATTTTTTATTTATATTTTTGGCAGACATTTTTGACTTATCATGTTTTTGGAACATGTGGAGTGTTTCCTTCCTTTGGATTTGGGATCATCTATTTCAAGTTCAGAAGAGAAATTAAAATAGTCTTTAGTATCAATTTTTGGTACATTGTATGTTATCATCATAATTTTGAAAAAAACGAATACAGAAAAAATTCACTAAATACGATACGTATGTGAAATTCACGCATGTAGGCTCATATTTTGTTTTATATCGGTGTCTCAAGCATATTTTGTGAATTTAAACTTTTTATTTTGAAAAAAAATGATAACCAATGTAGTTAATTTATAAATAAAGACACACACACAAAAAAAAAAAAATAATAATAATAATATCTTTTTAAATATAAATTAATGTACTTTTTTATACAAAAATGAAGGCTATCCACCTCTCAGGGGCGTTGTTTAGTGTTTAAATGATATTTATAACTGTTTTATTTCACTTCTTATGTATATCATACCACAATTGTTATATGTATATATATATAGAATTATCTTCTTCTTTAAAAAAAATAAAATAAAATTATTGTACCACATAAAAAGTGAAGAATTTAAATAAAATATAATGATGATATATAGTCTAATTTTTTAGGGGGCAAAAAAAATATTTAGTTCTATCTCTCGGATCTAAACAAATTAATTTTTTTGGAACATGATGATGATGTATATTAGCTCTCAAATCAGAATTATTTTCATTTGAAGTGTTCGCACATTCAAGTCGAGGACATGGTGATCCCACTAATAGGCCCAAATGCGTTGGGCCCAAAAACATAGCCCAAAGTTTCTCATTTTCTGATCTAAATAGGCAACGTTTTGGTATTTTTATCTTTACTAATCAGGTTATTTTAACAGTGATTCCTCAAGCAACATCATGATTTTCATGAGAAAAAAAAATAACCCACTACACTTACAGAATAAAATAATTTGCAAATATATATATAAATCTATAACAATGATGTGATAGTGAATACTATTAAAATTTTGATAGGTTAATGAATACAGATTTAACAAATCATTATGTATAAATTTTTTTGTATAATATTTCTATTTCATTACTCATGTATAAAACGATACATAAATGATTAAAGGGTCGCCATAATTCAAACGACACTGTATACACACCAAAAAGAGAAAAAAGATCAAAAAAACTAATGTGTTGACCAAATTCATCCTGAGTGTTGCCCACATCATATCAAATTCAAATCTATACCACACACCTCATTTTTTGAGTACTTTTTTTTTTTTTTTGTAATCAAAGTTATACATGGCAAGCCATTCCAACTTCAAGGGTAGATGCATGAGGTACATTTAGAGCATAGGTATGTGCCCTAGAATTCCTTCTCAAGAGATCATACCCATAATTTATAACAAGCTTCTTTAGTAGGCTAGACCCTTTCTTTGCTCGCACGTATGAGTTTCCCAAAATGTAAGCCAGCCCTGCTTCCTTAGCCTCCATCAACTCCTTCAACTCCTCAAGTGCACTGGTGCCCATCTCCGGGCTCTCCGGTACAACAAACCGGACCCGCTTCCTTGGCTGTGTCACCGGAGACTGAATCTCCGATGTACCGGCTGACCCTCCATCATCTCCCTCATCATCACTCATTTTTATCCCTTTTGCACGCGTTGAATGTGTTCCGACAACTGCCATTTTTCCATCATCCTTCCCCAAATCTTCATCCATGCCGTTGGGTCCTGCTTTTCCGTTCCGGATAAACTCCGCTATACTACACACAAGATCTTTCTCAAATGCCAGGTCATCCATCTGAACGTCACAATAACCGTACCGGACAATGCACCTATACAGCCTATATTCTCTTGGCCCAATATGGCCCACGAGGAATCGTTCGTTGTGTTGAACGTGGGGGACGGGGACATTTTTAATGCAGAGAAACACTAGGACTTGGTGGAATGCTGGGAGGTTGGTGACAAAGTGGGAGAAAATCGCGGGGATTCCAGAGACCAGCTCGGTGTGTATTAGGCCAATGCCACGAACGCGTACAATGCCTAGGCTCGGGCCCAAGCTCAGAAGCCAGTCAACCGAGACCTTGTTTTGTATGTCAAATTCGTACTTTTTCAACGTGCCGTAGTGCCAGACATACATGACGATCATGAAAATGAATGAAAGCGCAATGGGGACCCACGCTCCATCGAGAAACTTGATGAGAGAAGCTGAGAAGTAGAGAGCTTCAATTGTTCCAAAGAAGAAAATGAAGCTAATTGCAAGGAAGACGCTCCGGTGCCAGCATAAGACAATGACTAGAGACATTAGGCAGGTGGTGACCAACATGACGGTTATAACTGCTAAACCTGGTCCAAAAGGAACAACCGAGTAATTCGGTAAGTAATGATAAAAAACTATAAATAATTTAAAATTTTGAGGTGGTTTAAGAAAACTAACTCCATGTTTATCCATGCCAAAATTTAGCAGCCATTAGAATGCTAGAGGGAAGACGTGCTATCGACAACAAAGTATCTTAGTTTCTTTGACTTTATCAATAAATATTCACAATTTTGTGTTTTTTATTGACTTAACTAGTGTTGCCCCTTCTTTTTGACTAATTTTTTTGGTTCTGCCACTGATATGAAGAGACTTGAATCCAAAATCTCCCCCAACTTGAGCTCCAATACTATGTTAATGTCCAAAAAACTTAAAACTGCTAGAACATAAGCCCAACAATATAAATCACACTATCCAATATGTGCATACACATAACAATAGTTTACTGAGAGGGCCTCATACAGAACCTAGACAACATATTCTCAAGTTGAGAATAACAACCCCTCAAATTGCTTAAATTTCTCTCATATTCTTGTCTGTTTATCATATTACACCATTTTTTAGTGAATCATGTCAACGGTACTCGTGTTTTGGATTATTTGGCTTCAGCCATTGGAAAATTCAAATGAGATTCAGCCATTGGAAAATTCAAATTAGATTAGGATTACTATTAAAATTGTTATGTGCTTTGATTATTGCCATACCTGAAGCATTACCCATGTGTTTTGTGTCTCTGAAACCAACAGTAACAGCCAAGCATAACAACATTAAGATCCAGTTAATCTCCGGGATGTAAATCTGGCCATGTATTTTGGACGATGTGTGAACTATTTTGACTCTTGGGAAGCAGCCCAGAGCGGAGCATTGTTTGATGATTGAGAAAGTTCCGGTGATGATGGCTTGGCTTCCCACCACTGCAGCGAGTATGGCAATCGCCAGAACCGGCCATCTTAATTTCTCTGACACATCAGCGTGAGATATATTTGTTAATTGAAATTCATAAAAAGAATTAATATGCTTTATCCTTTAATAATAAGCAATCAAAGATACCTACCGGGTACTGAGACATAAAATCCAATTTGATAGTTGTTGTTGATAACATGATGCCGAGATAGATAAGCAGCTTGCCCCATATATGCCAGAATCAAGGACGGATAAACCACGGATGTGAAAGCAATCTGCAGAAACATGACTGTCTATTAGAGAAAGATTTGAGAAATCGTGAACTATATCCTCAGATTGCTCAAGTCAACACGATGCTAATTGAAGAACACATAATCAACAGAAGTCAAATGGCAGAAAATAATTACAAGAAGACAGATGTGCAAGTGGTCTTGTGCTCTGGTGCAAATGAAAATCGGGGCCTTATTTGCAATTCCCCGATAAAAAATGGGAAAGGTTTAGATCATGAAGGAGAACCCAAATTTTGAAAACCTCAAATCATCTAGATTCAGATACTGAAGAAAATATACCTGGATTGACAACTGTGAAAAGTGTCCTAGATCTGCAAACATAGCTTCTGAACCTATAATAATACAATAAGCATTAATTACAAATCAAAAAAGTAAAAAGAAAAAAAAGGAAAAAAAGGGAGAGAATAATCCTTGGATGTAAAAAGAATATATACTTACCGGTTATGCATAACAGAATCCCGCCCAAGGACATCCAACCACCTCTCCGAGTTTTCTTCAAAAATTTGTACATGTAATACGGAGATAGTGCTTGATACACATGAGGGTTCCAGTGAAAGATGTTATATACGCCAATAGCACTGATGCACAACAGCCACATTATAACCACTGGTGCGAACAAGGATCCAACCCTGTGCGTGCCATAATGTTGAAGGGCAAACAAGGCTATCAGTACAATACATGCAACTGGAACTTCTACATCTGCAGAATAAGCAAATTTTTAGGAGGCCGTACCAAACTCTACACTACATGTGATTTAAAATTTTAAAATATACGAAACAGGTAGAAAGTGGTATCCTCGAGATCCAAATGCAACTATAATTAAAGAAATTGAGGCGAGTTTGATGACCTCAAGGGTTCTAATAAGGACCTGAAGATCCTATTTCCACATGCATCTTCGCATTCAACATGCAGTTTTCCCAATAATTAACCACAAGAGACCACCAACACACGCGGCATCAAAATCTATAAAAGACATGAAAACCTCAATACACCAATGATATTCATAGCCTTGTGGCTTTAGATGCACGAATTGGTTTAGTCAAATGAAAATTCGCTTACTATCTAAGAAGAAGCAATCATAATCATTTCTGACTAGTTGCTAAATTACACTAATAGATTTTTAACAAATGGAGCAACATGCCAATATACACATTTTTTTCCTAACTTTCTGGTATGATGAATCACTCTGGACCCAAATACAAATCTACTGAATTTTGAGTTGAATTCTATGACCACTAACTTTGTGATAAGGTACATCATCAAGAGCCCAGACTATTTATATATGGTCAAACGGAAAAAATATAATTTTCAATTTTCAATTATTATTTTTATTTTTATTTTTGTGTATCATATTTAGGGGGTCTAACAGGCGTAGTTTGTGTTTTCAAATTGACTGTATCACACTTGTATGTTGATGCTCCGTGTTTTCCAGTTCACCTACTTAAAATGACTCTGGTTCAGTATTAGTGCTCAAATCGAATTGATGCTGAATCCATTGACTTTTCATTCAGTGATCCTTGTAACAGTAATATATCAAAGAGTAATGATATACCAACATAATTTTTTAAAGAAAGTCTATACAGAATGATGAGGCTAAAGAGGAAACTATTTGAATTTTTTAAATAGACTAAGAGATGTCTTCAGTAGAGGAGAGGGAAAAGCCGCTTAGATTGGGTATTTTTGACTGAATATCACTTATAATACGATGGTTTGCCTACTTAACTTGAAGGTATTGATATATACACCAAGAAAAAATTAATAAAAGCTTCACCTATCAAAGGAGACAAGATTGAGGATCTTACATTTGTGATGCTCTTTTGACATAGCAAGCCCCAACCCAGACACTGCAGAAAAAACTGCACAAACATTTGGCCACAACAATCAATCAGTCAATTTAAAAACATTACGGTGTCATTTGGTAACCTTTCTGTTTCCTGTTTTCTGTTTTCATATTCATATATATATATATTTTGTCAAAAATCGGAAATGAAAACTTGAACAGAATCAACAAAACATACCAGAGATTGCCGGTGTGAGGACACCATCCCCAATCACCATACAAGCCCCAACCAAAGCCAATAGAAGGAGACATTTCTGCAACACTCTATGCCTCTCTAATGCAGACTTCAAACTTGTCCCAAAACTAGTTTGAGGAGTGATATCCTTCTTGTAAGATGACAGTTCTTCATCTGCTAACTGGCAATTGGGCAATGAGTTGACTTGGGCGTGTCGACACAGGAGAGAGTATAGAGCAAATGTGCCCCCTTCACCATTGTCATCTGCTTTGAGAACAATTAAAACATATTTGAGAAGTGGAACTAAAGTGAGTGTCCAGAAGACAAAGGACAAAACCCCAAAGATCTCTTCATTGGTCTCTGAGTGTTCAATGTCTTCAGCAAAAGTGCTCTTGTATACATACAGTGGGGATGTACTCAGATCACCATAGACAACCCCCAAACTCTGGTAGGCTAAGATCAGTACTGTCCTCCAAGATTCTTTCTGCCAAAAACAAAAACAAGAAAAACAGAAACAAGGTCGAGAAACTATAATGGGTTTGTTCCAAAACACCCAAATAACTCAAATTAACACATACCCATCTCACAAAAAGCCAAAAAATCAAAAACCAAAACCAAAACCAAAACCAAAAATAAGGTCAGGAAACTGAAATGGGTTTGTTCCAAAACACCCAAATCAAACTAACACATTCCCATCTCACAAAACGACAATATGGTCAGAAACCTGAAATGAGTTTGTTCCAAAACACACAAACACATTCCCATTTTACAAAACAAAAACAAAATAACATGTTTGGAAAACTGAAATGGGTTGTTCCAAAATACCCAAATATCATAGTTTAACACATAACCATCTCACAAAATAAAAAACAAAACAACAATATGGTCTGAAAACGGATATGGGTTTGTTCCAGAAGACCCAAACAACACAAATTAACACACAACCATCTCACCTTAACAGGGTTCTGATAAACCCCACTTTCCAGATCCATGATGGGTCACCTCAAAACCCTGGAGAAGCCATTTTTAATGTAAATTGAAGAGATTCAACGAAGACCAATTACTCAAAACGCCCTACCCAGTAAAAAAACTTCAATGAAATCATACAGTAGCTTTAAAAATAAAATGATAGTTTAGTCGTAATTATGCAGAGAGCAGTTCAACAACTCTCAAAGAAGAACAAACAAGAGGAGCCAAAGGTTTTTTGGAGTGAAGTTGGAATTGGAGAATAAATTTGTAGAATATTTTGCTTGTAACAGTCAGAGATTTGTTTTGTGTTTGGTGGGTATTTACGGTTCTCTTTATGGGTTCGTTCTACATTATTGTTGATGATTTACAGTATAGTATATACATATATATTCGTCTTCTTGTGATCTCTGAGTCCACTTGAGAGAAGAGTTCGTGGCAACGAAAGCTCTGAAATTTAGCCCAGCTCTGACGATTATACAGTGACATTTTCTAATTCTCTGAGTTGACTCTGCGAGTTTAGGATCAGTCTAAAAAGGTTATATTCTTTTAGATTATTTTGAGAAAAATAAAAAAATAAAAAATATAATTTTACGCTTGTAATAATAAAAGAAATTTTGTTCCATTAAATTTAATGACTAAAATATTTATTTTTTGTTAATTTTATTAAAAATAAATCTAAAAATTATGATTTAAATTGATAAATTGAAAACGCGCAATGTTTATTTTATTATAAGGATCAAATTCTAAGATTTTTTTTATAATTATTTCTAGATTTTTTTTGTCTTTAATATTTTTTAAAAAAATTTATGTCATACTTTTTAATTTTTAGATCCATCTAATTTATTTTAAAAAAAGTATTTGTTTTCATTTTTAGTAGACTTTTTTTTTTTTTAAATTTCTTCTTGCCCATCTAGTTGAGTATAACTTTAAAATAAAATAATTTTACCAAAAAAATTCACTAAAATATAAAATATATATATATATTAACAAAAATCAACTCTCCAGACACACTGTATTATTCATGGAATATATCAACTTTGAAAAATGCTAACTGTCATGAAATTGTGGGGTGTTTTGGAAAATTTGTTAAAAGTTGATTTTTTTTTTTTTTTTTTTTTGGCTTTCTGACTTTTTTTTTAAGAGATGAAATGGGTTAAAAGTTACTTCCACTTCCTAAAATAGTGTCTAAAAAATTATTCCAACAATAAGTAGAAGGTATATGTAAATTTAAAATTTATAAAATGTGACTCATATCATAATAATTGTTTAGTTCATAAATATATGTTTTTTTGAGTATTAATTGACATAATTACACGGGAACGGAGACACTGTTGTGAGATTAAACAACATTAATTTTTGTTGTTTTGAATATTCTTTTTGCTAAACTTGTGCAGCCTTATTAATCAAGAATAACACGTAAATATGTCACGTTGATATTCTTTAATGATTAAACAATTTTCAATTGGAGGAGAATTTTAGAAAGTAACCAATACAAAAGTACAACTTCAACTTTAAATTTTAGCATATATTCTCATCTCATTAATGAATTTTTAAATGCGAAAAAATCTTCTTGTAACAAATCTCACTTGGCTCCAATTTGGTGTTCAAATGGAATGCCTTTGTCTTTCCTTTTGTTGACTAAGTGTACCAAGCACCATGCAACTAGCAATGGAGTTCAAATTAAGAATTGCTGCTAGGAATATGTTCTCCCAAAACAAAACAAGAAAACAAACAAAAACAAAAATGAAAAATGAGATGCAGAGAGAGATCGCAAATGATTCCTTCTTTAACTACGCTCATCTATAGCATATATTAATTGTGTGAGTAATTTGCCGATCACACTGCCAACTCAGTGATCAGCTGGAGAGAACTGGCAGAATAGATGACACCTGGCTAACCTGTAACAGAAAGAAAAGATTCCAGCGGTGGTTCTTTCACCCGGGAGTACTCCGACGATCAAGTCAGTATATCTCTCAGATAATCAAGTGCTAAATTCACTGCTCAAAACATAAATTGCGTATCTTAGACCCATGGGGGTGCCTCCCTTTTATAGTTTACTCAATCCTAGTCCCACTAGAAACCTGACTTCTATGGACTCCCATTCAGTGCTTACTTTGGACTCTACAAGAGATAAGGATAGACTCCCTAAGACTACTATCCTTATCCATCTTTAAGTCTTTCTTCATTGTGGGACTCTTGTCTCTTATCTGCTCATCTCGGATTCCGACATCCCCGGAGAAAACCTCGACAACACCGAGATTACCTCGGCATAACGACCAGAACACGTGGCACCTCGGCTGACATGTCGATTTCACCTTGCCACGTGTTGGCACTCAGAAAATATTTCTCCACAACTGTCCCCTAGGTTCTATTACCTCGGCATTCTGAGGTGATGGAACCTACATCGGTATTTCTTTCCAATGCGTCGGCTAAAACATCTTCTTCCGAGATCATTTATTTCAAGCCGACATGTCTTCTTGTGAACAAGATTTCCCCATGGACTTCTTTATGCATGTGAGCTGTTAAGCATCACTTTTCAACTGTTTCATTCACGCGTTTGATCCTCATTGGACCGTGTTTCTGACGCGCCTGTGAACCGTCTTCTCTGCGTGCGCCGTCTGACGTATGCGTTGCTCTAGGCGCATTTAATGCCTTCTTTTGCCGCCGTTTCAAAAATAAAAACTTGTTTTTCTCTTCTTTCGTCTCCTTACTTTGCATTCGATTCTCTTGCTTTTTCTCTCTCTAGCTTTTGAATACGCCATTGTTCCAGTTATCAAGCTCTGTAACTACCTTCCTTTCTCCCTTCCTGTGAAGCTTTCGTCGTTTTGTTACATCTGTAACTGTCTTCTGACTTCGACAATCTTCATATCGGCTCCATTTTTTCTGGTAAGCAACTATTCCTTTCGTTTTTCAATTCCTTTGATATTTCTCATTACTTGTTGTCATTTCTGTTTTGTTCAAACATTTATCTTGTGAACCATATATCTGAATGTATTTATTCTATGATTCTGCTTTTGCCCAAATCTTTGAACACACGCATTGTTTCACCACTTTCTTGCACTTTTGTCACTGTTCTTGACCTTATACTCCTTGTATTCTCTGTGCTTTTGATAGCCCTACCTCTGTTCTTGATTCTGAAACTTCGTTCTTGCTTTTCTGTTTTCCAGATTTGTGTCTTCAATCTTCGTCTTCATAGATTTAGGTTTGGGATTTGACTGTAGAACCCGTCAAAACTAAAACAGTCTTCACAAATTCTTGCATCAATATACACCTAGGTCTTAGCCGAGGTTCACAAAACCTTTTTTAGATTATCTCTCTTCTAAAACCCAGTCCTTCTAATTTAGGCTGACGTTATGTGTATGTGGAGGCATAGGGTAAACACCCCATCCAAACTAGAATACTTTAGACAGGAGTTTGAAATCCCAGCCGACGTCCATCTGAGGTTGGCTGGGGATGATGACTCTATCATGCCCACTGACAACTCCATGCCCTTCCCTGTAGTTGCCTTTATTGAGTGTGGACTTCGGTTTCCACTCAACATCCTGTTTCGCGAGATTCTCTATTATTATAAGTTGAACCCCATGTAACTTGCTATCAATTCTTATCGAGTGATCAATGGTATCATAACCTTAGCTAAACAAGAAAATGTTAGGATCACCTTAGCCGACGTTCAATACTGCTATACCATGTGCAACCTTAACTTGAAAGAAAAAAGGCTACATTTATTATCTTAAGCCGAGATCCACAGAGTTCAAAATCGTAGCCGACCTCCCAGACTCCAACAAGGAGGCTGGAGACGATTATTTCATTACCTCAGGAAATTGGGAGTTTGCTCCAGATGAGGATCTCCATCTCTTCCCTCTACCTCGATCAATTTTAGAGGGCAAGGGTAAGAGCCCAGTGTTAATACTTGGTTGTTTCTTTTCAAGTCTTTAATACTTTACCTGTTTCTAATGTCTGTTTTCACTTGCAGCTCTCCGTTAGCCACCAAAGAACTTTCACCAATCCTTCGTTCTTAGCAAGGATTTGAAGAAACTCTTGGACTTGCCAGTCCAAAAATGGAAGGCGCCTCTGCTTCTTAATTTCATTCTGACATACAAATCAACTCTTCCCGACGTTCCCAAGAGAAAAAAGAAGAGCTTATCTCCTCTCTCTGCCACAACTCCACAAGCCGCATCAACATCTCGGACAGACCAAGGATCAACATCCGATCCAGCAGAACAGACCTCTACTTCAACTCAATACCTAATCCCACCGTCTCAACGCAAACGTCGCCGACGTCTTGTTCTTGTAGCCAAGATGGGTCGCGCAAAACCTATGGCCAAAGATCTCTTAGCCAATATCCCAACTGACGTTGATGCTCTACCAACACAAACCCAGCTTCCACCCAAGCCAAAAAGAGTTAAGAAGGCTCAACCAAAGGCCAAAGTGACTTAGGTTGAGACTGAAGACACTTTGCCAATTTCCAAGCTAGCTCCAAGTGAAAAGACTGCCTCTGTCCCTACGAAGAGGTCCGCCGAAACCCTTCCCTTCAAATCCACTAAGTCAAAAAGGCCGAGGTCATCCTCTGGAACGACCTCGAGGTCTAAAAAACCTGATGCCCCCTGGGCCCCCGAGATTACCCTAGAAGATAAGCCTGTTATGGCTAGTGACAGCGTTGATGATATCAATGTCGGCGTTGCCCTCAGCACTGCACTGCTTCTTCCAGGTGATCTAGAGCGAAACGCTGGGTTTAGTGAATATGAAAACTATGCTTTGATGCTTCAACACTCTGTTCAAGTAAGTGTTTTTGTCTGGTACTTTTTCTTTCTTTCTCTTTATTTCACACTTAATATTTTTCTAATACTTCTGTTTTCTTCCAGGCCATCCAACATGCCCACTCTTTCTCGATGCAATCTTTTGAGAACTGTGAGAAGTTAGCCGAGAAGAAGAGGGAAGTCGCTACACTTCAAAAAACCAATAAGAGCCTCCAATCAAAGACGAAGATGCTAGAGGATCAGGCCGAGGTTGCCATTAAAGAGAAGGATGCCGCCGAAGAAAAGGCTGGCACTACTGAGGCGATAAATAAAGTCCTTCAAGCTCAGCTGAAGGAGGCCGATGAAAAAGTGGCCCAGGCCTAGAAAGAACTTCAGGATGCTTATAGACACCCTATTTTTGACCGACCTTAAGACTCAGACGTCACCGGTTGAGCGCTCGGTGATGACGCATATTGTGCTCGTTCTGAGGTTGCGGAGTCTCGGCTGAGAGCCTTGCCTCTGGACTTCGAGGCTCTTTTGTGCTTTGCCTCGGTTTGCGAACCAGGTCTTGTTTTCTCTATTTTTTCTTCCCGAAGGGAGGGAGAGGTCTCGTAGACCATCTCCCAGTGGTCGTAGGCTACGTTTTGTGGTCGTAGGCCATTTTTCCCGTTTGGAACCTAGTTTTCAGTTTTCGGAGCCGTCGGCCATGTGTCTCAGTTCGGGACCGCTTAACTACCTCCGTTTGCTCCGATTTTTGGCACACACCTTGTTTCCTCTCTTTTGAGGGACACTGTGGCCCAGGAGACCACCTTCGTGGTCGCATGCCACTTCCGATGGTTTATATGGTGGAGAAAGGTGTGCAGGGCAAAGGTTCAATTTCTTCGGCAAGGAGAGAGTCAAATCTCAACTTCATACCCTTGTTCTAGACCAAAACAATCTTGATCAAAATATTTTAGTTTTAAAACCCTCTCTTTCAAAACGTTTTTGAAATAAAGTTTCTACAATGTTTCGAGGCTCACATTTCCTTAAATGTTGCGTTTTTCGGTAAACCGAGTCAGGACAGAGTAGAAATGAATGAAAGAGAGATGAAATCTTTGAAAAATCTTTCAAAACACCATACGTAGGGGTTTGGAGTTGAAGAAAAGAAGAGAAGAGGGAAGAAACCCAGTTGGGGGAGAAAACAGGCATGAATTGTTAAAAGAGAGTCGAGCAGCCCTCGCTAAATCGGGCCTATTCATTTGCATACTTGGAATCCATCTATGAGGCCACCACCATTGGAAAGAAGACTTCCGGGGCTTCATTTTTCACTCAAGAATCTCCTAAAGCCAATTCCGGATGGGGGAGATATGGTTGGTTGAAGTAGGGCATCACTCCAGTTGGACCGAATCTGCGCAGCTTCACCAAAACAGGCATAACTTTTTGCACAAGAGGAATTTTAATGCAAGGTTTGTGCCATTGGAAATCTAACTTCCGGGGCTTCAATTTGGACACCTGGCCGACTACCTTTGGACTTCCCAATCACTGGCCGGCCACCTTTCTTTCCGGAAGACCCATTTTTTGTCTTGAAAAACCAGAAAAAGTAGCAGGCCGACCATAAAAGGTGGTCGGCCGACCACTTATGCCCAGAAAGCCCAAAATTGATAGATATTTTCCCTCCAGCTACTTTCCACAACCTCCAGCTGTCCCAGATCAGATATTTTCGACCCAAGCTTGTTGAGGAAGCTATTCTCTTCATATTAGAGGGTTAAAGCACATTTAGGAGGGAGAGACAACTTAGGAGAGTTAGAACATTTTGAGAGCTTCTCTCACTAAAAAAATTTCCTCTCTCTCTAGAATTCTCAGCTCTCTCTCTCTCTCTCTTTCTCTCTCTTCCTATATTGTGTGTATAGAAGCATATAAGTGCCCAAAAGTGAGTGTTCTTCCCATTTCTTGAGCCTCCACCCTTGATCAAACTTGCCTATCTTGAAGAGGTGATTCTTGGAGGTGTATTTGGAGCTCCTAAGGCTGATTTTGGTCCAAGAAGGACCTGTTTTGGTGCTGAGCTTTAAGGGTAAGTCATCTTCTCCCTCTTTGAAGCTTTATCTTGCTCTATATCTTAGCTCCTTTTGTTTACATTTTTGGGCTCCGACCCGAACTGGAAACAATCTTATTTTGAGCTCATATTCATGTTTGATTAAGAAATTTTTTCTGTTTGAGGCCATCTGCTGCCCCTTTCCCTTTATCTCTCTTTTAGGGCTATTTCTTGCATGATATATTAGCCTTGCTTGTGAGCATTTCTGGGCTTTGATCCAAATTGTAAAGTGCCTTATTTTGAGCCCCTCTTCAACTTTGTTCAAGGGCTCTTCACTGTTTGAGGCCAGCTACTGCCTCTTGCTCTCTATCTCTCTTTTGGGGCTATTTTTGCATCATATTTTGGCCTTACTTGTGAGCATATTTGAGATTTTCCATAAACTGTAAAGTATCTTTTTTTGAGCCCCTCTTAAACTTTTTTGAAGGGCTCTTTGCTGTTTGAGGCCTTTTTCTGCCCTGTTTGTTCAATCTCTCTTTTAGGGTTGTTTTTGCATGGTACATTAGCCTTATTTGTAAGCCTTTTTGGACCTCGACCTAAACTGAAAAAAGTTTTTTTTGGCATCATCTTCATGTTTGATTAAGGTCCATTTTCTGTTTGGAGTCATCTTCCCCATGCATGCTTCATCTCTTCATGATTAGGGCTATGCATTAGAATACTTGCATTGGCTATGGTTTGGCCTCTTAGCCACTGAAATCTAGTAAATTTTTAGTGGCTTAGGTGTGTTCTTGAAGGCCAAAATCAGAGGGGGGTGACCCCCTCTCTCCTTGTTTTGCTTAATGGTCTTTTTGGCCTTCAAAAGAGGCCCTATCTTGCATGCTTTGTCAACTAATTTCAAGACCAATTTGATGAGTTTTAGGGCTATCATATTTGATTTTCAGAGTTGATTTGGCTATGCTAAGTGTCCTTGATGCATGTGCTTAATAACCCCTTTGTATGCCCTCTAAAAGAACCCATCATTTGTGCATGTGTTGGCTGCATTTCAGAGGTTATTTGGGCATGTTTTGACATATTTTATTCATTGATTTTTGCTGGTTTGATGAGTTCTCACCTGCTTCATATACATGCCATGTAAACCATGTTTGCTAGTTAAAGTTGCATGCTATTTTAGTCCATCTTGCTAGCATCTTTTGGCCATTCTTTGAACTAGAAATGTTCATGTTTTGGGACTACCTTGGTTCTGTCTTCATGCTTCATGATCAAATAATGCATGCTTTGTATAGCTATAGGTCAATGCATGTGCCTAGTTTTGTGTTTCGGGACCATTCCATGCATCGGGTGCCATGTTTCCATGTTTCGGGATCATTTTGCATCACATTTCAGTGCTGGAACTTGCATGTTTGTATGCCATATTCCATGCCTTGTTAGAGTGGCCTTTGTGCCTTAAGATCGGTCCTCGGTTTGCGTCCATGTGTGCGCGCATCTCGAGTGTCTCATTTTCATCTCATGGCCGCTGATGTGAGTGTGACTGAGGTCCACTCATATTGGTGTAAGTCCATCATGCATTGTGTATACCGTTTCAGTTCATAGCATTGCGTATGCTAGGTTGCATGATAGAGCATCGTGTATGCCATGTCACATCGAGCATTGTGTATGCCATTTCATAGCATTGCGTATACTAGGTTGTATGTTAGTCGCGTCATGCATGCCATCTCATCTGCATTGTGTTTGGGATAGGAGTTAGCCTGAGCACGGGAAACGAGGGACGTTTCGTACTCCGAGTGACGGAACGTGCCTCAATTCCCAGTCACCGACACTCCGGATTAACTATGATGGAGTCTCGGTCTTGTTGTGTTTATATGTGCATTCATTTCATATTGAGTCGTGCAATTCGACTCCTCGGCCATCATGCATTGAGATGCGTGATTGGTGGCACGAGGATCGAGGTGTGCATACATATGTGAAAATACAATGACATGCCCCTTTCTTGCTCTCTGTTGCAGCAAATCAGAAACCGGCAGTCGTTTACAGCTTCGTGCAATATTCCGGGTTTAATTGTAAACAGAGGCTAATTGGGGCATCGCAATGGATTTCCGCGCGAAACAACTCAAGCATGCATCATCCGTCATCCGGAGCAGAGCTGAGGCAGTCCATAGGCTTGCATGATAATTTACTGCTTTCCTAGATTAATTTGTTAATTAATTAGGGTTTTGTACTTATTCGGACTGTATTACTTATTTGGGACTGTATTATTTATTTGGACCCTCCGAGCGAGGGCAATTGTGTAATAAGTGTGCGTGAGTGTGATGTATGTCTTCCAACCCCACGTCTTTCTCCCTTTTATTTACTAGCTTATGGTGGTTAGATTAGGGCATATTTCAATTAGCATACAGTATGATATCATGTTTGCATTCATTCATCTGTCTTGCATGCACCGGGCTCGGCGCATCATACTAACTGCATTGTATTTCAATTCCGAGTTGAATACATGCTATCTGTTGCATTTCACATGCCATTTTAGAATAGCCGAGCCTATTGTAGTTCCATTTTTGCATGTGTTGCATTAGGCATTTCCGTATAGTTAGGATCCTGCATTGATTTCTAACATAGTTTCTGTTTTGGCTTGGAGTACTCGGTAAGTGGTTACGCTTTAGCATCCTTGCATGCATGTGAGTGACTGCCATGATAGCATGCTTACCATGAGGCTAAATGCTTATATGATATACCTGTCTGAATGCCTGTGGGTGAAGGTTGGATTATCTGAATTGGAGCAATGCATTGACTGTGAGTTTTAAGCCCACTAGATAGTGGCAAAACCATGTTTTCTAAGCCCACCCGAGGGTGACAAATCCACGTCTTAGCCTACTTGCGGGTAGCACCATCAAACCATTTTCAAAATAAACAAACATGAAATGTGTTGTTCTAATTCGGCGATCCAGTCTATACTTGTGTGTTGTGCGCATCACGTAGTAAATCTAGGCTAATAACCGGAATAAGAGCACATAATGTTTTCAAAACTTGATATCATGGTTAGTAGCGGCCGATCTTTGATCGGGCGAGCGGGGGTGCTCACGAAGTGACCTTCCCCAATCGTACCCAAGTTCCCGAGCCGAGGCAACTTTGGTGATGACGGACACGTGGCCTTAGGCAACGAGTCAGGGTTTCCTAAATTTCCCAAAATAAAATATTTAGGTGGCGACTCTGTATCTGGCAAAGCAGTCCGTGTTTGGCACTTTTTTCTAAAAATCTGTTTTCTCAAAACGATTTACCGGATTTGGACTCTTTGGTTCAGATTGAGAACCGTGACAATTTGAGTCTGAACTGTAGTGAGCCCAAAATGAACAAAACGGGACTCACCCTCCCGGGGCGTTCGGGGACGTCTACAATGCTCTGGCCACCAAAGTGGCTGAAATCAAGGATGCTGATGAGAAGGCGTATGCTCAGGACATGGCCGACGTCACGGAGGCCTATGAGCAACAAATGAAGCAGGCATGCAACAAAGGTTTCTCCCTTGGTTGGATGTCCCTTCTTAAAAAGCTTAATGTCCCTGAGGACTCGCCTCTTCGGAATGCCGAGGCCATTCTTCTTCCATTCCCTCCGCCGCCACCTCCAACTCAATCTGATGATGATTCTGATTCTGAGGATCAACATGAAGATGAGGCTTTGGTGAGAAAATCCAAGGAGGCTACTGGGGCCAAGTCCCCTCCTCAAAATGAGCAAGTCCTTGACTTGACTCAAGATGAGGAGGTTGAAGAGGTTCCCAAGGAAGCTACCCTTGAGCAGGTATCATCCGATATTCCTCTAGCTGAGAAGAGTATTGATGAAACCCTTGCCCAAATCGATGCCGAGCTTGCTGCAGAAAAGGAGGCCGAAATGGCTTCTCAACTGTCTTCCGAGGTCCAGACTCAAGTTGCTGCTGATGTTGAGGAACCTTAATTTTCTTTTGTTTTTTGTACTCTTGTACTTTTTGTTTTTCAGACAATGTAAGCTTCTTATATAGCCGGCGTGCCCTTTTTTGTGTATGAATGCATCTGCTTTTCTTGAATGCTTGAACCTTTATCTTCTCTTTATTGCTGTTGCATGATTCTATACTTAGAATATTCTGCATGTCTTTAATATACTCTTCCTTCTTTGTGCAACCTTCTCGGGGTGACTTACCTCGGTAAACAATGATCTCGAGGTAACTTGTAAATTGCTACAAATTTCAACAAGTGTTAAACAATGATCTCGGTTTAACTTCAACTTGTAAATTGCTACAAATTTCAACAAATGTTAAACAATGATCTCGGTTTAACTTCAACTTGTAAATTGCTACAAATTTCAACAAGTGTTAAACAATGATCTTGTAAATTGCTACAAATTTCAACAAGTGTTAAACAATGATCTCAGTTTAACTTCAACTTGTAAATTGCTACAAATTTCAACAAGTGTTAAACAATGATCTCGGTTTAACTTCAACTTGTAAATTGCTACAAATTTCAACAAGTGTTAAATAATGATCTCGGTTTAACTTCAACTTGTAAATTGTTACAAATTTCAACAAGTGTTAAACAAAACAACTCTGCCTTCCCTCTGCCCCCTAATGTGAACCTGAGTTCCACTTGGATTCTCATTAAAAAACATTATTATGCATAGTTTCACAAGTTGTGGAGAATTCTGCTAAGATTTTATTGATGACATCGGCAAAAAATAAAGCAATATCCAATGATAGAAAAATTTCAAATTACAAGTGTTCCAGGGTCTTAGCAATGCTTTGCCCTCATTATCTTCCAGCCGATATGCCCCATTGCCCAATACCGAAGTGATTCTGTAAGGTCCTTCCCAGTTTGGGCCAAGCTTGCCCTCCCTAGGATCCTTCTTGTTGCCGACGACTTTTCTCAGGACTAGGTCGCCGACTTGAAATTCCCTTGGATTAACCTTCTTGTTATAAGTTCTAGCAAGCTGTTGCTGGTATACTGCAAGCTATATTGCAACCTTCTCTCTTCTTTCTTCTAGAAGATCCAGATCTTGGGCTAAAAATACATCATTAGTTATGTTCTCAACTCCCTAGGTTCTGATCCTTGAGATGCCGACCTCCAATGGGATGACTGCTTCTGTGCCATAAGTTATGGCAAAGAGGGATTCCCCTGTTGATCTTCTCGGCGTAGTCCGATATGCCCAGAGTACATTGCGCAATTCGTCTACCCACTTCCCTTTTGCTGCCTGCAGCCTTTTCTTTATTCCGTCCAAAATTACTTTGTTGGATGCTTCTGCTTGTCCACTGCTTTGTGGAAAGCTTGGGGTTGAAAAGTAGTTCTTGATCTTGAACTTTGCACAGAAGTTTTTGATCAGCTTACTGTCAAATTGAGTTCCATTGTTTGCAACAATTGCTCTTGAAATCCCAAATCTGGTAATGATGTTTCCCTATATAAAGTTCTTGACATCCACATTTCAGATCTTGGCAAGAGGTTCTGCTTTTATCCACTTTGTGAAGTAATCTGTTGCTAACAGCAGGTATTTCTTTTGCCCAGTTGCTTGGGGCAATTGCCCAACGAGATCCATTCCCCATTGGGCAAATGGCCAAGGACTGGATACAGGGTTTAGGTCAGCAGCTGGCTGGTGTATCAAAGGTGTAAACCTTTGGCATTGTTCACACTTCTTCACGTAGGCTTCTGCATCTTTTTTGCATGTAGGGCCACCAATACCCCTGGGTGATGGCCCTGTGAGCTAGTGATCTGCCCCCAGTGTGGCTTCCACAAATTCCTTCATGAATTTCATATAAAAAAATCTTCAACCTGCAGAGGGTGTACACACCTTAAGAGGGGTCCAGTGAAGGACCTTCTGTAAAGATGTCCTTCTGCTGTCAGACTGAATCTTGCCGACTTCAATCTGATCTTGTGTGCCTCCTTGTGGTCATCTGGCAGCTTTTCTTCTTTCAGGAACGCAACAATTGCGTCCATCCAGCTTGGTCACATGTCTACGCACATTGCTTCACGTTCTGTGATTACTGGTTCAATGCTCGGGCCCGACAAGTATTCAATCATTATTGTCCTTGTTTTTCCTGGTTGTATTGCACTAGCTAGGTTGGCCAATGCATCGGCATGGTTGTTATCATCTCGGCTGACTTGAAGCAGTCTGCAGTTCTGGAATAAGGCTGCCAGCCTGATGACCTCCTTTGCGTAGGCCGACATTCTTTCATCTCGGGCTGCAAACTCGCCCGTTGTCTGGTTAACTATCAATTGTGAATCACAAAAAACTATTACCTCATCTGCTAGTACTGCTACTGCTAGCTTCAGTCCTGCAATCAATGCTTCATATTCTGTCTCATTGTTTAAGGCCTTGAATCCCAATCGAATGGACTGTTCTAATATTTCTCCATCTTGAGATATCAGTACTACTCCTGCCCCCGCTCCTTGTCGGTTTGAACTCCCATCAACGAACAGTTGAAAGGAGTCGCCGATGTAAATGCTGCAGGGTTTGGGTTTCTCTTCTTTCCTTTGTTCTTTAGCCTTTGGCTGGGCTTCTGCTTGCTTGTTTGGACATTGTCTGTCTTGGCTCAACGGAGCCCGATGTTCGATGGACTCTGGCGTGAACTCGGCCACGAAATCGGCCAAAACATGGCCTTTGATTGCAGTTCTGGGCCTGTACTCGAGATCATCTTGGCCTAGGGCGACTGCCCACCTGGCTATTCTTTCTGTCAAGTCTCCCTGCTGCAATAGGGACTTTAATGGATGCTCTGTTAGTACCAAAATTTTATGGGCCTGGAAGTAATGGTTCAACTTCTTTGAAGCCATTACTAGAGCCAGTGCCAATTTCTCTAAGGGTAGATACATTGTTTCTGCGTTGGCTAGGGTTTTGCTTACATAGTACACAGCCTTTTGCTCCCCCTTTTTTCTTCTCAGATTAGTACTGCACTAATCGCATGTTCTGAAACTGCTAATTACAGGAACAGCTCCACCCTAGGTTCTGGATTTGAAAGAACTGGAGCTGTGGTTAGGCACTTCTTCAGATCGGCTAATGCTTCTTCGCACTCCTCTGTCCAAAGAAAGTCTGTGGCTTTCTTCACTAATTTGAAAAAGGGTTTGCACTTGTCTGAGCTTCTACTTATAAACCTGTTCAGGGTTGCGGTCCTTCCAGTTAGCTTCTGCACCTGTTTTACCGACGTCGGGCTCTTCAGCTCTAGAATGGCCTTGATCTGATCTGGGCTGGCCTCAATGCCCCTCCTGGTCACCAGGTATCCTAGAAACTTACCAAATCCGACTCTAAATGCACACTTCGATACATTGAGTCGGAGCCAATATGTTTTAAGGATTTCAAAGACTGCTTTTAGATCGGCAAGATGTCCCTCAGACTCCTTGGTATTAATGACCATGTCGTCGATGTAGACTTCTACTGTTCGGCCAATCAGGTGCTTGAACATCTTGGTTTCCAATCTTTGGTAGGTGGCTCCTGCGTTTTTCAATCCAAAGGGCATTACTCTGTAGCAGTATAGCCCTTTGGGAGTGATAAATGCAGTCTTCTCTTCATCTGCTGGGTCCATAGCTATCTGGTGATACCCCTTGTAGGCATCCAGGAAGCTCATCCTTCCATGCCCCGAAGTGGCATCCACTAGCTGGTCAATCTTGGGTAGAGGGAAGCTGTCTTTGGGGTAGGCCTTGTTGACCCTGTATTTTGCTTTTTGTTCGAGGGGTTATGCTTGACTTTCTTAAATTTGAAACCCTGTCTTTTCCCACGCCATTCAGACGCTGGTGATTCAGATTGTTTCACTGTTTCGATGTTCGACTCAGCCATCAATGCCCGGTCGAGAACACCTACATAGGTCGGGAGTTTCAGAACATTAATTCTGTCAAGGATTGCAACATTAAGGCCGCCTTCAAATTTCCTGGCCTTCTTATATTCAGTGTCCACCATATGTGGCGCATATCTAGCAAGCTCGGTAAATTTCGTTTCATATTCAGCAACAGACATTGTGCCCTGTCTCAGCTGTTCGAATTCAGTCACTTTTCTATCCTTGACGCATTGAGGAAAGTACTTCTCAAAGAAGGCTCATTTGAATTGAGCCCAAGTCATAACAGTATTTTCATCCCGGATAAGCATCCACCACCTTCTAGCTTCTTCTTGCAAGGTAAAGGTGGCCAACAGTACTTTATGTGCCTCAGAGCACGGAAACACTTCAAATAGCTTTTCAGTTTCAAGTACCCAAGCTTCAGCTTTCAACGGTTCAAGGCCTCCCTGAAAGGATGGCGGTTTCATTTTGCTGAACTTCTGGGTAAGAGCAATTATGTCCCCATCATTTACATTCACATTCAGTTCCGGCTGTACCGGAGGAGGAGGTGGGGGCTGTTGGTTCTGTTGTTGGTCAAGTCTAGCAGTTATCAGTTCCATCATTCTTTCCAGTCTGGCCATTCTGGCCTCAGAGGATGAGGATTCAGTTTCGTTTGCAGTGCTTGCATTATCCATTATTCTATAAACAGTTATAACAGTTTCAATCATAAGCAGTTACATACTTAAACAGTTTATCACATAAGCAGTCATGTGTTTAAACAGGTTAACACATTAAAACATAATCAGTCATGCCATAACCACACACTTTTCATGCTCATGAATGCCCTAATCACTTTCCTAGGACACCCTATAGCTCATTTGGACATGTGTGTGCGGTATAACTCGTGGTTAAGTATCGCTCCGATACCACTCTGTCACGACCCAAACCCGGCCCTATGGGTTTAGCACCGTAACCGGCCAGTAATCCGAGATTACCGAAGGCCTATTTAACAGTATTACAATAAAACAGAGTACAGGGCCTGGCGGAAGCCAATACAATAATAAAATAATGTCCAATGAGCTGTGACAGTCTGTATGCCAAAAAGATTTTTCATACATATTTACAGAACAGTATATATATACATGTCATTCAGTGAAACAGGGACTTAATCCCCACTCAACAGTACAGTAAACATTCAGTCTATACAATCCATGCGGTTATTACAAAGCAGTGAGACAGTGCAAAAAGGGGAAATACTAAAACACCCCTAAGCCTTAGCATGATAGGCTCGGAACCTCGCAGTGAGGCACATTGGTTGGCTTGACAAAACTGGAGTTTACTCCGACGCTTCTAGCTTTGATCCGGTGCCTGTACACCTACATATATATATGAGCAGTGAGCTAAAGCCCAGTGAATAACATAATGCGTAAATGAGTTAAGAATGAATGTCCTTACAGTAATGAAAACAGTTCATTGATTCAGTATATCTGTCATTCAGTGATATGTGGTACACCCATTAGCATAGCAGTACAGTAAACGATAGGTCTTAAAAGACCGAACAATAATTGATGGCCATCAATCAGTAAACAGTAGTGGTTCTAACATGGGAACCGAGTTGATTAGACAAATCCACCCGTTCAAAGACCGTCGGTGGGGCCATCCGTTCACAGACCGTCGATGGCAGAGATTTCTCGAACAGTAGCAGTAACAGTAAACAATAGTTGCTAAGGATACCACAGTACAGTTCAGAATATAGGACATACATTCATACAGTCAACAATATCAATTCAGTAAACAGTTCAGTTCAGTATTTCAGAAGATAATCATTTGAACATATCTTTACACAATTGTTACTCACAGAGTTCTGGGCTACAGTGAACTAGAGCGTCTCCCCGGAATGCCAACCCTATACAGTTAACAGATTGAACACACTCTAAGTTTCACAGTTGGGAAAGATAAACATTAACTCCCTATTATGCCTCGGTGTGTTCTACATCTATATCCTCATTAAGATGTCTAAAACTAGACCTAGGAATGCCTAGGATGGAATGAGGACGCAAAGATGTATTCAGAAAACATTTGCAGAATTTTCAGTGAAACAGAGTCCCGCTCGAGCGCAGGTTTCTCCGCTCGAGCAGACAAGCAGACAAAGGTCCCCCCTCGAGCGGCAACATCCTCGCTCGAGCGGACCAAAAAGTACTGGATAGGTGAAATCTCCGCTCGACGCCCGCTCGAGCGTGTCACCCAGTCCTCCACTCGAGCGCCCAATACTCCGCTCGAGCGGACTGATGCGCAGTGCAAGATGCTGGGAGCTCGATTTTCCCGCTCGAGCGGCACTTCCCCCGCTCGAGCGGACAACCAAAATCTGGAAATTCCAGATTTGAGTTCCAAGCTCAAAGCTAAGTTCAAAAGCAATATTTTCGATCCTCTTGGGCTATTTTCTGGAAAAACTCTTGCAAACACATAGAATAACATAATTCAAAGCTCAATTTGAGAAATCAAAGCCCAAGGGTGTTTAATTCAAACCCAACTTCAAACCATTTTTCAAGAACAAGATGAACATGCAACATGCATGGATTCGAATCATTTCCAAACTTCAATTTGGTGCTCTAAGGAGCCAATTGTTCCAAAAACAAGATGAAAACATGGTTTATTCTCAAAACATGGACATGCATGTGATAATCTATGGAGAACAACCTCAAAAATGAGAGACATGTACATGCATGCAATAATTTAGCTCTATTCCAACACCTATGGACCAATCCAAGACTCAAATCACTAGAGGCTCAAGAATTAAGCAAGAACAAGCTCAAATACTTTAATAAAAGGTTGAATTCTCTTACCTAAGTCTTAAATTAGAGGTATGGAGGCTTAATTAGCAATCTACACTTCAATTCCAAGCAATTCAAGCCAATTCAACAAAATGAACTCAAGTCTCTCTTATTTCCTCTCTCTATAATTCGGTGGTCTCAAGAATGAGGCTAGTCAAATGTTGTGTCTAAGTGTAATGAGGAGATCAAAAGGTGGAGATAATGGGCCACTAGAGTGGCATTTCGGTAGATAAGTCTAAGAATGCAATTCAACTCATTTTAATCTAATTTAATCATACCTAACCAGTTTTCAGTTAATTCTACTATAAAATCACATAAATTATGGCGATCATGAAACACTAATCAGTTTACGGTTCGGCCGCCGATAAGACCTTCAATTAGCAGTTTAAACATAAAACATGAACAGATAAATAATCAATCAAACAGATAGAATATGCAATACAGTAGGTATACTTGATCAATTCAGTTCCAGTTTCAGTCAGTCGGTTCAGTAATTTATTCAGTTCACTTATCAATCATAATCAGTTTCAGTTTAACAGTGATCGGTGGTTAATCGGTAATTAGTAACGAGGGTTGTTATAATTATGTGGATGCTAGACCATTTCTAGGTCGGCTTCAGTAAAGGTTATCATTGGTCCCTGGCATCCTTCTGCCCGATGTCTTTTCTCCCCGACTTGATAGACATATTGTAGGTGTTTTACCTTCTGGGTCTCCCCTCTGATTTCGTTCTCGTTGACCTTTGAGTGAATCACATTGACTACCCGAGGTCCTCCTGCCTCAGGTTGCTGTGTTGGGGGAAGTGGAGCTGCTGGTGCTTGAGGCAATCTTACATGTTCTTCTCTTGTTCTGGCCTTGTCGACCAGATCTCTCAGATGGCCTTGCCTTACCAAGTCTTCCAAGTGTGCTTTCAGGGCTCTGCAACCCTGAGTTGTGTGCCCCTTTTCATTGTGGTAGGCACAACGCCTGCCAACGTTTCTCCCCATGAATTCCCCTGGTGCCCTTGCTGGTGCTCTGAAATAGGACTGGTTCCAAATTTGATCCAGGACTTTGTGAATTGGAGTTCGGAACACAGTTGTCACTGCCTGGGCAGCCCTCAGTTCTGCTTCGTGCTTGTTCGACCCGTTGTTACCTCGGCCTCGTTTCGGTGAGCCGTTTCCTTTCTCTTGCTTTATCTCCTTGGCCCCCAACGTATCTTCCTCGGCTCTAGCATACTTCTCGATTCTCGCCATGAGCTCTTCCATGCTTTTTGGCAAAGTTTTTGCCAAAGATTTCCGTAGTGGGCAGTTATCTTTTAAGCCGTTCTTGAATGACACGACCGCCACTTCTTGATTATACTCTGGTATTCGGTTGAATACCTCATAGTATCTTTTTGCATAGGCCCTAAGGCCTTCATCCTTACCAATCTTCAGAGCTATCAATGCGTCAACCCTTAATGGCTGTAGTTTGTTTGTCACGAACCTGGTCACAAACATCTCGGCCAAGCCTTCCCAAGTCTTCACGCTTCCCTTTGGTAGTTTGTGGAACCAATTTGATGCAATCTCCCTGAAGGATGAGGGGAACACTTTGCAGAGCAACGTCTCGTTCCCACTATACAATGCCATTGAGTTCAAATATAATCCGACGTGGAAGTTGGGGTCTGACTTACCATCGTATATTTGAAACCTTGGCATACTAAATCTCTTCGACGCCTCAAACCTGTCCCATTCCACCGAGAATGGTGTCCTCGGCTTATCTGGGGAAGTTACCTCGGCGTAGTCATTCTGTTGCTTCCTCTTGAGGTAATCTCTTAAATCCTCTTTTGTCCTCCCAGGAGCTCGGCTATCTCCTGCTTTTAGTCTTTTCGGTGCACTACTTTCGGCCTCGTGGTGAGTCCTCTTCGACCCTTCTCCATGGGTTGTGTCGAAGCACAACGCCTGCTCCTGAACATGCCGATGTCCCTTGGGGTCCGCCTCCTTCGTATGATGCGTCCTCCGTGATTCTTCTCTTCTTGGCTCCCTTCGTTCGACCTCCCCGAAAGGTCGATGAGAGTGTCTTTCGCTCCCGTTGTGCTGAGGGGCTACGGGGATTGTTCTCTGTCTTCCCTTCTGGGCATTGGCTGCTGGAATCGGCGTGTCCTGCAGCAGGAACGGCGACTGCATGATGTTATTTTGCATCATGAAATTGACGACCGACTGCAGGTCTGCCAGTTTGTTTGCCATCTCCTTCATCTCTTCGTCTCTCCGCAGGCATCTATCCTTCCATACCTGGAGGTCGTCTTCGCTGTAGTAGCCACTTCGATCTGGTTTCTTTGGTGCGTCGCTAGTCTAGCCGACGTCTTTCACTCCGTGATTCTGGTCACGAGTTTCTGCGTTGTATTCGTCTCCTGTGACATCAAGGTCAATAGGTCTCCCACTCCCAGCAGGAGTGTCGTCCCCAATCCTTTCCTTCTGTCCGTTACTGGCCATCTATTCTCCTATCTTTCCCACAGACGGCGCCAAATTGTGTGAATAATTTGCCGATCACACTGCCAACTCAGTGATCAGCTGGAGAGAACTGGCAGAATAGATAACACCTGGCTAACCTGCAACAGAAAGAGAAGATTCCGGCGGTGGTTCTTCCACCCGGGGGCACTCTGACGATCAAGCCAGTATATCTCTCAGATAATCAAGTGCTAAATTCACTGCTCAAAGTATAAATTACGTACCTTAAACCCATGAGGGTGCCTCCCTTTTATAGTTTACTCAATCCTAGTCCCACTAGAAACCTGACTTCTATGGACTCCCATTCAGTGCTTACTTTGGACTCTACAAGAAATAATGATAGACTCCCTAACTTATCCATCTTGAAGTCTTTCTTCATTCTGGAACTTTTGTCCCTTATCTGCTCATCTCGGATTCCGACATCCTCGGAGAAAACCTCGGCAACACCAAGATTACCTCAACATAACGACTAGAACACATGGCACCTCGGCTGACACGTCGATATCACCTTGTCACGTATTGGTACTCAGAAAGTATTTCCCCACATTAATAATACTATAGAATGAATTTAGATTAGATAACAAATTTTTTGTTTTTGTTTTTTTTTTTTTTCCATATAAATATTACTATATATATATATAAACGATTGTGTATGTCATGCTTGGAGATTAGATAGGTAAAAATATTATTATTTTATGGTACCTACTACCTACTTAGCCGCCAGAGTGGGTTTCCATTAACAAGACTCACAAAAATACAGAAAATATTATCCTAGTAAAAACTCTACATTAGTATATCACTAAAATGATTAGTATATCACTAAGATTATCTTTGAATCATATATTTTAATAGAAATTTTAAATTATTTAAAAATTTAAAAGATATTTTTAAAATACTTTTTTTAAATTTATAATTAAAAAACAACGTAGGTAATTTATCAATTTATACAATAAGATGAGCAAAATGAGATCAAAGAAGGTAAGTTTTGGATCATTTTAGTCCCTTACTATCATTTGGGCTAATGTTGATTCTAAAATCAATTAAGTTACTCAATTTTGATTTGTATTTGACTTGTTTTAGATTTATTTAATGTATGTAATAGTAATATATTATTAAAATTTTATTTTTTTGTTGTTTTGTACTGAAATTTAAAATTGACAATATATAACTTGTCATGTCCTTTAAGTGCTTTGATTTATTTACTTATTTATTTTTTTATTTGTGTGGGATAGAGAGAGAGAGAGAGAGATAAGACTCTTTACCAATTATTGATAATTTATTTTCATGAGCTCAAGATGTCTAGAAGCTACAAAAGATAAAGAGAAAAATCTATGCTTCCAAAAAAATGATCAAAAAGTTACCTAGAATTTCAAATTTAAGGTGTATATTTGAATTTCTTGTTATGAAGCCACATAATAAATGAATCTTGGCTTTAAATTTTAGATTTTGGATAATTTTCTTAATATGCAGTAGTACAGAAAATGAAAAATGAAGAGAAGTTTTTCTAACCATTAATTATTCTAATTTTGGTGGCTTATGTTCTAATCCAAAGTTGGCCATGGACATTGTAAAGCTAATTACTCTTTAGTTTTCTTAATGAATAACTCACAACCAAAAACATCTTATCTTAATAGATAGTCATCTTAAACATTGTTTAAGCATTTTAAAACTTACATTACATAGTAAGCATGACATTAGGATTTTTGGAGTCTCTTTTTCAACTTCTACAAAGTTATTGAACTTTCTAATCCCTAATTGATTTTTCTAAAAGGGCAAATTACACTGACACCCCCTGAAATTTATGTTTATTACAGTTCTCCCCTCACCTTTTGGAAATTGCATCTCCCTCCTGAAGTTTAAAGTTTCATTACAGATTCTCTCCTTTAGCAATTTAATTTTTTTAAATACCAATTTTACCCTCATTGGGTAAATTATATTGACACATCTCACATTTTAAAAATTACAATCTCCTCCCTAAAGTTTAAAGTAGTATTACCAATTGCCCCCTCGGTTAGTATTAGTTAGAAAAAAAATTCATTGGAAAAAAATTTATTTTTAAAAAAAATTAATTGAAAAAAATTTTGTTAGTAAAGTTTTAAAACTTCTGTTTAAAAACGAACGTAAGCTCATTTATTGAATTTACATTTTTTTCCTCAAAACTACAAATTGAGACAATTATTTATAAACTAAAAAAATTATTAAACAAGTTTTTATGACATTTTTTTTACATTTTTGTAAATATAAATTGAAAACTGAAAACGAAATGGTTACCAAACAGACTTGATGGTAAAAATGTTGTAAAATTAACAAATAATTAAATAAGTTATCAACGTAATAAATGACTTATCAAAAGATTCTTAGGCTATGTATGGTTTGATTTTTTTTAAAAAAAATTAAAAATTAATTTGGTTAAGAAATAAAAAATAATTATCATTTTTATATAATTTTTATCTTTCGAGTAGTTAGAAATAATTTTTTACAAATTAAATTGAAACAGCTATACGTATGCATATAACCTGCCTAAAAGTTAAAATGATAATTATTTTTTACCCTTAAATGATAATTATTCTTTATTTTTTATTTCTTAACCAAATTAATTTTAAATTTTAAATTTCTAAAAATCAAACCATACATAGCTTAAGAATCTTTTAATAAGTCATTTCTTACGTTGGTAACTTCTTTAATTATTTTTTAATTTTACAATATTTTTACCATCAAGCCTGTTTGGTAATCATTTCGTTTTCAGTTTTCAATTTATATTTACAAAAATTTTAAAAACTGTCATAAAAACTTGTTTGATAATTTTTTTGGTTTATAAATGGTTGTCTTAGTTTGTAAATTTGAGGAAAAAACGTAAATTCAAAAAATGAGCTTACGTTGGTTTTTAAACGGAAATTTAAAAACTTTATTAACAAAAAAAAATTTCAATTAATTTTTTTTCCAATGATTTTTTTTTTCCAACTAATGCTAACCGAGGGGGCAATTGGTAATGCTACTTTAAACCTTAGGGAGGGAATTGTAATTTCTAAAATGTGAGGGGGTGTCAATGTAATTTATCTAACGAGGACAAAATTGGTATTTAAAAAAATTAAATTGCTGAAAAGAAAAATCTGTAATGAAACTTCAACTTTCGGGAGGAGATATAATTTTCAAAAAATGAGAGAAAAAACTATAATAAACATAAAATTCAGAAAGTGTCAGTGTAACTTACCCTTTCTAAAAACATTAATCCCTAAATTGATTTTTATTGAACGGAGCTGCTGTAGAGCTCTAATTAGAGCTGCTGCAGTACAGCTCTAATTAGAGCTGCTGCACGAGCTGCCCATGAATAAAAAAAATAAAATAAAATAAAATAAAAGACAAAAAAAAAAATAAATAAATAAATTAAAGCTCTATTAAAATTATTTTTTTAGAGGCCTAAATCAGTTTTCTTCATTGAAATGTTTGTTGCTTTTTATATGGGCAAACTAAACCATTTGTCTTTGTAATATATATGTTTTTTATAATTGAAGTGGAAGGACAGTGATGATGGGAGAGTTGCTCTAATTTTTAATAGGGTACCCCACTAAACTATAAGATAGATAAACCTAGCTACAAGATATGACAAATCTGTTTGGGCAATGCTGGGGACCCCCAGTGGGGGCGACCCCCAGCACCCCCCCCCCCCCCCCCCCCCAAGTGCCAGGTGGGGCACTGCCACAGGCCCAAAAAAAAAAAAAAAAAAAAAAAAAAAAAATTTGGACCAATGAGAGAGGACCCCAGTACCCCCACTGGGGGTCTCAGCCATTTTCCAATCTGTTTAATGTCATGATTAATGACCAATGAGTGTGTACCAAAAATTTTTGAGTGTGATAGATTTTTTTTTATTTTTTATTTTTTTCTATTTTTCGACCCCTTTGATTGATGAAGAAAATTATGAATCTATGAGCGCTGGGGTCCTCTGATTTGCTTTACCTAAATTTTGAGTGATGACAAAAACTCTTTTCCCATATGAATGTGTAGGGAAATTATTTAGCCTTTGATTGATACGTGAGTTGGTATTTTAATCTTTTAATTATTTTAGTTTAAGATTAAAAAGTCTTATTTGAGATTGATTTTTTGATTTTTTTGATTTTTATGAAAAAAATTAAATAATTATAATTAGAATGTAAATTTTATTTTATTAATTTTTTAACTTATTTATCTTTTTATGACTAAAATAGTCAAAAAAAAAAAAAAAAAAACCTTACGCCAAACATTTGGTTTTGAGCTAAAGATATGTGGTAAATAAAATATTTTTTAATTTGCTTTTGGTACATGAGATGTGACAATATATTATGATGAAATAACCATTTAATTTCATTTTAACTGACCAAACAGAATATAAGTCCACATCACACATCACACAAAAAATATGTGGCACTGAAGTGAATCATGACGTGTAGGTGTAGTTTAAACAACTGAAAATGGGTCTCATTTTTTTAAAAATTCACCTAAAAAGTCATATTCTTTTTTATTTTTTAAATTTAATAATCTTTCTTTTTAGAATTCGTATTAAAACAATTTACTTCGTGAGTCTATCTATTGTGAAAGGATCTAAATTTTTTTAAAAAATTCAAAAAAGTTCATCAAAAACACACACACAAAAAAAAATAAATAAATAAATAAAAATAAATTCTAAAACTAAAACTACTAACCTTTTTTTTCAAGTGAATATATATATTTTAAATTTCACTTTTATTGGTGATTGCTCGATAGACAAAAAAAAAAAAAAAAAAATCAATAAAAATATTTTTAAAAAAATCTAAAAAAATTCAATCCCAAAACTGGGGATTGCTCCACAGATAACCATGACTCATGATAAAAGGTCAGCACACGTGGGTGGTGGGCTATGGTGGGTTCGACCCACCATTCTCTCTACTTGTCAAGATATTTCAAGAAGTGGTTAAGATGTGAGGCTAGCTCCATATAACATTAATTCGATTGAAATTTTCTTTGAACTTCATTTTTTTTTTTCATATTTTGAGAGTAGGTTAAAAGATTTTTTTTTTAAACGTTTTTTATTATTATTTTTTAAATGTAAAAAAAATAAAGAAGTGATATGACCAAAATAATAATAATAATAATAATTTTTAACTACCTTCTCAAAATAAGCCTAAAATTACATCTTGGGTTGAGTGGAATAAAACTTACGTTGTCACACTTTCTTGGGGAAAAAAAAATTTGATCTTTCAATATTTTATTTAGTTTGGGTTGGATTAATAAAGGATGGACATATCTTCCTTGTAAAAGCAGCTTTGTTCATTCAACAACGATACATAGTAAAAATAAAATAATTCAAAAAGTAATTATATGGATTAGATTCATTCAAAATGTAATCTGAATCACACTAAATTTAAATTTACATAATATTTTCGAGCTCCGTTTATTGCAAGTCTTTCCTACTCCATTGGGGAAAATTATTCAATAATTCTAAAACATTACGTGGCCATACTCCAAACCAATCACTAATTACTTAACCTCATGTCGTTCTTCCATCCTCAACATAAATCGTGGGCCTCTATCCCACTCTACCAATCAAAACCTTATAGAACACCACGTGTCTATTCTCCAAAAATACTGAATAATCACCCATTTGATTAAAAAGATCTCCCTGAAAGGAAAAGAATCAAGAAAGCAAAAACTCATCCTCAACTTTTTATATTTGATATTGACCAACCATATTTGCGACTAGCAATTGATTAATATTTTGTCATTGTTTGCGTCATCTCTTGCGTTGGTAATTATAATTAATTTATTGTTTGTAAATAATGAAAATAAATAATATCTTTTTTTATATTCAGTGATACAAAATAATGAAAAAATTAGATAACATAAGATCCTCATAAGCAAATAAAGTAATGCAACAAATAAAAGCCATTCATTATTTCTTTTTTAGTTATGATTAAAAATGATTTAATTATAATATTTTTGATAATTAACACTATAAATATCATAATTTATATATGGTACACACCAACACCATTTTAGAAGTGTATATCCTAGAATGACTCAAAAAATATCCACATCAAAAGTTAAATAAAATGGTTAGGTAAGGTATATGCTTTCTTTCACGTTTGGGACTAGGCCAAGACATGCACTTGGAGAGGATGGATGTTTGATATTTGACACAACGAACTTGTCTCCTGAGAGGTATGCAAAGTCAAAAATTGAAAACAGTGACATTATTATTTATTAAATTTTTTAAGAGAAATAGCATTTCAAATGGATAATCTGGAAATCATTATACTATACATTCATGAAAGTATATTTGTCAAAAAAATGAGAAAATTATTTTGAGAAGATTTAGAATTATGTCCATTATATCCACATCAAAATTATTTTGACATTCATGATTTAGAAAATATATGATTCTAATCTTTTACTGATAAGAAAAAAAAAAAGAGTATATATATATTTTTATTATCCCTAACAATCCAAAATTCAAATACAACCTCAAAGATATATATACATCCAACTCAAATTCAAGATACCAATGATGGAAGCAGCAATGACTAAGAACTTATTTCAATCAAATTGAAAATTCCACAAGTACAATAACAAGTTCACAAAGATTCTGTGTTGGGCTGTGAAGAATAACAATATTACAGTACTATTTAACAAAAATAAATAAATAAATAAATTTGACCCAAACAAGTCTTTTTTCGAGCTTTCGAACCATCAGTATTTCTGCTGAAAATCAGACAATTTTCGCAAATTCCCATTCCAAAAAACAGCAGATCAAACCATGTATGTCATCCCAACTTGCATTATATTGGTATGAGGAACCCTCATAGTCGCCGCGCCTCCCCTGCAATTCCTCCTCAGGAATGCATAGAAGTAGTTTATAACTAATTTCTTGATGAAAAACGAGCTTTTCTTCGCCTTCACGTCGCCATGTCCAAGCAAATAAGTAAATCCTGAGTCCATAGCTTCACGGAGAGCTGAAAGCTCGTACTCAAGTCTTGGATCGTCGTCATCCAATGGCATAACACTAGATGGCAAAGCTGAGACAGATTCATCTGATATAGAAGTTCCTGCTTCTTCAAATCTTTGATCACTCATCAATGGAATCCTCAGCTCCTGGACTTCAGATCCCCTTGACCTCACTGAAATACTATCCAAGTCCATCTCCTCCAAATTGCTCTCCAAGGCAAGATCTTGAGCCTCCCTTCTCAAAAACTTTTCAAGGCTTTCACCCAGAAGCTGCTCAAAAGCACGGTGATCTTCCTTCCGGACATCTTTATAACCATATCGAGCAACACAACGGAACATATGGTAATCTTTAGGACCAACCCTTCGAAATAGAAACCTTTCTTCTTGGGGGACAACTGGAACTGGAACATACTTGATGCAAACAAAGACTACTGTGGAATGAATGGCTGGAAGGTCGAGTAAGAACTGCCCAAAAACTGAGGGTATCCCTTGGACGAGCTCATTGTATAGTAATCCAATTCCCGGTACCCTAACGGTTCCAAGGGTGGATCCAAGTTCAAGCAAGAAATCCATTGAGATCTTCTCCCTCACCTCGCTTTGGTACTTTAGCACGCTCCCATAGTTCCAAGTGTACATCACGCAGAGGAAGCAAGAAGCAAAAACAAGAGGAAGCCAACCACCTTCTTTGATTTTTGTTAGAACTGCAGACAAATACATAAGCTCTACCGTCCCAAATACAAGCGGGAAACAAAGAGCCAGAAACAAGTTGGTTTGCCAAATTAGAAGCATCACGAGTGTCACCAATGTAGTGCTGACAACCATGACACCAACTTCTGCTATGCCTGCAAGAACAAATTAATTTTCATTAGTAAAAAGTCACGTATAAATATCAATAACTCTAAGCTTGTCTTTTCTCTTCTCCAAATGAAATAAAGTAGAAGAAGAGCATAGTGTCAAATTTAGAGTGTGATCATAACAGCATTTTTTTTATCAGCAAAAATAAACTTTATTGATGAAAACCGATCATATCAGCCTTATTGCACCAAATCCCATTAGAACTCCAAAGTTAAGCATTATTGGGGGAGAGGAGCACTACAATGGGTGACCCCTGGAAAGTCCCCACGTTGCACCGCTTTAGGTTAGGACACAAGGGTTGGTTTGGTTTCGGGTGATATTTAAGCCATGGAAACAATTCAAGCCATTACCAGTAATCTAGTCACAAAAATTGATGGGAAGCTATTGGTACTACAATTTTTTCCTTAACTGGGGACTAAATAGGATAAACAGCTTAGGAATGAGTATGAGTCAAAGAAATGCATCATCAAGCAAATGATGTCGGCCCTCAATTATTACAAATTTCAAGAATTCTTCATTGTGTTGGCAATATTTACATTATTTGGGAATCAGATATGTTGGAATTGTTTTTAAAAAAAGTATTTGCCCTAAATATTTTTGGGCGGAACTTTTATAGCTATTCAAATAATACCTTAAGAATGCATTAAACAAGAAGAGCTTTTACCATATGCATTTGCTATGTCTGTGGTGCTCCGAAAGGTCGCAACCACCATCACGCACATGATCATTAGAAACCAATTGATGACAGGGATGTAAATTTGACCCATCTTCCTCCTCGAGGTGTGAACGATCTTCAGCCTTGGGAAGCATCCAAGAGCCATGGATTGCTTGACGCACGAAAATGAAGCAGATATCATGGCTTGACTGGCAATTATAGCAGCAATTGTGGCTAGCACAAAAATGGGCCAGAAAAAGCCATCTGGTTTGTTCACACATATATGGAATTGTCAAATTGACCAGTTAATGTAGACAAAGATTCTCTTCATTAACACTCCATATGTTTTGGCCAAAAACATTTTTCATAGAAAAAGTTTTCCTATTTGCGATCTTACAACTAATGTGCTAGTGGTTGTATTAGTGGTAGCAGTGGTGGTGGTGGTTGTGGTGGTCGTGGTGGTGGTCATGGGGTGGTCGAGGTGATAGTGGCAGTGGTGGTGTGATGACATTGTTAAAACTTTAGTTTGGAAATTTTTTTCCATCTTTCAAAAGTACAAAACATTATCTGCTCAAATAAACTTTAGTTCGGAATATATGAGCAACCATAAAGCAGCAGTCATCACCTGGAATAGAATCATAGAATATTCGTTCCGTTGAGTCGGGGTATTTCATTAAATATGCAGCTTGACCCATGTAAGCCAACAGAAGGCAGGGGAATACCACACAAGTGAAGGCAATCTGTGGCAATCAGTACAGAGCATATGTAACGGGCTATAGCAATACAATGTATATGAAAAGAACATTCTTCAAGCCAAGTCATCAGTCAGGAACTATATAGCAAAAGGGAAACCTGTATTGACGGTACAGAGAAATGGCCTAAATCAGCAAACATTGCTTCAGCTCCTGTAACCACATGAGATATGTCAAACAACTTAAAAACTAAAGGTGATAAAAAATATTACCATATCTCTTAACTAATTTTGAAATCCAATGGCATAATATGATATCAATTTGAAACATCAAAAAGCTTTAGGATTTTCCAGCACAACAGCAAATTACACTGTTATTGTAATGATAAATGAGTGTTCTACCACAAGGGCTGAAGGATTCACCCAATTGTCATTAACTTGAAACTTCTTTGGTGTTTTTATCTATGTAGTCTACCAATACAACTAGGTACCATTGCTTTTGGATCTTTCTTACTTATTTAGTGGTGATTATTTTCATAAGGAAAATGCTATTTCACCAGAATTTGTATACAACATCTGCTTCCAGAATGACGTGGCAGTAGCACACTAGTAAATTATGTTGATAATAACAGGTCTTATGTTGTTAAATGAATGGACCACAATAAACCACATTATTCTGTATACACTATCTGCTTGTATAAAACTATTCTTTTCATAATTGCTGCAAAAGTTCATCTATTCTTTGTGTTGTGAACCAAAACCTGGTAGTATTATTGACAAATTAATTGTGATCCTAATGGTATTCATTCTTCAAAGTAAATAGATGAAGCTTAGATATAGCTAGGTTTCTCCTGTGAGTAAACAGACTGCAGTACCTTGTTGGAAAAGTTGGATCTTACAACTCAACAAAGCCTTTTCGCAACTACATGTGATCAGCTACATGAACTTGTATTGTCATTCCACTCAATCAAGGCCATAATCTCAATTAAATGCAAGCTAAAATGTCCTTCTTTATAATCTCAATCCAAGTTAATTTTAATCTCCCTGGTCCTCTAGCATTGGTCTTTGTTATACATAATTGGTCACTCTTCCTGAGGCAATAATTGGTCTTTGTTATACATAACTGAACCATCTTAATCGAATTTTCTTCTTTTATCTTCAATGGCATTATCTCTACATCTCACAAATTCGTTCATTCTTAACTCTCTCTCCTAATTTTCCAGTGCATCTACCTCAACATTCTCACCTAGGCTACATATATTTTACTAATACATTGCTTCCCTACATTCTGTACGACAAAGCATAGCTGGATTATGAGTGGCATGGTCTAACTTCACTTGTGATGGTCTGAACTCCCCATCCAGCAGCCAGTTTCCTACATACACCAAAAAAGAAAAGTGAAAAGAGGATATGGCAAGTTGTATTTCTTTTACTTTCCTTGTGACTCCAGGGTCAGTATAATTGCATAATTTTAGGACAATATCCACCTTAAAAAAGTCAAGTTCGCATGTTAGAATGAAGTATATCTATGCTCTCATTAAGCGTACCGTACCACAATAGAGGCATTAACAAATTAACTGTCCCTATTGTTGAGGATCTTAAACTAGATTTTTGGTATGTGGAACAGTTGAATGGGGAAAATAAACAAAAGAGTGCCCCCACATAGGAGTTGAGATACCTTAAATTTCCTACTCATATGCAAAAGACTGTTCACCAGAATATGATTACAAATGGGTAATATAATCATATTTTGTCAATCCAGAATGAGTATAAATATAGTAAATGCTTCGGAAGGAGTATATGCTTGCTCCACATACCTGTAATGCACAAAACACAACCACCAAGAGCTGACCAAGCCTTTACTGTGTTGTTCTTGAAGAAAAAATAAATATAAACTGGATTGAAGGCCCTCAGAACACTGGTATCATACTTAATTAGGTTGTAAAGTCCAATACATCCCAGGCTAAAGAACCACAAAGCAAGTGCAGGAGCGAATGCAAAAGCCACTTTACCAGTCCCAAACTGCTGTATGCTAAACAACCCTATGAGGATAACAATTGAGACGATAACTACAGCATCTGTAAACAGAATCAACCAAAATGTCATCAGTGATTTTTCCTAGCGTTTCATCACAATAGTTAGACAAGAATACTTGAGAGCTTCTGGCTGAAATTTCATAGGACATCTGTTTCACTCTAACCCTCTGTTTGTTCTGGCAGAAAATATTTTCCAACGGTAATTTTTTTCTATAGAAAACTTTTTTCAGAAAATGTTTTCCATAGAAAAAGTTTTCCTATGTTTCATTGCATCCTTGAAATTAATGTGCTAGTGATTATATTAGTGGTGGTGGTGGTGGTGGTGGTGGGGCAGTGGTAGTGGGGGCAGCAGTGATGGTGGGTGGTGATGTTGGTGATGGTGGCAGGGGCAGTGGCGATGGTGGTGGTGGAGGTGATGCTGGTAGTAGTGTGGTGGCATTGGCAAGACTTTAGTCTGGAAAACACTTTCATCCAAATAAGCTTGTTTTCTTGTTGACCACAGAAAACATTTTTCGTTGACTTTCATTTTCCATTGCACCAAACACCAGAAAATGTAGAAAATAAAATGTTTTCTGCCCAAACAAACAGAGCATACGAAACACCCTTAATCAGCCACTCAGTTAGTTGAGTCGATTCATGGTTTAAGGTCTGTCAAAGGGCTCCTCAACTGTATGCCGGTATATAGGAAACAAGCAGCCAGAAACGAAAGCATTCTGCCCAAAATTAAATAAGTGATCCATGCAATAAAGTTCAGTCTATACTCTACAATTCAATTATTGAAAATGCAGATCTTAGTGTGAGTAGAACAAGTTTACCCACTTGTACCAAATCCTGAAATTTCACCCTGCAGACCACTCACAGCAGACATGACTGCAAGAGAAAAATGTCATAGTTAGACATTGAATATCAAAGCAAACTTTATCATCATCATTCCACAAAGAAACATGATGATACATACACATCCACACTATTCAGGAGACAAAATTCTAGTTAACCTTCCCTGGGAGGTTGGGCATACTTGATTAAGGCAGTGAGACTATCAAGAAGTAGAAGGAAAAGATGATTATAATATTTTTGTGAAAGTGGTTCAGCAGACCATGGCTACAATGAGTTCCACATCAACAATTGACGCACTACTGGAAAAGAAAACTGCAATAAACATATGTGCACATTATGTCCAAGATACATAGTCACAGTTTTTGCTTCAAATCATACCTTCAGATGAATGGCTCAGAAATTTTACTGGGTTTGTTGTTTCCAACTCAATAAATGCATACTGTGTGCATAATCTTTTTTGTCATTTTGTTGTGGCCCAGGGGCACTCGTTAGCAAGACTGTAAAAATACAACCAGTTCACACAGTATCTCTGTAGGTGGAGTTCTGGGGGAATCTCAGTACTCATGTGAGTTGGTAAACCATTCACTCTTCAGTTATCTTATGTCTTGCAACTATGAGTTGCCAATCCATGATTACCCAGTGGTAAGACCAAATATTAGCCTTGTTACAACAAAAACTAATGTTTTAATCAGTTGAGCTGAAGCCTTCTAGAAATTTCCAACAATGATGAATCTCCAAAAAAATTTACACACACTAAACTACTCTGGGGATGAATTTTGAAATAATCAAATTACCTGATATTGCTGGGGTCAGAATACCATCTCCTATTACCATGGAAGTTCCCATCAGAACCAAAAGCAAGAGAAGGGTTTTCAAGTAGGATCTCCGTTCCAAGGCCTCTTTTATACCCAAAGCCCTTTCTAACTCTGGAGTGGGCAATCTGAGCTTAAAACTCGAGATGTCTTCATCAGCCTGTTGACGATTTGGCAGCAAATTAACTTTTGCATACCTGCAGATCAGCGAATATAGAGCAAATGTTCCACCTGCATATATAGAGTAACCAATTAGTCAACATACTTAGGCTGGGTTTGGATGTCCTTTCCCTTTCTAAATCCCTACCCAAATTCATTATCCAAATACAGTCTTATGGTCAACAGAAACATGGGCACAAAGAAGAGAATATTTTGGAGAAGCGAAAACATACCTTCCCCATTATCGTTAGCTTTGAGCACTACAAAAACATATTTAGCTAAAGGTAGCAGGGCAATTGTGTACATTACTAGTGATAATGCCCCTAAGAGATCAACATCCGACTTGATAGGCACCTTGCTGAACACATCAGTAAAGACATATAAAGGGCTCGTGCCCATGTCACCATATACAACACCGAGTGTTTGAAATGCCAGTGCAACAGTTTGCCAAAGGGAAGGATCCTGATTTTGAAGCAATTAAAATTAGTAAGAGAAAATTAGCATGTTTTTACTTGCAAACATATCTTCTCAATGCAGTATTAAGAGAACCCTGACATTTTGGATAATTTCTATTTCTGCTTGCATCATGGAGCTTACAGTTACTTGAACTAACTACCTCTGACGGTTTGGCATCATTAGGGTTCTCATTATTCGACCAATATAGCTACAAGCCCTTATCATGGTATAGGCATTAAATAAATAAATAAAGCAGCTCAGGAAAACCTACTGAGCTAATATATTTCAGGAAAAAACTGTCTCATTGAAGTAGAATATTTAGGCTGTATTAAAAAAAAACAGAAGAAGAAAGAATGGCTTCTGAAAGCAACATCCTGTTAGTATGCAATTTGCTTGCTTCTCCTTGATGATTGATAGTCATGTTTTTCACCTAATAACATCCATTGTAAAGTTTTCAGTGGAGGTATTTCCTGTGAAGTATATTCCCAAGCGCCATGAACTTGCAATTTTGGGCTTGGAAATAAATGACTTGTTGATGTTTAGTGTTTCTCAATCACTATATCTTGTGATTATTGTTCAAAAGTATCCACCACCCCCAACAAAGAGAGATTATTTTTGCAAAATTACCATTGCAATTGCATAGAGTAGTTCAATTCTGGCAATGTCAAGTTCAGTCACAAGAAGATCAATATAGTTCCAACATAAAGTGGCATAATGTGGAATGTAATTGGAACTAAAATAGAAGAATAGCCAATGCTGCATGCCCCAAATAGTAGCTTGAATTCATGCTGGCTTAAAACTCATCTTCTTTAGCATTACTTCAAAACACACTCTTAGGCATGTATTATTATAGTTCTTCTGCTTCTTAGTCAATCACAAGAAAAGAACACAAGAAAAAGTGTACAAATTGCTCCTAGACAATGGAAAGAAAGTGAAATTCGAAATCACTCTGTAACATATTGACTTCTTTAGAAGACACTACTAAACCCTTTCAGTTGTCCATTAAACACTTACATTTTCGATGCCTAAACAAACACATTTGTACACACAATCATTAGTTGTTAGTTTCTTATGTATCAATTTAGGTTTAAATTCCCCAGTTAAAGCAAGCCCCAACAACAGGATCTGAATCATCTCCATCACATCATCAATGGTTGCGAAGAGCAAACACAACATATCTTCATTTCAAATTCAAAAACAATTGAGCGAGAATCTAAAATTCTAAATGACAACAATTATAGACTGCTAATTTTGAATTTTAATATCAACATTAGATAAATGATATGCTAAATGATAAAATCGAAAGAAAAACCAAACTTTACTAACAAATATACTATTAGAAGATGAATAGGGTTTTAAATAAGTTGGGGCTGTTTTGACCTTGGAATGGTGATCTTGAAAACCAGCAATTTCCATGGCTTCAACATCAAATGAATCAACCCTCTTGGGCTTCTTGACTAACCTTCTCCTGACAGATCCATACCCATCTCTAGATTCTCTACTCTCATTTTCATCAAGCAGTGACCATGGAGGGGACTCAGAGTCCACTTCACTGCCATCAACCCACCGGGCAGAGGCAGATCCATCCCCACCACCAGTTCTGCCCACCAACCTAACACTGATCTCCTCAATCCTCTCTTCTTCCATAGCCCCCAAATTCTACAACCTCAGCAACAATCAATCAAGAAATGAACCCAAATGGAATCAATCCACCATGTGTCTGGCACAACCCACTAAACCCTTCACTCTCAGCAATAGTCAATCAAGAAATGGACCAAATATAATCAATCCATCATGTTCTGGCAAAACCCACAAAACCCTTCATTCTCAACAATAATCAATCAAGAAATTGACCAAAAATGGAATCAATTCATCATGATCCAGCAAAACTCACAAAACCCTACACTCTAAGCAATGATCAATAAAAAATGGACCAAAAATGCAATCAATCCATCATGCTCTGGAGAAGAAGAAAAAAACAACAGCCCCCCACAAAACCCAATTATGAAAGTTTCAACCGAGAAATGGACCAAAATTGCAATCAATCCATCTTTTCTGGAAACACCAACAAAACCCAGTTGTGAAAGTTTCAACCAAGAAATGAACCAAAATGGAATCAATCCATCATTTTCTGGCCCAGTTGTGAGAGTTGGGCAAAACACCCTATGGGTTGCAGTAAAACTCTTCACCGGTGTCAATCTTCCATTTGATGTTTTTCGAGGTTTCCTTTTCTGACAGTTTTTAAATTAAATTGTAAGGAACAAAGGCCAGTGAGAGAGAGAGAGAGAGAGAGAGAGAGAGAGTCATTGAATGGTAACAGACCAAACAACAGTAATCAAAACCAGACAGAGAGATTCAACAACCATAAGAAAGAAAGAAGAAAAAGTATCCTGTGAAGTGGGTGTAGCTCCCTACAGTGATGATATGAGATTGGTCAGTGAATTGTCAGCATTGTGGATTGGGTAGATGTGAGGGAGCACTGGGAATCAGTAGACCTCGCTGTAGACAACTGCAAGTGTTGGTAATTTTACTGAAACACACCTCTATCTCCATTGGTTGTTTAGTTTTCAGATTACTTTGTTTATGTTATCTTTTCATAAATTCCATCTCTACGAGACAAAAAAAAACACGTGTTAGAACATCCCAACAGATCCCTTAGACTTAACTGCTCCCTTATCCAACTCTCCAGTCCCCAAAATTTAAGGGTTGATACAGTCACTCCCCCATTTGTAGGGAGCCACCATAACTTCTCCAAACATATAAAATTATTATTTTACCCTGATAATAATAATAATAATAATAATTTATTTTTGCTTCTTATTTGGATTTTTATCTATTTAATTTAAATTTTTAGATTTTTGGGTCCTTAATAATAAAAAATTATCTAATAATTTGAAAATCTTGTGTCTGTATGTCTGTCTAATAATATTTTATAATTTATCTACAATTT